>CM035173.1:12124491-12477938 GCA_020205615.1 Panax quinquefolius | reverse complement strand
TTCTAAAACCTTCATTCCATACCCCGACTGCATTTCGCTTATATTCTCGCCTCCCGAGAAAAAATGGAACAAAAGGAAAAAGGTGAGCTCAACTAGCTCAAGAAGAATATTACGACTAAGATAATATACAACAAATTATCGTTAGTCTTCAACAGGAAAATATAATGTAATACAATGTATACAACAAATTTTAAATCAATATTCGCAATGAAATAATAATTCATTAGAAGAGTTAAGAGAATGCAAACTACTATCTTCTATGTATGAATTTAAAAGTTCATCGCTCATCTTTTATCCCTCAGAACATCAATCAATATACATCCGAATCAAATATTCATCTTTGCACTACAAAAAAGCCAAAGATATTCATCACTTGGTCATGTTCATTTAAACACTGCTCATCTTCAGCACCACGGCCAAAGATATTCTTCAGAATCATTCATCTTTGCACTACAAAGCCAAAGATATTCTTAAGAAATCATTCATCTTTGCACCATGTGCCAAAGATATTCCATAATATCATCATTTAAGACCGAGGATGATGAAAATATTTTTTTTAAAGAAACGAATCCAAAGGAAACAAAATGACAAGGATTAAGGATTAAGGATTCAGACTTGGTTTTATCCACGCCCAAAAATACCTCAAAAATAATCATAGTGGTGTAAAATTCAAGAATGATCAAAACATGGATACAATCAAAGTTAGATCCGTATTAGATGTTTTGGACTTAAAAGAAGAAATTTTATTTTTCTATGAATAAGATCAGATACGTGAATAGTGTCAGATACGTGAATAAGCCGTATAATGAATAGAATCACACCAAAAGATAGAAATTCCACAAAAACATCTTCACGCTTCACTTAATAAGACTCGTGAATAAGAACTCGTGAATAAGAATCTCGCTTAATAAGAACTCATGAATAAGAACTCGTGAATAAGAACTCATGAATAGTAAGACCTCGATATGAAAAAGTTCCAAATTTGATAAAACTTCAGATCAATATTTCAAAGATAATGATATCAAGAAATAATATCATTACGAAAAAAATAATATCCCTTTACCTCAAAAGATCAAGATTTCTAAATTTAAACACCGGATATAAAGTATGACTGAACTTGCAATCATAAAGCAATACTCAAAGTATACTCAAAATACTCACAAGAATACGCCGATAATATAGAGAGAGAAAACTTCAGCTTCGTGTGATTTTCAAATTTAACCTCAAGACCCTATTTATAGAAAACGCTAGAACACCAAAGCAGTAAAATTTAATAAAATATATATATTATTAATAATTTCCTACGCCACTTTGGAAATCAGATCCCAACATTTCCCACATGCCAACCTTCTAGAAAGAAATGATAAAAAACGTTTTTCATAAAATAAATAATTAAAACTTCCAAAAATCAATTATTTTGTTTCGTAACTTCAATAATTCATAATAAATAGCCCTTTCATCAGAAAATTTGAATCTCATGAGTTTTTATAGGAAATTCAATTTCACAACTTTGCGTAAGAAAGTTTTTCCAAATTCCAAATAGAAATTGACCAAATCCACAAACCAAGCGATTTTTTAAAGCTATAATCAAATTTCACTAATAAATGGGGTCCACCGACATGTTTAATATGTTTTAAACATTTATTGCAAATAAAAATACTTTCCTCCTCAGATACTCATATATCCCACATTCGTTGTAAAAATATCATTATAATTATATTATTAAAATAATATATTTAAACGAATTATTTTATAAAAAGATAAAATATTAATTTTCAACAATTGTCATTTTAAAATTTTCTCCATCTATATCCACATAAAATCAATATTTTCTCATCATATAAATCAATAATTAATTATTCACAAATAATATTACGTAATCACAATATCGATAACCTGTGCAGCTCCTCAGAAAGAGGGCTTTCCAATAAGAATTTCTTCATCTCGCGCGCAATTAAAGGTGACCAAACCTCTCCTTAGATGTAACTTTCTAGACATTGCCAATAATGTTATCTAATAATATTATTCAGATAATATGAATTATCGCTTCGATAATGAAAAATATCGCAGTAATGACAATTATCAAACAACAAAGAATATAAAATATCAACGCAAAGAATTATTAACTCAATAAAATATCGAATAAAGAATTATCGAACCATTATCGAGTAAAGGCCTTCACGTAAGAATCAATAATTGGTGCAATACCGCGGTGCCATCGCTCAACAACGCAGACAAGGTGTGTTTTAACCACCGGTATTCCAACAAAGATTAACTCAGAATAACTACGCCGTTATTTAAAAACAACTTATATTTGCTGCTTTCTTCATCCAATCGCTTCGCATGGGCCCACACATGGTCTACTGCCGCATTTAATATTCCCCGACAAAGATTTAATATTCCACGCACCAAACTAATATTCCCCGACAATAATGAATATTTTATAACCACTGCTTATTTTCAAATATTTATGATTTAACCCTTAACTATCCACATTAATCAAATCAACCCTTACTATTTCAAAATAATAAATAAAGGAAATTCCTTTATTTAAAAAATTTGGGTCTTACAACCTCCCTCCTTATGAAATTTCGCCCTCGAAATCGACGACGACGACTGTGTGTTTCAAAAGGTGAGGATACTCGCTTTCATTTCCGCTTCCAATTCCCTGTGTCATTTCCTCTATAAAGATGATTCCTCCACAAAACTTTAACTTGTGGTATTTAACTTTCACACAGTAGACATGCTCCTTCCTATCCAAGATCTCGACAGTACCTCCTCACACGCTAAGTCTTCACTATCTCGTCCTGCTCTAACTCAATAACGTGGTTCGGTCTTTCACATATTTATTTAAGTACATGACACGTGAAAACACATTATGAACACGTAGACATACTTTGAGGTAACGCAAGTCTATAGCTACATTTCCTACTCTGGCCAAGAATTTGAAATGGACCAATAAATCGTGGATCGAGCTTTCCTCTCTTCCCAAATCTTGTAACTCCTTCCACGGAGCAACTCGCAACAATACATGATCCCCACATTAAATTCCACGCCCTTTCGATGAAGATCCGATAACTCTTTTGTCGATCTTGTGCCGCTTTGTATACGCTGTTAATCATTGGATCTTTTCTTTTCAGTAGTCATATCGCATTTAACTCTAGTCCCAACAATGTTGCTTCACCCACCTCATCCCAACATATCGAGAACGACATTTTCGCCCATATAATGCTTCAAATGGAGCCACACCTATACTGCTCGATAATCTGTTGTTGTAGGAGAATTCCACCAATGGTAAATACTTATCCCAACTACCTTCAAGTCTAGGACACGTAGTCTTAATAGATCTTCAAGAGTTTGAATAGTCTCTCTCGATTGTTCGTCTGCTTGGGGATGGTATGTCAACTAAATCGCAAACTGCGCTCCATAGCTTTTTGCAAGCTAACCCAAAATCTTGAAGTGAATCTTGGGTCACGATCCAAACTATGGATACAGTGCATGCCATGCAACCTCACAATCTCATTCAATACATACTAGCAAGACGCTCAAGGAATAAGTCTCCAGACGGCAAGAAATGAGCAGATTTGGTTAATCTATCAACAATAACCCAAATAAGATTGATGCCTTGAGAAACCGTAGGAAGACCCCAGAACTAAATCCATAGTAATGTGTTCCCACTTCCATTCCTAATCTCAAGTGGTTGCAACGGACCCTTAGGTACAAGATGTCCGCTTTACACGCGCCGACAAGTTAAACACATCGAGATAAACTTTGTAATCTCTCTCTTCATATTGTTCCACCAAAATGTATGTCAAGATCATTTATACATTTTAGTATTTCCAGATGGATTGCAAATGGCGTATTGTAGCCTCCATCATAATCTTCAGACTTCAAATCGTAGTCGTTAGAACACAAAGTCTAGAGTGGACTCAAGTATTCCTTCTTCATCAATTCTCGCTCCTAATAGCTCCTTCTTGTACTTTCTTCTTCATACGATCACCTCCCGGCCTGCTGGCTCGAGCAACCTTAACTTTTTCTATTAAAGTTGGCTCTACGCGATACTGACATCATCGCACTGCTCCTCAAGATACGATCTTCTACTCAACGCCGCCACCACGCTCGCTTTTACTCCAGATGGTATCAATAAGTGTGGTCGTAGTCTTTCAATAGCTCGAGCCAACGTCACGCCAAGATGTCGAGTTCTTTTTGAGTGAAGAAATATTTAAGGCTTTTATGGTCCCAATATATCTCCACTTTCTCCCCATATAGATAGTGGCTCCATATTTTTAAATAAAACGATCGCCGCTAACTCTAGATCACGAGTAGGATAATCCTCCTCTCATACTTTTTAAGTTGTCGCGAGGCATAAAGGCTATGACTTTCCCACGCCGCAGATGAGAACACATCCTAACCCTTTTGCCTCAAGCATCAGAGATAACAAATCCATCCAACCAGATGGTATTGTTAGAACAAAGCCAAATAAGTCTCCTCTAAGCTCTTGGAAACTTTTCTCGATTCTTCGCTCCAAACGAATTTTCAGATCCTTCCGAAAGTTACCGAAGTTAATGGAGTAGCGATTCGAGAAAACCTTCCACTAATCTCCGATAATAACCACTAAGCCCAAAAGCTACGCATTTCAGCCAATCGACTTTTATTGTTCTAACTTCAGATTGCTTCAATCTTCACGATCAACAGATACTCCATGTTTCGATACACCACGCGCCCAAGGAATGCTACTTCCTCGCCGTAACTCGCATTTCTTCAATTTGGCATATAGTTGGTTTTCACGGGCCTTCGAGTACCAAACTTCAAATGGTGCTCATGATCTTCACGACTTTTGGAATATACGAGGATGTCATCAATAAAGACAACAACGAATCGATCCAAATATTCCTGAATACTTGGCTCATCATATCCATGAAAAGTCGCAGAGCATTAGTTAATCCAAAGACACGACTAAGAATTCATAATGCCCATACCGAAGTTTCAAGGCGCTTTGAATATCCTCGCCTAATCTTCACCGATGATATCCGTAATCTAAGATCGATTTTTGAAAAGAATGTGCCCCTCAGAATCGGTCAAACAAGTCATCAATACGAGGTAGAGGATACCTATTCTCGATGGTGACATGGTTCAATTCCCCGATAGTCAATACAAAGTCGATACTCCCGCTTTTCTTCTTTACAAATAAAACAGAGCACCCCAAGGAGATGTACTAGATTTAATGAAACCGATGTCCAACAATTCCTCAGAGTTGACCTTTAACTCCTCAAGTTCAATAGAGCCATTCGAGCATGGGGTTTTAGAAATGGGCTTGTACAAAGTTCAAGATCAATAAAGAATTCAACTTCACGCTCGGGGTAGACGGAAGTTCTTCGTGAAATACATCAGAAAGTCAATAACAACAGAATATTATTCAAATTTGACGTGTCTTTATTCAAATCCATAACATGGGCTAAGAAAGCTCGACATCCGCTTTTTAATAAACTAATAATTTTATGATTAGATATGATGTTGATTGATTTTAATGGTTTAGTTGCTTGAATTGCATAACAAAGTCAAGTTAGAATATGAAAACTAACAACCTTATTTAAAACAATCAATTTTAAAATGATGAGAAGTTAACCAATCAATCCCTAAAATCACATCAAAAGCAAGTATCTTTAAAGAGATAAGGTCAATGTGTAAGGTAATGGTGCCAACTTGAATCAAACAAGATTTATAAACAAAGGATGTGATGAAAGTTTCTCCAATCTGAGTTTCCACAGATAGTCAAAGTCTAATTTCTCCTGAGTCAAGTTTAAACGCTGAGCACACGCAGAGAGATAAATGAATGGGTAAAGACCAGATCAAGTAAGGTATAAACTTCGCAAGAATTTATAAATAGCTTACCCGTGATCACCTCGCTTGGGTTCCTCGATTTTGACTACCACAACAAACGCTTCTTCCCTAATCGCTGATTTTGACTTTTTCGGGATGCCTTTTTGAGTCACCGCCTCTCTGAACTAGGTTTCGCCATCGCATAATCTCGAAGCGATATGTCCTTCCTTTCCACAATTATAGCATACCTTGAATCTGTCAGGGCGCTTGACCGATATGTCCCTCTTTTCCGTGATTTTGAAGATATACGACCGGTGGTCGTTTCTCCCCCTTAGAACCGGGGCTTGTCACGCCAAGACCGCCATCTTCATACGGTCGTTGTTAAATCTCCTTTTTAAAATCTCCTCCCGACTCGCTTCTTCTATTTTCACGGCTATGATTACCACCAGAGTGGTTACCATTTCATGTCCGTCGCTTTCTTTCTCCGCAGTTATCATTATTCGCTGATCGCTATCTCCGCACGATCCTCGTCAGGGTCCCTCAATGACCGTATCGTTATCTCGCCTAATAATTGAGCCTGCTTATAACATCCAATAAAGAGAAAATTTATGAGAAATGAGATATCGACGACGCGTGTTTCAAACCTCTAAGAAACATCCGCCATATACGCTCCTCATTCTCCACCAAATGAGGTGCAAACCCGATAACTCGCAAACTTTGCCTCGCATCGAGACACCGCCACGTTGTTTTGTTCCAATCGATGAACTCCACTTCCTTCATACGATTTAACACTTTCGTGAAAGTATTTGTCATTAAATAGCTTCAAACGCCTCCCAAGACACGCCGAAAAGTACCGGATGGGTACGCTCACGCATTCCCACCAAAGAGTCCGCTTCGCCACTTTAACATAAGGTGGCGAATGGAACCTTCGTTCTCTCCGCATCCCAAGACATCGAATATCTCTGTAATTTGTTTGACCCATGTTTCCGCCATGATCGGATCCGCTTTCCTTAAATTTCGTGGTCCCAACTTCGAATCGCTCATCGTGACAACCCGTGAATTGCTATCATTTCTCCTCAGATTTTGAACACGAAGTCTCCTCGTCTCGATTTTGTACGAATCGCAAAAACTTCTAAACATCCCCTCGCTCATCATCTCGCTTCAATGGTGTTGTTCACAGGAGGAACATCACACCACTGCAGACGCTCTCCTCGCTGCAGTGAGTACAGTATCTCCACTCGGCCTCATTTCCATTGTTAATATTCTCAACGACATTCTCAAAATACCGCCATAAAACAAGGGTTAATTAAGGAAATCAATATATCACATAATATCCCTATATATCGACCAACTAACAAATAAGCTTAGTAGACACACTAGCTTAAGGATTTACTCGCCCTCCTCCTAGTTCTATTCCCGATCTCCGCCAGAGATCATATCCCTAAGCTCGATACCAACCGTGACGCCCCCAAAATAGTATACATCACCCATTCCGAGTTGTCAATACATGGTATGTAAACAACTACAACTTTATTATTACAACAAGAAATCGTGAGTTTGAATACAAATATTATCTTCTGTACAATATCTATACTCAAATAAATCCTCATCACATTTATCGATACATTATTTTACAAAATGGTGAGGACTACTAAACAATCCTTTCTAAAACCTTCATTCCATACCCCGACTGCATCGCTTATATTCTCGCCTCCCGAGAAAAATGGAACAAAAAGGAAAAGGGTGAGCTCAACTAGCTCAAGAAAGAATATTACGACTAAGATAATATACAACAAATTATCGTTAGTCTTCAACAGGAAAATCTAATGTAATACAACAGACAACAAATTTTAAATCAATATTCGCAATGAAATAATAATTCATTGTAAGAGTTAAGTAGAGAATGCAAACTACTATCTTCTATGATGAATTTAAAAGTTCATCGCTCATCTTTTATCCCTCAGAACATCAATCAATATACATCCGAATCAAATATTCATCTTTGCACTATGTGCCAAAGATATTCATCACTGGGTCATGTTCATTTAAACACTGCTCATCTTCAGACTACGGCCAAAGATATTCTTCAGAATCATTCATCTTTGCACTACAAAGCCAAAGATATAAGAAATCATTCATCTTTGCACTACAGCCAAAGATATTCCATAATATCATCATTTAAGACCGAGGATGATGAAAATATTTTTTTAAAGAAACGAATCCAAAGGAAACAAAATGACAAGGATTAAGGATTAAGGATTCAGATTTTTGTTTTATCCACGCCCAAAAAATACCTCAAAATAATCATAGTGGTGTAAAATTCAAGAATGATCAAAACACGGATACAATCAAAGTTAAGATCCGTAATAGATGTTTTGATTTAAAAGAAGAAATTTTATTTTTTCTATGAATAAGATCAGATAACGTGAATAAAGGTCAGATACGTGAATAAAGGCCAGATACGTGAATAAGAATCTCCGACACCAAAAGATAGAAATTCCACAAAACATCTTCACGCTTCGCTTAATAAGACTCGTGAATAAGAACTCGTGAATAAGAACTTTAATAAGAATCGTGAATAAGAACTCGTGAATAAGAATCATGAATAGTAACCCGATATGAAAAAGTTCCAAATTTGATAAAACTTCAGATCAATATTTCAAAGATAATGATATCAAGAAATAATATCATTCGAGAAAAAAATAATATCCCTTACCTCGAAAGATCAAGATTTTAATAAAATAACCGATATAAATAGCATGAACTTCAGACCGATATAAGCAATACTCAAAGTATACTCAAAATACTCACAAGAATACGCCGATAATATAGAGAGAAAACTTCAGCTTTCGTGTGATTTTCAATTCTAACCCAAGACCCTATTTATAGAAAACGCTAGAACACCAAAGTTAGTAAAATTTAATAAAATATAATATTATTAATAAATTTTTCACGCCCACTTTGGAAATCAGATCCCAACATTTCCCACATGCCAACTCTTCTAAAAAGAAATGATAAAAACGTTTTTCATAAAATAAATAATTAAAACTTCCAAAAATCAATTATTTTTGAGCTTCGTAACTTCAATAATTCATAATAAATAGCCCTTTCATCGTAAAAAATTGAATCTCATGAGTTTTTATAGGAAATTCAATTTTCTACAACTTTGCAGTAAGAAAGTTTTTCCAAATTCCAAATAGAAATTGACCAAATCCACAAACCAGCGATTTTATTGTGCTATAATCAAATTTCAAATAATAAATGGGGTCCAACCGACATGTTTAACATGTTTTAAACATTTATTGCAACAAAAATACTCTTCCTCCTCAGATACTCATATATCCCACATTCGCTGTAAAATATCACCACCGTTAATATATTATTAAAAAAATAATATATTTAAACTAATTATTTTATCGTAAAAGATAAAATATTAATTTTCAACAATTGTCATTTTAAAATTTTTCCATCTATATCCACATAAAATCAATATTTTCTCATCATATAAATCAATAATTAATTATTCACAAATAATATTATGTAATCACAATATCGACAAAACTGCAGCTCCTCAGAAAAGAGGGCTTTCCAATAAATTTCTTCTTCATCGGCGCGCAATTAGTGACCAAACCTCTCCTAGATGTAACTTTCTAGACATCGCCAATAATGTTATCTAATAATATTATTCAGATAATATGAATTATCGCTTCGATAATGAAAAATACCGTAATGACAATTATCAAACAACAAAGAATATAAAATATCAACGCAAAGAATTATTAACTCAATAAAATAATCGAATAAAGAATTATCGTAACCATTATCGAGTAAAGTGCCTTCTTCACGTAAGAATCAATAATTGGTGCAATAACCGTGCCATCGCTCAACAACGCCAGACATCAGTGTTTAAACCACCGGTATTCCAACAAGATAATCTGAATAACTACGCCGCTATTTAAAAACAACTTATATTTGTCGCTTTTTTCATCCAATCGCTCAGTTATGGGCTCATATTACGGTCACGCCGCATTTAATATTCCCCGACAAGATTTAATATTCCACCACCAAACTAATATTCCCCGACAATAATGAATATTTTATAACCACTCGCTTATTTTGAAATATTTTCATGATTTAACCCTTAACTATCCACATTAATCAAATCAACCCTTACTATTTCAAAATAATAAATAAAGGAAATTCCTTTTTATTTAAAAATTTTTGGTCTTGGGTCTTCTTCACATTAGGAAATTTATTTAAGGACGCAGGATCACTAATGCTATCCTCACGACCATATTCACTTCATGTGAATGTCATCTCACATTTCCATCATGTCTCATATGACAAGAATTTATATTAAGAGAAAGTTATTGCTGAAAGTGGTGAAGCTCAATCTAGCCTCTGATAAATAATACACGTACTAAGATAATGCATAATAAATAAATATCAATCAATTCAAAAAGTGTTAAATGATAAAATATAATAAACATCCACATGCCTAAGATAGAATAAAATTAACTATCAGCCATGAGTTACAGAATCCATTAAAAAAAAGTAATGTAAAATGTTTTTCTTATCTTTTATGATTTTAAAGGTTTCATAGAATTATCAATTAAAGTCGTCAGACTCACTTCAATAAATAATAATCCACATCATCGAATCATCCCTCAGACTTATTCAGACTCAGCCATGATATTCTTCAAAATTTCACGAAGATTGCAATTATTAAATTTTTACAAATTTTAAATAAAATAGAATATTATCAAATCTATTCAAAGAACGATTTTGGCATCTATATTAACTATAGGTATATCAATGCAATTCAGACAACTACTACCATCGAGGATTTTTTTGTAAGACCTGAAAAATTTTTAAATAAAAAGGAATTTCCTTTATTTATTATTTTGAAATAGTAAGGGTTGATTTGATTAATGTGGATAGTTAAGGGTTAAATACATAAATATTTCAAAATAAGCAAGTGGTTATAAAATATTCATTATTTTTGGGAATATTCGTTTGGTCGTGGAATATTCATTATCATCTGTTTGGGAATATTCGCACGAATGTATGCAGCCCATGTGTGGGCCCCATAACTGAAAGCGATTGGATGAAGAAAACGATAAATATAAGTTGTTTTTAAATAACTACAGAAGTTGTTACCGCTAATATCATCGTTGAATAATACCTATTGGTTAAAACACACTAATACGCTATTGTTGAAAGAAGAAGATTACCAGATTGCACCAATTATTGATTCTTACGTAAGAAGGCACTACTCAATAATGGTTACAGAATTATCGCTCAAGATTTTATTTTATCGAGTTAATAATTGTCATGTTGATATTTTATATTGTTGTTGTTTCAATAATTGTCATTACACAAGATTTTTCATTATCGAAGCAATAATTCATATTATCTGAATAATATTATTAGATAACATTATTGGCAATGTCTAGAAAGTTCGTCTAAGGAGAGGTTTGGTCACCTAATCATACGCCAAGAAGAAGAAATTCTTATCGAAAGCCCCTCTTTCCTGAACCGCCTGGTTGTCAATATTGTGATTCTCAGAATATTATTTGTGAATAATTAATTATTGATTTATATGATGAGGAAAATATTGATTTTATGTGGATATAGATGGAGAAAATTTTTAAAATGACAATTGTTGAAAATTAATATTTTATCTTTTCTCGATAAAATAATTCATTTAAATATATTATTTTAATAATATATTAATGGTGATATTTTTACAACGAATGTGGGATATATGAGTATACGAGGAGGAAGAGTATTTTTGTTGCAATAAATGTTTAAAACATGTTAAACATGCTCATGGACCCCATTTATCGACCGAAATTTGATTATATTTGTAAAATCGCCCGTTTGTGGATTTCGGTCAATTTCTATTTGGAATTTGGAAAACTTTCTTCTACAAAGTTGTAGAGAATTGAATTTCCTATAAAAACTCGCGAGATTCGAATTTTCTGATGAAAGGGCTATTTATTATGAATTATTGAAGTTCAAGTTCAAATAATTGATTTTTGAAAGTTTTAATTATTTTTTTATAAAAAACGTTTTTTTTGTTTTTGTCATTATTAGTGGCTGAATTCAGATGGTCAGATGGTCTAAGTGTGTATGAGAAATTTATATATATTATATTAATATTTTATTAAATTTTTCGCTTTTGTTCTAAGCATTTTCCTATAAATAGGTGCTTAGGTTAGAATTGAAAATCACACCGTAAATCAAGTTTTTTCTCTCTATATTATCGAGTTTATTCTTGTGAGTATTTTGAGTATACTTTGAGTATTGCTATACTAAGTCTGCAAGTTCCTTCATAGACTATATAAAGTTATTTCAAATGTAAGTATCGATCTTTCGAGGTAAGTGGATATTATTTTTTTTCGTAATGATATTATTTCTTCAATATCATTATAATTGAAATGTTGATCTGAAGTTTTTATCAAATTTGGAACTTTTTCATGTATCGGGTTACTATTCATGGGTTACTATTCATGAGTTACTATTCACGAAGTTACTATTCACGAAGTTACTATTCACGAGTTATTATTCACAAGTACTATTCAATAAGCGTGAAGAAGATGTTTTTGTGGAATTTCTATCTTTTGGTGTCTGAGTTACTATTCACGATATCTTGACTATTCACGATATCTGAGACTATTCACGATATCGATATTATTCACCTAAAAATAAAATTTCTTCTTTTCGTTCAAAATATCTATTCGGATACTAACTCGATTGTATCCATGTTTTGATCATTCTTGAATTTTACACCACTATGATTATTTTTGAGGTATTTTTGACGTGGATAAAACCAAGTACTAATCCTTAATCCTTAATCCTTGTCATTTTGTTTCATCGGATTCGTTTTTTAAAAAAATATTTTCATCATCCTCGCCTTAAATGATGATATTATGGAATATCTTTGGCCAGTAGTGCAAAGATGAATGATTTCTTAAGAATATCTTTGGCTCATGTAGTGCAAAAGATGAATGATTTTGAAGAATATCTTTGGCCCAGTAGTGCAAAGATGAACAGGTGTTTAAATGAACATGATTAATCGATGAATATCTTTGGCTCAGTAGTGCAAAAGATGAATATTTGATTCCAGATGTATATTGATTGATGTTACAGGATAAAAGATAGACGATGAACTTTTAAATTCATACATAGAAGATAGTAGTTTGCATTCTCTACTTAACTCTTCTAATGAATTATTATTTCGCCGCGAATATTGATTTAAAATTTGTTGTCTATTGTATTCTATTATATTTTTCCTGTTGAAGACTAACGATAATTTGTTGTATATTATCTTAGTCATAATATTCTTTATTGAAGCTAGTTGAGCTCACCTTTTCCTTTTTGTTCCATTTTTCTCGTGGAGGCGAGAATATAGCGAAGTACGCAATCGGGGGTATGGAATGAAGGTTTTAGAAAGGATTGTTTAGTAGTCCTCACCATTTTTGTAAAATAATGTATCAATAAATGTGATGAGGATTTATTTGAGTATAGATATTGTCTGAAGATAATATTTGTATTCAAACTCACGCTTTCATCTTGTTGTAATAATAAAGTTGTAGTTGTTTTCGTATCGTGTATTGACAACTCGAATAGGTGATGTATACCTATTTTGGGGGGCGCCAGTGATTGGTATCGTAGCTTAGGATATGATCTCTGGCGAGATCGGGAATAGAACTAGGAGGGGAGAGACGAGTAAATCCTTTCGCTAGTAGTGTGTCCTACCTAAGCTTATTTGTTAGTTGGTCAAGTATATAGGGATATTATGTGATATATTGATTTCCTTAATTAACCCTGTTTTTTATATACAAGATTTGAGAATGTCGATCGAGAATATTAACAATGGAAATGAGACCGTGGAGATGCCTGTACTCACCAACGAGGAGAACGTGCAACAGTGGCAATGTTCCTCCGTGAACAACACCATCGAGCGAGATGATGAACGAGGGATGTTTAGAAGTTTTTTGCGATTCATGCAAAATCGCAGACGAGGAAACTCGTGTTCAAAATACAGGAGAAATGATAGCAATTCACGGGTTATCACAATGCAAGCGATTCAAAGAGTTGGGACCACCGAATTTAAGGGAAAGCCGATCCGATCATGGCGGAAACACGGGTCAAACAAATTACCAAGATATTCGATGTCTTGGGATGCACGGAGAGAACAGAAGGTTCCATTCGCCACCTTTATGTAAAGTGGGCGAGGCAGATCATCGGGTGGGAATCTCGTAAGCGTACCCATCCACCGCTTTTTCAAAGATGTCTTGGGAGACGTTTGAAGCTATTTAATGACAAATACTTTCCGAAAGTGTTCGTCATATGAAGGAAGTGGAGTTCATCGATTGGAACAAAACAAATACGCGGTGTCTCAAAGACGAGGCAAAGTTTGCAGAGTTATCCGGTTCAGACCTCATTTGGTGGAGAATGAGGAACGTATGACGCGGATGTTTCTTAGAGGTTTGAAACTTGCAAGATACGTCCAAGATCTCATTTTCATAAATTTTCTCTCTATTCGGATGTTGTAAATAGGGCTCAATTATTAGAAGCGAGATAACGAAAGTACGGTCAACCGAGGACCACAACCAGGATCGTATCGTAGAGATAGCGATCAATGAATAATGATAACTCTGCGGAGAAAGAAACAGACGGACAAAAATGGTTACCACTCTAGTGGTAATCATGGCCATGAAAATAGAAGAAGCGAGTCGAGGAGGAGATTTTAAAAGAGGAGATTTAACAACGATCGTATGAAGATAGCGGTCTTTCAAGAAAGAATGGTTCTAAGTGGAGGAGAAACGACCACCGGTCATATGCTACAAATGCGGAAAAGAGGGACATATCGGTCAAATCGCCCACAACAGTTCAAGGTATGCTATAGTTGTGGAAAGGAAGGACATATCGCTCGAGATTATGCGAGAGCGAAACCTAGTTCAACGGGGACGGTGACTCAAAAGATCATGTCGAGAAAAGTCAAAGTCAACGATTCCGAAAAGCGTTTGTTGTGGATCGTCATAATGCGAGGAACCCAAACGAGGTGATCACGGGTAAGCTATTTATAAATTCTTGCGAAGTTTATACCTTACTTGATACCGATGCTACCCATTCATTTATCTCTCCGCATGTGCTCAACGTTTAAACTTGACTCAGGAGAAATTAGACTTTGACCTATCTCGTGGAAACTCCGTTAGAGGAGAAACTTTCATCACATCCATCGCTTATAAATCTTGTTTGATTCAAGTTGGCACCATTACCTTACACCGTTGATCTTATCTCTTTAAAGATACTTGCTTTTGATGTGATTTTAGGGATTGATTGGTTAACTACTCATCATGCCAAAATTGATTGTTTTCGTAAGGTTGTTAGTTTTCATATTCTAACCAACTGTTGTATGTAATTCAAGCAACTAAACCATTAAAATCGATCATCATCATATCTAATCATAAAGCTATTCGTTTATTAAAAAGCGGATGTCAAGCTTTCTTAGCCCATGTTATGGATTTGAATAAAGACACGTCAAATTTGAATAATATTCTGTTGTTATTGACTTTCCCGACGTATTTTCGAAGAACTTCCCTTGTCTACACCCCAGTAACGTGAAGTTGAATTCTTTATTGATCTTGAACTGGTACAAAGCCCATTTCTAAAACCCCATATCGAATGGCTCCTATTGAACTTCAGGAGTTAAAGGTCCAACTACGAGGAATTGTTGGACATCGGTTTCATCTCGCCCCAAGTACATCTCCTTGGGGTGCTCCTGTTTTATTTGTAAAGAAGAAAGAGCGGAGTATGCGACTTTTTGTATTGACTATCGGGAATTGAACCATGTCACCATCAAGAATAGGTATCCTCTACCTCGTATTGATGACTTGTTTGACCGATTGCAAGGGCACAATTCTTTTCAAAATCGATCTTCGCTTCCGGATATCATCAACCAAGATTAGAGGCGAGGATATTCCAAAGCGCCTTGAACTCGGTATGGGCATTATGAATTCTTAGTCATGTCTTTCGGACTAACTAATGCTCCTCATGACTTTCATGGATATGATGAACCGAGTATTCAAGGAATATTTGGATCAATTCGTTGTTGTCTTTATTGATGACATCCTCATATATTCCAAAAGCCGTGAAGATCATGAGCACCATTTGAAAAGTTGGTACTCCAAAGGCTTCGTGAAAACCAACTATATGCCAAATTGAAGAAATGCGAGTTCGGCCGAGGAAGTAGCATTCCTTGGGCACGTGGTGTCGAAACATGGAGTATCTGTTGATCCGTGAAGATTGAAGCAATACAAAGTTGGGAGCAACCAAAGTCGGTGGTGAAAGACGTAGTTTTTGGGCTTAATTTGGTTATTATCGGAGATTCGTGGAAGGGTTTTCTCGAATCGCTACTCCATTAACTTCAATTAACTTCGGAAGGATACAAAATTCGTTTGGAGCGAAGAATGCGAGAAGAGTTTCCAAGAGCTTAAGAGGAGACTTATTTCTAAGACTGTTCTAACAATACCATCCGGTTCGGATGGATTTGTTATCTACTGATGATGCTTGAGGCAAAGGGTTAGGATGTGTTCTCATGCAACGTGGGAAAGTCATAGCCTATGCCTCGCGACAACTTAAAAAGTATGAGAGGAATTATCCTACTCATGATCTAGAGTTGGCGCAGCGATCGTTTCGCTACGCTAAAAATATGGAGGCACTATCTATATGGGGAGAAAGTGGAGATATATTCGGACCATAAAAGCCTTAAATATTTCTTCACTCAAAAAGAACTCAACATGCGGCAAATGACGTTGGCTCGAGCTATTGAAAGACTACGACCACACTATTCAATACCATCCCGGTAAAGCGAACGTGTAGTGGTGACGCATTGAGTAGAAGATCATATGCGGAACGAAGTGCGATGATGTCAAGTATACGATAGAGCCAACTTTAATAGAAAAAGTTAAGGTTGCTCAAGCCACCCAACCCCGGAGGCGATGCGTATGAAGAAGAAGAAATCTGAAGGAGCTATTAGGGCGAGAATTGATGAAGAAGGAATACTTGAGTCCACTCTAGACTTTGTGTTCTAACGACTTCGATTTGAAGTACAAGATTATGATGGAGGCACACAATCGCCATTTGCAATCCATCTGGAAGTACTAAAATGTATCGTGATCTTGACATACATTTTGGTGGAACAATATGAAGAGAGAGATTGCAAAGTTTATCTCGATGTGTTTAATTTGCCAACGTGTAAAGGCGGAGCATCTTGTACCTAAGGGTCCGTTGCAACCACTTGAGATTAGGAATGGAAGTGGGAACACATTACTATGGATTTCGTTCACGGGTCTCCTACGGTTTCTCAAGGCATCAATGCTATTTGGGTTATTGTTGATAGATTAACCAAGTCTCCGCTCATTTCTTGCCAATCACGGAGACTTATTCCTTGAACGTCTTGCTAGTATATGACGTGAATGAGATTGTGAGGTTGCATGGCATGCTGTATCCATAGTTTGGATCGTGACCCAAGATTCACTTCAAGATTTTGGGTTAGCTTGCAAAAAGCTATGGAGCGCGGATTTGCGATTTAGTTCAAAGCATACCATCCCCAAAACGGACGGACAATCAGAGAGGACTATTCAAACTCTTGAAGATCTATTAAGACTCGTGTCCTAGACTTCAAGGGTAGTTGGGATAAGTATTTACCATTGGTGGAATTCTCCTACAACAAGATTATCGTGCAAGTATAGGTGTGGCTCCATTCAAGCATTATATGGACGAAAATGTCGTTCACCAATATGTTGGGATGAGGTGGGTGAAGCAACATTGTTGGGACCGAAAGTTAATACGTATGACTCACCGAAAAGATCCAAATGATTCGACAAGCGTATACAAAGCAGCACAAGATCGACAAAAGAGTTATGCGGATCTTCATCGAAAGGACGTGGAATTTAATGTGGGGATCATGTATTGTTGCGAGTTGCTCCATGGAAAGGAGTTACAAGATTTGGGAAGAGAGGAAAGCTCAATCCACGATTTATTGGTCCATTTCAAATTCTTGGACCGAGTAGGAAATGTAGCCTATAGACTTGCGTTACCTCCAAGTATGTCTCGTGTTCATAATGTGTTTCACATATCTGTACTTCGTAAATATGTGAAAGACCCGAACCACGTTATTGAGTTAGAACCGGACGAGATAGCAGAAGACTTAACGTATGAGAGGTACTGTCAAGATCTTGGATAGGAAGGAGCATGTCCTACGCATGAAAGGTCATTCCACAAGTTAAAGTTTTGTGGAGGAATCATGCTATAGAGGAAATGAACTGGGAGTTGGAAACGGAAATGAAAACGAGGTATCCTCACCTTTTCGAAACACCAGGTACGTACGTCAATTTCGAGGACGAAATTTCATAAGGAGGGAGGTTGTAAGACCAAAAATTTTTAATAAAAAGGAATTTCCTTTATTTATTATTTTGAAATAGTAAGGGTTGATTTGATTAATGTGGATAGTTAAGGGTTAAATACATAAATATTTCAAAATAAGCAAGTGGTTATAAAATATTCATTATTTTTTGGGAATATTCGTTTGGTCGTGGAATATTAAATGCGTATTGGGAATATTAAATTTAATGGTAGCGACCATGTGTGGGCCCCATAACGGAAAAGCGATTGGATGAAGAAAGCGACAAATATAAGTTGTTTTTAAATAACAGGCGTAGTTATTACAATTATCTTTGTTGGAATACCCGGTGGTTAAAACACACTAATACGCGTTGTTGTTGAAAGAAGACTGCAGTATTGCACCAATTATTGATTCTTACGTAAGAAGGCACTACTCAATAATGGTTACTGATAATTCTTATTCGATTATTTTATTGAGTTAATAATTCTTTGTGTTGATATTTTATATCTTTGTTGTTTGATAATTGTCATTACACTACGGTATTTTTCATTATAAAGCAATAATTCATATTATCTGAATAATATTATAAGATAACATTATTGGCAATGTCTAGAAAGTTACATCTAAGGAGAGGTTTGGTCACCTAATTTAATTGCGCAAGAAGAAGAAATTCTTATTGAAAGCCCTCTTTCACAGGGAACCGCACGGTTGTCAATATTGTGATTTCTGTAATATTATTTGTGAATAATTAATTATTGATTTATATGATGAGGAAAATATTGATTTTATGTGGATATAGATGGAGAAAATTTTTAAAATGACAATTGTTGAAAATTAATATTTTATCTTTTACGATAAAATAATTCATTTAAATATATTATTTTAATAATATATTAACGGTGATATTTTACAACGAATGTGGGATATATGAGTATACGAGGAGGAAGAGTATTTTTGTTGCAATAAATGTTTAAAACATGTTAAACATGTAAATTGGACCCCATTTATTGACCGAAATTTGATTATACTTTGTGTAAAATCGCCCGTTTGTGGATTTGGTCGATTTCATTTGGAATTTGGAAAAACTTTCTTCTACAAAGTTGTAGAGAATTGAATTTCCTATAAAAACTCGCGAGATTCGAATTTTCTGATGAAAGGGCTATTTATTATGAATTATTGAAGTTCGAAGCTCAAAATAATTGATTTTTGAAAGTTTTAATTAATTTTAATAACAAAAACGTTTTTTTTTTGTTTTGTCATTATTAGTGGCTGAATTCAGATGGTCAGATGGTCAGAGTGGGGTAGAGGAATTTAATATATATTATATTAATATTTTATTAAATTTTTCGCTTTGGTGTTACAAGCATTTTCCTATAAATAGGGTCTTGGGTTAGAATTGAAAATCACACCGTAAATCAAGTTTTCTCTCTCTATATTATCGGCGTATTCTTGTGAGTATTTTGAGTATACTTTAAGTATTGCTATACTATGGTGCAAGATTAGCCTTTCGGTCGTTATTCAGGTTAGAAATCGCTTCTTTCGAGGTAAGGATATTATTTTTTTCAGTAATGATATTATTTCTTCAATATCATTATCTTTGAAATGTTGATCTGAAGTTTTATCAAATTTGGAACTTTTTCATGTCATGGGTTACTATTCATGGGTTCTTATTCATGAGTTACTATTCACGAGTTACTATTCATGAGATTCTTATTCACGATTCTACTATTCACAAGATCTTATTCATGTAAGCGTGAAGATGTTTTTGTGGAATTTCTATCTTTTGGTGTCGGAGTTACTATTCACGTATACGGACTATTCACGTATCTGGCACTATTCACGATATCACAGTACTATTCAATTAGAAAATAAAATTTCTTCTTTTTTCGTCTAAAACATCTAATACGGATACTAACTTCGATTGTATCCATGTTTTGATCATTCTTGAATTTTACACCACTATGATTATTTTTGAGGTATTTTTGGACGTGGATAAAACCAAATACGAATCCTTAATCCTTAATCCTTGTCATTTTGTTTCTTTGGATTCGTTTCTTTAAAAAAATATTTTCATCATCCTCGATCTTAAATGATGATATTATGGAATATCTTTGGCTTTTGTAGTGCAAAGATGAATGATTTCTTAAGAATATCTTTGGCTGTTTTGTAGTGCAAAGATGAATGATTTCTGAAGAATATCTTTGGCCCGTAGTGCAAAGATGAGCAGTGTTTAAATGAACATGACCAATGATGAATATCTTTGGGCTGTGAGTGCAAAGATGAATATTTGATTCGGATGTATATTGATTGATGTTACGGGGATAAAAGATAGGCGGTGAACTTTTAAATTCATACATAGAAGATAGTAGTTTGCATTCTCTACTTAACTCTTCTAATGAATTATTATTTCCTTGCATGAATATTGATTTAAAATTTGTTGTCTATTGTATATTCTATTATATTTTCCTGTTGAAGACTAACGATAATTTGTTGTATATTATCTTAGTCATAATATTCTTTCTTGAGCTAGTTGAGCTCACCCTTTTCCTTTTTGTTCATTTTTCTCGGGAGGCGAGAATATAGCGAGATGCAAGTCGGGGTATGGAATGAAGGTTTTAGAAAGGATTGTTTAGTAGTCCTCACCATTTTGTAAAATAATGTATCAATAAATGTGATGAGGATTTATTTGAGTATAGATATTATCTGAAGATAATATTTGTATTCAAACTCACAGCTTTTCTTGTTGTAATAATAAAGTTGTAGTTGTTTACGTACCATGTATTGACAACTCGAGAATAGGTGATGTATACCTATTTTGGGGCGTCCACAATTTTACCACATCATTTGTAACATTACGGTCATGATTTGCCGAATAATCCTCAGTCATAATCATACCAAGTTCATCCATGCTCTATGGGCCACGAGATGACTTTAAAAAAATATAAACATGAGGATGATGACAATGATATAAGAATTCAATAAAACAAGTTCAAGAATTATTTTATCCAGGAATTATTAACGTCCAAATTGTCAACATGATCTTTTTTTTGTAGTAAAATTCAAGAATGATCGGAAGAATATTTCCATGAAAAAATCTTTGGATGAAACGCAAATATCAAGGATATTCCACTAATTTCATGGAGTATAAGTCAAAGTTTTAACTTAATTGGGTATAATAAAGAATGTAATAACAAAAGAAATCACCATGCATGCGATGACCAAGACAAAGTGAGTTATTCCAACGAATAATAAATAACGGAACCGGTCCAGAAACGCATACCAGACGAGGATATTCCAACAGAATAATAATAATAAAGCGGAACCAGTCGGTGTAAAAACACATGCATGAGGATGTTCCAGCGAGAATAATAATAAAACGGAACCGTGTCCGTGTAAAACACATGCATGGGATGTTCAACAGAATAATAATAAAAGCGGAACCGAGTCAAGTGTAAAAACATGTGACAGGATGTTCCAATAGAATAATAGAAGAATGTCACCAAGTATAGGGTAGAGCATGATATCAAAGTTATTCAACAGAATAATAAAGAATGGAACAATGGAAGGATTTCACCAAGTATAGGGGAATCGGCGTGATATCAAAGTTATTCCAATGAATAATAAGGAATGGAATAATGAAGTTCTCTTCATGAATACAAAAGAATAATATCCCTTACGAGTACAATAAATAATATTCCTACCTTAGAAGAACTGAATATTGGCAAAAGTGAAGTAGCGAGAATACTTTTCTTCTTTCTCTCTATAGTTTCTCTCTCTAGAGTTTCAGTGAATTCGTAAGAAAATAATGAAGGAATGAACTTCTATTTATAGGAAAATAGAATGCATAGTAATTAATCCATGAACGGTCCAGATTGATTTACTTTATAAATACTACCCACAACTATAATATTATCTCAAATTCACACCATAATATTAAAAATTATTTCGACAAAATTTAAATCTTTATTGATAAAATATGGGGTCTCACACGTTGTATGGAAGAAAGTGTCGTTCTCCAGTATGCTGGGATGAGGTGGGTGAAGCAACGTTGTTGGGGCCGGGAGTTGGTACGTATGACTACGGAAAAGATTCAAACGATCAAAACAACGTATAAAAACCTCACAAAATCGACAAAAGAGTTATGTTGATCTT
This sequence comes from Panax quinquefolius, assembly GCA_020205615.1. Lineage (NCBI taxonomy): Eukaryota > Viridiplantae > Streptophyta > Magnoliopsida > Apiales > Araliaceae > Panax > Panax quinquefolius. Next base: position 12,455,548 of record CM035173.1, on the reverse strand, counting down.
CATCGAAAGGGCGTGGAATTCGATATAGGAGAGATCATGTGTTGTTAAGAGTTGCTCCATGGAAAGGAGTTACAAGATTTGGAAAGAGAGAAAACTTAATCCTCGATTCATCGGTCCATTTTAATCCTCGATCGAGTAGGAGGGCTGGGCTATAGACTTTTTTTACGCCAAATATGTCTCGTGTTCATAACGTTTTCACATATCCATGTTATGTAAATATGTGAAAGACCGAACCATATTATTGAGTTAAATCGGACGAAATAGCGGAAGATTTGACGTATGAAGAGGTTCTGTTCAAATTTTGGATAAGAAGGAACATATTCTACGCCCAAGGTTATACCTCAAGTCAAAGTTTTGTGGAGGAACCACGATGTTGAGGAGATGACTTGGGAGTTAGAATCGAAATGAAATCAAGGTATCCTTACCTCTTGACATACCAGTGCAGTCGTACCTAATTTCGAGGGTGAAATTTCATAAGAAGGGAGGTTGTAAGACCCAAACTTTTATAAATAAAGATGAATTTTCTATAAATATTATTTTGAATATTATGGAATAATTTGATATAATGTTATAGTTGTGGGTAATATTTATAAATTTTGCAAAGTATGCAAGTGGTTATATTATATTCGATTGGTGGGGAATATTCGGTTTAGCGAGGGAATATTAAATATAACGGCTCAATCATTGGTGGACCCCATAATGTAATTATTGTCGGATTGAAAACGACAAAAATATTTTATTGAAATAACGGTGGAAGTTTTACCGTTGATCTTGTTGAACTACTCGGTAGTAAAAGTACAATGAATAACGCGTGGTTGCATAGTAGATTGCGGTATTGATTATTAATGCTTATGTGAGAAGTCACTCAATTTGATTCCATTATTCACCGATTAATAATATGAATTATTATAAGCGATAATGACGTTTTGTTTTATTCAGTATTATTAACGTAATAAAACAAAACATCTTTATATATAAAATGTAATACTTTATTAAAGTTATTCATAAATAGAATATATTATATTTTATTATGCATAGTGTTTTGCATAGTGTTGCGTAGTGTTTGCATAGTAAAATGTTTTTATATAAATAGAATATATGATATTTTATTTAAAAGATTTTTCTTTAAATATGGACCGTCGATTAAAGTAAATCAATCTGGATAGTTCATGGATTAATTACTATGCATTCTATTTTCCTATAAATAGAAGCTCATTCCTTCATTATTTTCTTACGAATTCTTTGAAACTACAGAGAGAAATTATAGAGAGAAGCTATAGAGAGAAAATCTATAGAGAAAGAAGAAGAGTATTACGGTACTTCACTACTTTGATATCCGATTGTCTTTTACGGTGAGGGTATTATTTGTTGTATTCGTAAGGGTGTTATTCTTTTCTTACCGTAAGGCTCTCATCGACTTCTTCATCGACTGCGTGAGGAAGCTGTGATCTTTCCCCGCCTCTTATTACTCCCGAACCGAGCGTGAAATTTTTTCCGAAGGTCATTCCATGAATTAATTGACCCAGTCGTCAGGGTTCCCATCCACTCTCGGGCACTCTTTTTCAATATTGTGGCAAACATGTGACACTTGGCCGCATCAGAATGGTCGTAGTATGTCATCAACCTGTCATACCCGTCAGAATGGTCATATGGATCCCCTAGACCATCATAAGTCTCCATCGGGGGCATCTTCCTTTTAGGGTTGGTAGTCTCGATTAATCTCCCGTGAGAAAGTGTGACCTACGCAGGTGAAGGCACCCGTCCAATTCTTTCTTATGAACAACTTCTCCAATTCGGCCACCCTTGAGCGAGGGGTGGACTCTCCTTTATGGGGGACAATCGGGTCATCCCTCTCATATTCGTGGAGTCACGTCCCTCCTCCTCTGTCTCCGACCTACACTGGTGCTCGATCGTCGCTTTCTGCCGACGGCTCCTCCTCCGATTTCTTGGCCATCCCCAAAGCGGCTTTGTCTACACCTTTTCATATCCGCTACCGCCCGTCGGGGTGACTGAGACCAAACCACGATGTCACGCCTTTTAGAGGATACCTCCACGTTCTCCAAACCATATTAGCCATCTGTAGTTCGAGCTCTCCCTGCTTTGAAGACGCAGGCCGTCATGGCATCCTTGTTTCTCTTTGCATCTTTTTACGCAAGATAAATTCTCTCGATCCGATCGCCTCGCCACGACTCTTTCCATGCTCCTCCAATGCAGAAGTAGTGATTTTTAAATGCCTTGACTAGCCTTTGGTTGGAGGTACGTTTTACGCCGTGGAAGAGTCTTCTTCGGGGGGGAGCCAGCTGGTGCCATCTGATCTTCCTAGATTCTAGAACCCAGTTTGTCTTTTACCGACCCCCTCACTTGAGTGGTGCGGTGTGTCTTGGCTTTTCACGGCCGAAAGCGATACATACTCCACTTCATAGCTTCTTCTTTCGAAAAAGTCATTGTGATTGTGAAAACACTAAAAGCCCTCCTTAGCGCATGATGTTAACGCCCAAGTTTCACGGCGTGTCCAATCACGAGAATCCACGCGCTAGAACACCCGCACAATAACAGATCATTATGAAGCTTGACTTGACTTGGCTTGCCGGGGATAACTCCGGTGTGAGAATGAGTACAGGCCGTTACAAGGATAAACAATGGAGGCTAAGTATTTAGTGCTCAAAAGTAGGTATTACCTCTTAATTGTAACCCTGGCCTTGTATTTATAATGATCTCACCGTCTTAGAATTCTTCTCCCAGTCGGAATAGGACTCCTAGTCATGGCAGTTACCATAACTTGGGTCCAACACAATCTCCTTAAAAGGTGCAAGTGGAATCCAATCCAATCACTACCTTTGGAGTTACCTTATTTAATTCTGATTAGGATGCCTAACTCTGCACGCAGGGGAGCCCACTGTGCAGGCCCAAACAACCTCACCATCCGGTCTAGGCTTCGGCCCAAAGGACTCGAGGACAGGACCATCAACACCTGATAGGGTAAGGCTCGGTGAGGGCTCGGATCACTCGAACTGAAGACATCCACCAAGGTGAGGTCAGGCCTTGGAAGGACTCGAGGACCTTGGCCCAACACCTCTAACTCTACCATGGGCTTCGACCCAATGGACCCATACAGCTCTTCTGATGTCGGGCCTTCAGCCCAAGTGAAGGTCGGTAAAATGCTTCCGAACAATCAAACTTACTTACCCTTGAAATACTTTAAAATCATTCAATTTTTTCTTCATCTATTACATTCATTCAATCCAAACACAATATAACTGTCTTGTTATATATAACTTTAAAATCATTTAATTTCTTCCTTTATTCTATTCATTCGATCCAAACGCAACATAATTGACGTGTGTTATATATAGCATAATAGATGCAGTTTGCTGAGTTCGGCTTTGTAGCTTAAAATTTGAAAACCATTAGGAGGGTGGGGGGAGTAACCACTGGGGGTTTAATTTAATTTCAATAATTATAAGGAATAAACACTTTATTATTTTTACCTTGATTAATTGGAGTGTTAGAAAACTTAACTACGTTTGATATATAGAGCCCCTTCTGGCGGGAAGGGGTTATATATATATATATATATATATATATATATATATATATATATATGAAATAATAAAGTGATTGTCCAACTAATTATCAAGTTCAAGGATTTGATGGATAATTAGGTTATTAGTGTATTGAAGTGGAACTAGTTATAGCTATGGCTTAGTGGATTGGCATTATATATATGTTGTAGCTAGTAATAACTAATCTCAACAGCGACAGAAAATATATAGAGCCTATATCTAAGTTATATCCTTCAACGGGTGAGAATTGTTAATTATTACTAAGCTCACCCAAATGTTCCACCACATATTCGTCGAGCGTTTTTACTAGCATTTTAATAAATTGAAAGAATTTATCGGACACGAACGGTGAGTCACATTATTTTGGATTCGAATGTCAATAATCTTAAATAGAAAAAAAAATGATCTTGAGAAAAGATAAGGTTAAGAGATTAAAACAAAATAAAAATAAAGAAACAAAAAAATGATTTTTTGTCATAATGTATTTATCTATATATACGCACTTTGTCCCAAAAAATGAGAAAATATAAATTTTACAAATATTAAAAAAAAAGAATAGAGAAAATAGCGTAAATATAGTTTCAAATTATTCTTAGTGGCCTGAGTCATCAAGATTCATAAAATAATGAATAATTTTATTTTTTATATTAATGGATCTCATCAAATGACAATTATATGTTAGTATTTTATCTCATTCTTTTTGTGCATAAAAATAAATATCTTTATTTATTTTTTTTCGAAAACGGAGGAAGTACTACTTATTAAACACGATTTGTTGCAAAATAATGATGTTTGTACAACTTAGAATGATGAATAAAATACTACTATTTTGAGTACTTTTCTCGCCCCCTCCTCCTCCTCCGCCCCGCCCGCCCCACCCCCACCCCCACCCCCCACCCCTATCCTTTTTATTGGACATAATATTGAGGAGAAAAATTAACTTTTTGGATAAAGGAAGAAGAAATTGACAATTTTTAAAAATTTACATAATTAGAAAGAAAGAAATTTCTTTGTTCATTATTTGCTATTGTTTTGTTTTTTCTGTCTTCTTCTTTTAAAGGAATATACAAGTTAATAATTAATTGGTTTTTGAGATTATAATTCCAAAGTTAAGGGGGTTAATTAATTTGTGGTGGCCCAAACACTATGGGTTTGAAACCGGGACCGGATCAATTGGTTTAATCGGTTGAACCGTGTTATGTCCGATCCGATTTGATTCAGTTCAATTAATTTGGTCAAAAATAAAAAAATTCAGTTGACTATTGGTTGAACCGGCAAAACCGGTTAAGTGACCAAGTGAATTGATTTTTAATTATTTTTTGTACCAAAATTTTTTAATATTAAAATTAATCACTTTTAATAATATTATAACTTATTTTTATTATAATTTAGTTCATAAAAAATAATATTTTTAAAATTTTATTAATTATTAATAATATTTATTTTTATAATATCACCAATTTAATAATAATTAAAACACTAGTTGAACTAATGATTCATCCATCCGACAAGCGGAAAACATTGACCACCATAATTGTAAGGATCCCAATTGGAATTAGCACTAAAAAAAAAAAAAAAAAAAAGAGTTGAATTGTTGTATAGTTGACGAGGCATGCATTTATTGGTGAAGCTGGTTAAAGTTGATGAACAGCTAGCAAAGAAGAATCCAGTGTTAAACAGTAAATAAGATACGATAGCCTGAAAATATGAGTTAAAGTGGAGTATTATAAAAGCTTCTTTAATCAAGCCGAGCGAGTAAAACAAAAACAAGTGATGTTCCCTACTTCCCTTTATATATACATACACGTAGCTGATCAGCAAACAATATATTTACTTGCTATATAAAGCTTCCATGCATTGTCCTGCATGCCTGATCAATTATCTCATGCATGCATGCACTGACCGTACGCGTACGCACTAGCTAGCTACTTTTCCCATGCATTTCATTTCTACTTACTTGTACATTAGGATTTCCTTTCCTTTTTTATTACATGCACTGATCAGTAACAGGCCAAAATATATACTTTACCAAATTCAAACAGAACAAACAAGGAAACAGAGATCTAGAGAGAGAAAATGGATGTTAACTGTTGTGAGAAGGCTAATAATTATTTGAAAGAAGAAGAGGAGGAGGAAGAAGATATAGAGACACTAAAGAAGAGAATTAAGGGCCATGCTTTGTTTAGGCTGTTGGTTGAGAGACACTTGGACTGTTTGAAGGTACGTACGTATATACATTTACATTTATATATGTGTGTGTGTGTGTGGATTGAGTAAGTAAGTAGACTGTATATGTGTGTGTATATGTGTGTGTGTGTGTGTGTATGTGTGTATGTGTGTGTATATTCACCATGCAAATTAATTAATGTGAACTGAACTGATACTGATCATCAGGTGAGCTTAGGGGAAAATGAAGAGGTTGATCTAGCAAGTCATGCATCGTGTGAAGCTGCTACAGAATGCAATGGCCACGCGTCATTCCTATCTTCAGATCTTGATAAATTTATGGTTCTCATCCGTTTTCTCTGTTCCTGATATATCAACTCATAGTATATATATATATATATATATATATATATATATATATATATATATACTAAAATGGAATTAATTCAGTACTATTTATACAGAAAATTAATGAAGAAACAACTAACATTTGTAAAATTTAATAATATTTTGTTTTATGTATACCGGCCCCTAGAACATGCAAGTTAGTTTAGTAATATGATATTATAATGACAAAAAATGAAGATATTATACTATTTTATAAGATATTATGAAATAAAATTATAACTTTACAGCATCAAATTAATTGTCTAGATTTAATTTTGTTATTATCTGAATGCCTAAATTAAAGTACTATTTGCTGAATTTTTATTTTCTTCATTAGTTTTTGATAATTTTGTAACTTGAAATAAGATATAATGTTGAAAATGGGGATGCGTGCAGGAAGTTCAGTGCATGGCACTAGGGAAGCTGAAGGAAGCCATGGAAATACCTTTACAAGAAACTGTATCTTTCATCAGTGCCATGTACCAACAACTTAATTAGTTCGATCACAACTTTGTGCCGTAGAAGAAAATCTAGAGACTAGTTCTCTTAATTATTCTGTATGTTATATGGCATCCATATATATATATATGAGTACTTTAATTTTCATTTGTTTTTTAGGCAATTAATTAAAGGCTATTCTAGTGAGAAAATTTAATTGAGACCCTATCAAAATTTATCAGTTACCAGAGTTCTATAAATAGTTGGTTAATTAAGAAAGAATATATATATATATATATATATATATATATATATATATATATATATATATGAATAAGTACATGCAAATGTGTGATTAATTATTATGAAAAAATAAAATGAATGCCCATGGTATATAGAGATCAGCAAGCAGCTAGCATCCACTTGCAAAAATCAAATATGTACTATGCACCAACTATATATATATATATATATATATATATATATATATAAAAAAGTTGTGCAAGGGTAGGATACATGTAATTATTTATTAACAAAAATGTAAAATATTTAATTGTATTTTGGATCCGGTCCTCATTTTATCTTTTTTTATAGTGTTCATAATTTTTTGTGTATAGTTGATGTTCATAGCATTAATTACTTTTATGCTGCGTTTGGATTGAAGGAATGGAATGAAGATTGAAATGATTTATTTCATTCTAGTTGGAATGAGTTATTTTATACTCTCTCCCCCCCAAGGCCCTCATGGATCAATGATAAAAAAACTACTCATAACACTTTGGGCATGAAATCTTGAGCAATAATGTTAAATATAATTTCAGTAAAAAATAGTTTAAAAAAAATAATGGTTCAATCTATCCTAATAACAACCAAACATAATTTTTGTATTGGTACGATGGTACCCCTCTTTCTAAATAATGGTTCAATTTATTCCAATCAAAAAATAATGGTATTGGTACGATGGTACCCCTCTCATCCCTTAACTAACATCATCTCCTCTCTCTAGTGGTATTCGTACTATGGTACCCCTCTCATCCCTTAACAAAAGAGGTCGAGCTTAATGGTCTTTCATCGTAAATTTTGTAAGGGGTTTCAATTCTTATATGGTTGGATATTAGGTTATAAGACATTCTTTTTCACCTTAATAATAAATAATATTCGTTTAGTTTCAAATTATATTATTAGTATTAATTTTTGAAAGTCAATTTAAAATATTTTCAAACTCAAAATTGAGATGACTCATTAAAAATAATAAATTTTTCAATGAGTAATATTTTGTAGATAGTTTACGTATTGATTAAAATTAAATAAATCTATGTCAAGTTTTTGTTAATTTTTTTTAAAATTAATTTCAAAAAATTAATAATTGTCTTATAATTGAGAATAGATGAATTATTTAACCCCCCAAAAAAGAAATAAAGTAAAGAAGAAGAAAAAGATTAGAAGGCCGAAAACATAACCAATATAAAAGGCCTTCTAAAAACCTACTGTTTATGAAGGGCCCAATATAATTGTAGCAAACTTCTCCTTCCCTTTTAAAAGGCCCAATTGGTAGGAAAACAAAAGTAGGACTGCCTTTTTTTAGTGCAGATTGAGTATATAAATTAATTACTTTCGGTATTCATAACTCTCTTGGCTCTTTCCCATTTCCTAATTCCGATTGAATTCTCTCTATACTTTCCTACCCCTTTCCTTTTAAGTCTCTCCTCCCCATATATAAATATCTTATACAAAAATTATAAAACCCTCCTGCAAGAAAGGGTTTGATATGGTTGTTTTTTTTACGATTTGAATTGGTAGAAGAAGATTGAAACATGGTGAGGAAAGTGACGGAGGAAGGGAATCAAATTGCGCCATTTCTGTTGAAGTGCTATGAGATGGTGGATGATGAATCGACGGATGCGTTGATTTCCTGGGGGACGAACATTGATAGTTTCGTCATATGGAATGAGACTGAATTTTCCATTCAATTGCTTCCTAAATACTTCAAGCACAACACTTTCTCCAGTTTCATTAGGCAACTCAATATCTATGTAAGCATCTTCTTTTAATATTTATGTTTGTTCTTGTACCGGAGATTGCCAATTGTGTTTGAAAATAAGAAATCGTAAATATGTATGATTGTTGTGAATTCGTTTGCGTTTTGAACACGAGATAGTTTACAATATTTAACGTTTGTATAGACTCAATCACAGTAAATTTGTATCAATTTTGAATTGGATACTACCGCAAATTGACTTCAAAAATCAGACTGGGACTCTTATTTTGGAACTAATGGACTAATGGAGTATTATCTACCCTAATTATGTGCATGTTTACATAATTGGATGAGATTTGCTGTGTGGAGTTGAGTTATGCTGCTATAGTATGTATAAATATGTAAATAGTAACCACACGCTTCCCTTATTGCATTGCTCAAAGATTGAACAATCTCTGGCATCTCTTAGCAAGACATGCATATTCTGTGATCAGGATTTGATGTTACCGTATCGGAAGATGTATGTATTTTATAGTTAATTCTTGATATAATCTGGTATTGGTATCTTATCAAAAAGCTATATATTGCTTGAAATTAAAAAAATAAATAAATAAGAGCATGTAAAACAATGAATCATATATGCACAAGTTGTCATCTTCATATAAATAAGTCATATGATACATAGCTGTTGGACTGGTTTACATTTTCTTGCTGCAAATTTGTATTTTTTTTTAATATATTGCACATGCCAATATCCGATGATACAGTTACTTATAAGCCACAGTCAAAGTGTCAATACTGTTGCATATCAACCACTTCCTATACCGATAGTATCTGTTGATATGTACCAGTGTAGACCGGTATTTTGAACCATTCGTATGATTCATTGATTGATGTAGATATATAGAGTTTTGTAAAGTTTTTATTATGTTTGCAACTACTATAGCTGTTTTTCTTTTGTTCTTCGTGATTCTCACCGAGTTTTAGTCAGCGTGGTTTTTAAAATTTGGGTTTTATTGAAGTACATGTCTCTTGGGTGTCATGCTTATTCTCGTCGGATTATGTGGGATAAATCGATAGTCCAGAATGTGATGATAATGATTCTTAATCGATATATATGACCACCCAACAAGGTTGCTGTCTCTACCTTGGAGGTCATTAAGTTAATTACTACTAGACAAAGGAGTGTAATTAAAAACATGCAATTAGTATTGCAATCAGATTAATCCAAACAAACCATACAATGCCTTCTAACTGATCAAGTTGTATTGTATTGCTTTTAAGAGTTGAGTATAATTGTAGTCAGTGCGAACCGATATAAAAATAAAAGAAACATTTCCAACAAGAATAAGGGAGTAATAATTGGTTAAGGAAGAATCAGTTGGGGATTGGGGGTTTTTTCTTGTGGAACAGGGTGTCACAGCCTATGAGAGGGAGGGAAACGAGGGGAAACTTAAAAGCAGGACTTTGTTTAATCATCTGTATATCTGCTTTTCACCAACAAAGAGTTAATTCTGATCTATAATGTAAAATTGTCTTGAAGTTTCAGCGTTGGTTGACGGTGATTGTCACAGTGGACTGAAGGTGTCTTATCAGTGAAATAAGTATGACATCCCCTTTCTCTGATAGTACTTGCTCTTAGCCTCTATCTAGCATGCTATTTTGAGAATCCACTGTTTGGAGGCCAAAAGATTCTGTAGTTAGAAAAATCTTTAAAATAAAAAATGAAAAAAAATGAAAACAGTTAATATTAATAACAGTGATAAGCTGCTTGGCAATGGTTATGATTGGAAACAACTTGTCACTTGAACTGAATTTTGGGTCCAAAATATTTTGATGAGGCACAATTTTGCTGTATATAGGGTTTGCTAAGTGTCAGTAGTAAGAGACTACACAAACATGGAAAGGGAGATATTTAGTTCTATATATTTTGACATGCTAAAATTTTGTTTGGTCACTGTGAGATTATGTTACTACTTCCCTTTGTTCATCAAGAAGTCTTCCTTCTCCCACATGAGCACATTTACCTGATCTCTATGTACTTTATTAGTTAGTTGTGGAATCTTAGAGTGATATTCTAATATAGACATGTTCTTGGATTTGATGATTTATGAATTTTTTTGACCCAAAGATTAGCAGACTGCAATCTAATGTTATTATGAGAAAGTTTATTTTACTATTTGTGCTTCATGTGTTCCTTGGTTAGGGGTTTTACTTAATTTTTAAGTGCATTTTACCCAAAATGGCTGTATGAACTTTATCCAAATTCCAATTTTCTCAGTGTAACCAGAGAAAAAACAAAAACATTTAGAGAGCCTGAAGGCTACAGTTTGAAAAGATTATTTCAAGCAAGCCAATGCTCAAAAAGATGTTCATTAAGACTTGGGATTTCCTCACTAGATTAAATCATTCGAGTTTTTTTTTTCTTTTTTGTTTTTTAATTTTTTCTCCTAGATGTGTAGCAACAAACAGTTTCATTTTTAGGGCCCCCATGCATACTAGATCCTGTCATAGTGTCATGAATGTAGGCATATTTCAACACTGTATAGGGTGCTTTCCTACTGAAGTTTAATCAAATATATGTTTGCTTAAGTTGGGTAGTAAAGATGGAAGAAAAGAAGAGAAAACTTAGACTAGTACTCAAATGTGGTAGATTAGGTAAAATCTGTCAATGAGCTCCATTGATTTCTTGACTAAATAAGGATACATCATTCTCAGTATACCTTACCAAATTAGTGAATAGTGGAAAGCCAGTATAGGTATGACATTAAGTTAAAGTGAGGTATTGAATTTAAAAATGCGAACAATGCAAATGTGTTATTTTCTGATCATATATTATCTTGGAAATATTTCTACCTTTTGGAACTAAATCTTTATATTTACATGCAACTCTACAATGTCTCAGGGCTTCAGAAAAATTGAAACAGATCGCTGGGAATTTGCTAATGATGATTTCATTAAAGGCCAAAAGCATTTGTTGAAAAATATCATCAGACGAAAACATTCTCAAGGCATAGTGCAGCGCAAGTCTTCCGAGCAAAAGGCCAATGATGTTGATGTACATCAAGAAAAGACAAATGTTGTGCTGTGGAAGGAAGTTGAGAATCTTAAGACTGATAAGAATATGCTCATGCAGGAGCTGGTTACACTGAGGCAGCACCAGCAGACTTCTCAGAGTAAGTTGTTACTGTTACGAGAACAACTAAAAGGTATGGAGAAAAATCAGCAACAGATGCTCTCATTCATAGTGATGGCCATGCAAAGCCCTGGGTTTTTGGTTCAGTTGCTGCAGCCAAAGGAAAACAACTGGCGTGTGGCTGAATCTGGTAAAAACATACTAGAAGAAGTAACAGAAGATCAGGAAACAATTCCTTCTGATGGGATGATAGTAAGGTATCAGCAGCCAACAGATGAATCTCGTGAGCCTTTCTGCATGCCATCTTCAGATTCAGAGAACTTATTGGAATTGGATCTATCTTCTGATGAGGTAAAAGATTTGTTTATGAATATTGATTTCATGTTGGGCACATTGGACGGAGAATTCCCTTCTTCAGAAAATCACGGGCCACTCGTTCTTCCTGATCTGCCTCATGAGGATGACATGATGGAACATCTTCTTTTATCTAATCCGCTCCCAGAGAATGATGGTAGTGCCAAGTTGGATACTGGTGATCTTATAGATGCTGGAATGGAGATGGAGTCAACATTATCTAAGCCCTATCTAAAAGAATCTGATCAATTCAAAAACTTGACAGAAGGAATGGAGGGGAGTATCAGAAGAGCATGGAATTATTAGTACTTGAAACCAGCTGAACAACTCTCATAATATGTAAATTTTGACCGACTGAATGGAGTTCTTTGCTTCTGAAACATTAAAACTTTTAAATGTGCGAAATACCTGGAATTTTGTTGAAGCCTTAATCTTATATGGTTCTAGTTTTATAGATCTACTCGACTGGAATGCCATTTTGGACTATCAATGGTTCCGTCTTGCTTTCTATCTCAAGCGTAAGTAGTTTTTTCCCCCTCGTTTCTTCATTCAAAGTTCCTATATACTCTATTCTGCTTGCAAGCTCTGTTAATACTACTGATGTATAGTTGTTTCCTATGAAACTGGCAGATATCTGACATAATGGCAACTTCCGGCTATAATCATTGGTAGGAGAAGACTGGCATTTTTTGTTTCTTTAACTATATATAGCATCTTTTACCAGGATACATATGTATAAAAATTGTTATATAGTTCTTATTACAAAATTTAAATTTAAGAAATGATTTCTACTTTTTAGCTTCTGGTCCTTGCTCTGTTTCTTATTTATTCACCTGTTCTATGGAACCTACTGTCATTCATGCTTGGGATTTTCGTACTTTAATCTTAATCTTATGTTTTTAAGCATTTTTTTTACCTTCTTACTGGAATTGTCTGTTCTATAAACCAGAATAAGCTAGTATTTCAACTCATTTGGCTTATAAAGATGAATGCTAAGAAATTTGTTGAACTCCTGTGATGCTATGTTTTAAGCTATCTTGTTGCATGTCAAAAGACAGGTTATAGTAATCTTGAACTTGTAGTAAAATTAACATACTACTATGGTCTCAAATAATAATGTCTAATTACATCCGATTGAGAGTAAACAAAAAGCAAATGGAGCAGTAGTGTACTGCTTCAGCTTCTGAGTTGGATGACTTACACCGAGGTTTACTTACTGTGAGTGGACTTAGATGTTAAACGAATAATTCCACCATCTAAGGAAGAAAGTAAAGGGTGAATATCTCTCAAAGAAAGATCCTAAATTTACAAGGTGAAGATAACATGACTGCAGAAAATATGTAACATCCAATTTCAGAAACTTGTAAACTTGCTTATAAGAGACCAGGAAACAATTTTTTTAGAAAAGATAGGAGGTGTTCAAAGCAGAGATAGAGTAAACAACCAATAAAATCTTTGAAAAAGATGAGCTACATGGTGCAAAGCTAGGACAAATTAACAAAGAGCTGCTTCATAAAAGTCATGATGCTCTGGGAACTAGCCTTGCACAGCCTTGGCCATGCCAAATGCAGCAGCAGAAGCAATGGCTCCGATCAGAGCAGTTTGCAGAGCACTCCTAACAGGTTTGTTGCCCGTGAAGTAACCCTTGGCATAGCCGAAAATTAGCAATGCCACTAGGGTTAAAACAACTGATGTGACCACAGCCTTTCCCACACTTAGGATGAACATGTAGGGGATAAGGGGGACCAGCCCACCAATGATATAAGAAACGGCAATTGTAAATGCGCTTTGCAGTGCTCTTCTAGGATCTGGCTTGTCTAGACCGAGTTCAAACCTGCAACCAAATTACAAACTTTAAACTCTGGACATACGGACAACTTGGTATATTGTTCTAAAATTACAGCACAGATAAAATCACCCCAAGTTTTTAGAGAAATATATAGCTAAATAAGTATGATTGTGACGGTTCTGATTATCGGACAAAAAGGAAACTCCGTGACCTTAACAATGATCTGAAACTGATGCTGTTTTTAAGAAGGCACATTTGAATTATTTGTGAAGTCCTTTTCTGGGATTCTAGATAATTAAAAAGGTAACAGAAACATGTCAACACCACGCGTGAGGCACTGCCACTTCCAGTACTGCAAATTGTATAAAAAATATATTGTGCGCTTTTTCTTGAGGGACAGAATTGCATCAAAAGAAAAGACCAAAGGGCTTAACTTAATTTCATTACAAAAGCTGAAATGCAAATAATTTAACCTTGTGAAACTGATATTCAAAAAAAGTGTACTAACACAACCACTTACATTATTAGTTCCTTCTGCCAACTATCATTCCGATTTTTGTAAAAATGAAATGAAGTGCTTTATTAAAACAAACAAATGACATTTGTATTTTTTAACACTGAAAATAAAATTGAGGAAACAAATTCCTCTACTTACTTCATCATAAAATCAAGCCATGCTTGTGGGTTCTTCCTGAGAGCATCAACCACTGGCCTATATTCATGAGGCTCTATCCCATAATCCGCCAGTATTTGCGCAACCTCAGCAGCCTCTGCATTACAATTCCAAGCCAACATTCATTCCAAATCAATAATACTAGTGTATTAATTAATCTGTCTATTAAATTGCATGTGTTTCTTAAATAAAAACCTGTATCAGGGACCGTGATGATCTCTTCTTGTTCTCTCCTCAGCTCTCTCAAATAGTGATCAGCCTCACTTTTAGCCGCCAGATATCTGCACACATCCCATTGATATCATAAAAGACAATAATTTATTCTCATCATACATAAATACTACAGTTTAAAATATACTCGCGTGCATTTGGAAAGGGACCAAAAGTATTTGTATAACCTATGTATTTATTGCAGATACTCCAAAAGAAGAAGAAGAAAAGAATCTCATTTACATACTCCTCTGTACCAAAATACTATAAACTCATTATTAACTTTTTAAAGTCATCTCAAGATGACATGGATTTCTTTAATTTTATGATAAAATATCTACAAATTAATAGAATCCCTCCATCTTATATACATAATTAACATGTGTTCATAATTTTTTAATGAAATATTTCAAAATAATTTTGAGTTTGAAATGTCCTAAATTGACTTTTAATTTTTATTTATTATTATTTGGAACGAAGGAAGTATAGCATAATTATTTTTGACACCTTTAGCTAATAATAATTTATTAGTTTACTAGTGATGATAATAATGAAATCATGAAGACATTGTACATTATAAATTACTATTAAAAAAATGAAACTTTGCCATGAAAAAGAATTGGCAAATGAGATTTTTTTTTTGTGAAAGAGAGGAGGGAGTACAGTTTTGGCATTATTAATTTTAAAGCTCATAAAACATACTACTATAAATGCAAAAAGGAAAGAAAAAAAAAACATGGAATTATTGAAGTATACCCGCCGAGTCCCATAGAGATGGCACCGGCCGCCACCTCAGCTATGCCAGCCGTAAGAATTATGGAGGACGAGGCGTTAGCACCGGATAATCCGGCGGCAAGGGCAAAAGGAACAGTAAGACCGTCCGATACACCGATGATGATGTCACGTACAATCTCACCGGCGGTGAAATGCTTCTCTTTGTGATGATTCAACAAAGATTTCTCCGGTTCTCTGTTAGTACCATCTTCTTCCGCCATTGATGATGAGGATGATTCCGACTGTTTTTTTGATTCTGTGGGTGATGAGAGATAATATTGAAAGAGGTGTTTATATATATATATATATATATATATATAGAGAGAGAGAGAGAGAGAGAGAGAGCCACAAATTTCCATACAAATTAAAGTTGGAATGAAAAAGGAGGTGTACGTTGGGCTATGCGTATTTGTTTGTTGCTAGGCAAAGTGTGGACCCAAGCAGGATGCTTTTGATTTATGGAGTAATTCATGTTGATAATAAATAGCTAAAAGTAATTTAATCTATTAATGTGAAAGTTAAATAATATAATAAAAAAATTAGTACGGGTGTGTTTTTACTTTTCTTTTATGTTAATATATACATATTTGTGGATATTTATTATTAACATATATTTGTGTTATATGTAACAAATTTTCAAATAATATGTATGGAATGGAATGATATGAGATACAAATGAATAATAAAGAGAAACATACATTAATATTCTATTTTCTCATTTATTTTACGTTAATCATAATTTAAATCTGTCATATTTTAGTCTACATATAAATTATTTTTCTGAAAAAAACTAATATGGACAAAGGATTTTAGTGAAACCTGTAAGTAATTGTTTATTGTTTTTAGCTTGAAATGGATATACGTACGGAATCAGTGTGATAATGCCAATATATATTTCCTATTTTTGGTATTTATTATTGACTCAATAAGCGGAATATACTTAATTTACGCCTAGATTTTTATGATTAAAATATTAGATTAGGGAATATTAATAAGTGAGATTACATAGTTTTTAATGAATTGAATCTCAATATTAAATAAGCATTGTGAATAGAGGAATCATATTAATTAAATAGGTTGACAATAATTTGACTTTTAAAAAATCTTTAATAGCGACACTATCTTTTGTTTAATATTGTTTAAAATGTTGATATTTTTAATTAATTTGTTAGTTATACGAATAGATATGACAATTTGTCCCCTTTTTACGATGATCTTCATGTCCTATTCTGAACGGAACAATAATTTTGATTCTGGTCGAGTATGAAGTTAGAGATAAAAAATCATTTAATTATTATATATTAATGAGGAGGGATGGTATTTACTTTCCCATACCCATTCCCGAATAGTTATATATTAATAACATAAATTTTATACTATTATATATATATTACATAATTAAAATATATGTCTTCTTATGTATGTATGTATGTATGTGTACATATTATTATTATTTATTTATTCTTAATTTTATCATGCATGTGTTATAAAATAATTAATTTTCATGTATGTATTATTATAAATATTACTATTAAAATTGAATTTTTTATTTAAAAAATTCACAAAGTATTAAATTTCACGCGGAAATAGAGATGATTATTAAATTTTAACGTGCGAGGCGAGGGCAATGGAGAAATTTTGTAAAATCAGAAATAGGAATGAACAGCCCAAGCCCCTGCTCGCCCCATTGTCATTCCTATATACGAATATATAATGCTACATATTTTTTCTTATTCATTGTATAATAATAGGATTAGTTTAATACAAGATATATCCAACTCAAAAAATAAAATGGTAATTTAAATAATAACTTAAACATTAGTAGTATGTATTTATTAAAGATAAATTATAGTATCATAATGATTGTAATATTATCTTAATTAAAAGAGTCTATTCTAATCACATGTGCCGGTCTTTGTAACAAGTGTTCAATTCATTTAAATCTCCTATATTTATATATATATATATATATATATATATATATATATATATATATATTAGTGAAATCGTTTTTATCAAATATTAACCATCTTGTGTCGTGCTCATGTCACAAATTGTCACATGTAAATAAGTTTGATAATTTAATTAGTTAACTATTAGGTCAATTCGTATTAATTAAATCTAATCAAGTTGGTTAATTATTTTATTGAAAGTTGAGTTGGTTAAAATTTAAAACTATATTTTAGAAATGAAAAACAGGTCCAAACTGAATAAACATATTTTAATCTATTTTATGGTCATTTTAATTTATTAAATATAATTAAATTTTGGAGGGAGAAAGTTTATGTAATCAGATTTTAGAAAGAGAGAAAGTCCAATCAGATTTTAGAGAGAGAAAATATAATTTTAAGAGAGTGTAATAAGTTTTTAGAGAGAAAATGTAATTGATATATAGACACATAATTTATACATTTTATTATATCTAATTTTGTTCTTTTAATTATATTAGTTTATCAAATTAATATATTTTATTTTATTTTGTAGGATTTAATATTTGTTGCAATAAAGTCAAAATCTTGGTGATCAAGCGATATTTAATGCTCTTATTCATGTAAGGAATATCCAAGAAGAATCATACAGGGAGAAGAAAAATGTGTAACAATTTTGGTGTGCAAGTTAAATCCAACAAGAGAAATGAAAGTCCATCTAGAAGATCTTTTTGAGAAGTTGATTGTCACTAGAAAATTCAAACCTACATGGAAAGGAAAAAAAAGTATCCAAGTTGAATAAATCTAAATTAGGGTTCAAAATTATTTTCTTTATAAATAGGTCTCTTGTTCTATAGAGGATTAAGTATTAGGTATTGTATTAGTTTAAGTTAGGAGTAAAAGTAGATTAAATTACTTCTCCACGTTCGTTGGATGATCGTTAATTAAAGGGAGTTTTCTTATTTATTTTTAATCTTTCTCCTTTTCATTATTTTAGTTAGTTTAATTATTTTTTTTCATCTCATCTATTATTTATGTTTTTATGTTTAATTGATTTCGCCTTCATATTTCGTTATTAAAATACCTTCGTTTTATAGTTCTTATGTGATTTTAAATTAATTAAGAGGTTTTGATAGATTATTGTTAAGATATAAGTTTTTCATAATCCATGCTTACTCGAATAAGTTTTGATGGGTTATAGTTAATGTAAGACCCCAAATTATTAATAAATAAAATTTATTTTCTCTATTTATTATTTTAAAATAGTAAGGGTTGATTTGATTAATGTGGATAGTTATGGGTAAAATACATAAATATTTGAATAAAGAAGTGGTTATAAAATATTCATTATTATCGGAGAATATTCGTTTGGTCGTGGAATATTCAGATCGTTTGGGAATATTCGTAAAAGACGCTTGATCTTTTGTGGGCCCCATAACGGAAAAAAGCGATTGGATGAAGAAAGCGACAAATATAAGTTGTTTATAAATAATGGCGTAGTTATTATACAGATTATCTTGTTGGAATACCCGGTGGTTAAAACACACTAATATCGCGTTGTTGAGCGAAGACATGCGGTATTGCACCAATTATTGATTCTTACGTAAGAAGGCACTACTCAATAATTGTTATAGTAATTCTTGTTCAATATTTTATTTTATTGATTCAATAATCTTTGCATTGATATTTTATATTATTGTTGTTTGATAAATTGTCATTATCTGATTATTTTCCATTATCGGAGCAATAATTCATATTATCCGAATAATATTATTGGATAACATTATTGGCAATGTCTAGAAAGTTCTGTCTAAGGAGAGGTTTGGCCACCTAATTGCGCGCCAGTAAGGAGAGATCCTTATTGGAAAGCTCCTCTTTCTAGAAAGCTACCGATGATTGCGATCTTGTGATTACGTAATATTATTTGTGAATAATTAATTATTGATTTATATGATGAGGAAAATACTGATTTTATGTGGATATAGATGGAGTAAATTTCTAAAGTGACAATTGTTAAAAATTGAAATTTTATCTTTTTCTGATAAAATAATTCATTTAAATATATTATTATATTTTAATAATATAATAATGGTGATATTTTTACAATGAATGTGGGATATATGAGTATATGAAGAAAAAAAAGAGTATTTTGTTGCAATAAATATTAAAAGCAGATTTTGTGTGTGGTAGACACATTTCTTATTGACCGAAATTGATTATAACTTGTAAAATCGCCTCGTTTGATTGGATTTGGTCAATTTACATTTGGAATTTGGAAAAACTTCCTTTTGTAAAGTTGTAGATAATGGAATTTCGTATGGAAAATCGCGAGTTTTAAATTTTTCTGATAAAAGAGCTAATTATTATGAATTATTGAAGTTCAGAAGCTCCGAAATAATTGATTTTTGGAAGTTTAAAATAATTTAAATAAGAAAAACGTTTTTTTGTGTTTGGTGGGCATCTTTAACACATGTCAAGTTCTTTGAATTCAGATGCTTGATGCGTAGGAAGATGTAGAAAAAATAAATAATATTAATTTATTAAATTTTCTACTTTGGTGTTCTAAAGCATTTTCCTATAAATAGGGTGCTTAGGTTAGAATTGAAAATCACACCGGAAACTGAAGTTTTCTCTCTCTATATTATCGGCGTATTCTTGTGAGTATTTTGAGTATACTTTGAGTATTGCTATACGGTGCAAGTTCAAGTCATAGCTTTATATCAAGTTTGTTTAAGTAAATCTTTGTCTTTCGAGGTAAGGGATGTTATTTTATTCGAAAATGATATTATTTCTTCAATATCATTCTCTTAAATATTGGTTGGAAATTTTATCAAATTTGAAACTTTTTCACGATGGGGTTACTATTCATGAGTTCTTATTCACGGGTTACTTATTCACGAATCATGATGATGTTTTTGTGAAATTTCTATCTTTTGGTGTTGAGTTACTTATTCACGATATTATACTTATTCACGATACTGATGATCTTATTCACGAATCACGGACTATTCATCGAAAAATGAAAATTTTCCTTTTCGTCCAAAATATCTATTATGGATACTAGCTTTGATTGTATCCATATTTTGATCATTCTTGAATTTTACTCCACTCGATTACTTATGAAGTATTTTGAACTTGGATTGTTTAAAATACGAATCCTTAATATTTGTTCTTTTGTTTCACTGGATTCGTTTTCTTTGAAATATTTTTCATCATCCTCAGTCCTAAATGATGATATTACTGAATATCTTTGGCCTGTAGTGCAAAGATGAATGATTTCTTGATGAATATCTTTGGCTCGTAGTGCAAAAATGAACAGGTGTTGAGATGAACATGACCTACTAATTAATATCTTTGGCCCGTAGTGCAAAGATGAACATGTGTTTAGACGAACATGACCAACTGATGAATATCTTTAGCCTGTAGTGCAAAGATGAATATTTGATTCGGATATATATTGATTGATGTTACGAGGATAAAATATCGACGATGAACTTTTAAATTCATATATAGAAGATAGTAGTTTGCATTCTCTACTTAACTCTTCTAATGAATTGTTGTTTCATTGCATGATTGTTGATTTAAAAGCTGGTTGTCTATTGTATTTTATTAGATTTTTCCTCATTGAAGACTAACGATAATTTGTTGTATATTATCTTAGTCATAATATTCTTCTTGGGCTAGTTGAGCTCACCCCTTTTCTTTTTGTTCCATTTTTCTTCTCGTGGGGCGAGAATGTAGATGCAGTGGGTATGGAATGATGGTTATAGAGAGAGTTGTTTAGTAGTCCTCACCATTTTTATAAAATAATGTATAAATAATTGTGATGAGGATTTATTTGGGTATGTATATTGCCAGAAGACAATAATTGTATTTAAACTCACAAGTATATATGTTGTCGTATTTTGCACGACAAATATATTAATAAAGTTGTAGTTATTTCTGTACCATGTATTTGGCGACTTAGAATGGGTTGGATGGAATGGACCTATTTTGGGGGCATCACAGTTGGTATCAAAGCTTAGGGATATGATCTTTGGCGGAGATCGGGGAATAGAACTAGGAGGGGAGAGACGAGTAAATCCTTCGCTTAGTGTGTCTCGCCTAAGCTTATTTGTTAGTTAGTTAGTATATAGGGATATTATGTGATATATTGATTTCCTTAATTAACCCTTGTTTTATGGCGATGATTTGAGAATGTCGATTGAGAATATTAATGATGGAGTAAATGAGATCGTGGAGATGCTCAGATTTTACCAACGAGGAGAACGCGTCAACAGTCGACAATGTACCTCCTGTGAACAACACCATCGAAAGCGAGATGATGAACGAGGGATGTTTAGAAGCTTTTTGCGATTCATGCAAAAATCGACGAGGAGACTCGTGTTCAAAATATAGGAGGAAATGATAGCAATTCACGGTGGTCACAAAGCGATTCTAAAAGAGTTGGGACCACGAATGCTGGGAAAGCCGGATCCGATTAAGGCGGAGACGTGGGTAAAATAAATTACCAAGATATTCGATGTCTTGGGATGCACGGAGACAGAAAGTTCCATTCGCTACTTTTATGTTCAGAACGAGGCGGATTCATTTGGTGGGAATCGTGATGCGTACTCCATCCACCGCCTTTCGGCATGTCATGGGAGACGTTTGAAGCAGATTCAATGACAAGTACTTCCACGAAAGTATTCGTCCATTATATGAAGGAAGTGGAGTTTATTAGACTGGAGCGAGAATAACATGGCGGTGTCCCAAAGACGAGGCGAAGTTCGCGGAGTTATCGAGTTTGCACCTCATTTGGTGGAGAATGAGGAACGATGACGCGGATGTTTCGAGAGGTTTGAAACCCGGCGTACGCCAAGATCTCATCATTCTCATAAATTTTCTCTCTATTCGGATGTTGTCAGTCAGGCTCGATTGTTAGGCGAGATAACGAGTACGTTCAACCGAGGACCATAACCGTGGATTATACCAGAAGATAGCGACCATCGAATAACGATAACCACGGAAGAAAGAAGAAGAATACGGACAAAGCGGAACCACTCTGGTGGTAATCGTGGCCATGAAAATAGAAGAAGCGAGTGGGAGGAGATTTTAAAAAGAGGAGATTCAACAACGACCATGTGAAGACGTCAACACCAAAGAAGAATTGGTTCCAAGGAGGAGAAAGACCACCGGTCAGTATGTTACAAATGCGGAAAGAGGGACATATCGCCCAAACCGCCCACAACAGTTTAAGGTATGCTATAATTATGGAAAAGAAGGACATATCGCCGAGATTTATGCGGTATCGAAACCAGATCAAGGGAATGGTGACTCAAAAGGATGTCCCAAAAGGTCAAAGTCAACGGTTCTCGGAAGAGCGTTTGTTGTGACCGGTCAAAATGCGAGAACCCGAAACGGTTAAGCACGGGTTAGTTAATTATAAATTCTTGCGAAGTTTATACCTTACTAGATCTGGGTTCTACCCATTCTTTTTATCTCTCTTGCTTGCGCTCAACGTTTGAACTTGACTACGGAGAAATTAGACTTTGACCTATTTTATGAGACTCCGTTGGGAGAAACTTTCATTACATCCGTTATTGTGTGACACCCCAAAATTAGTTATCGTCACCCATCTTGGGTCGCCACTTACATGGTACATAAATTCAAATACAACTTACTAATATAATCGTCTTTTGTAACAATACGACATATAAAGCGTGAGTTTGAATACAAATATTGTCTACTAGATATTATACAAACTCAAAAGGAGTCCTCATTACAACTATTATCACACTATTTCACGAGAATAGTGAGGACTACTAATGCTATCCTCCGGACCATTACTCCGTTTCCGACTTCGTCAAAACTATGTTCTCATTTCAAGAGAAAACGGTGAAAGAAAGGGTGAGCTCAACTAGCCCAAGAAAAAATATTATGACTAAGATAATGCGAGAATAAATTATCAATAGTCTTCAACAATGTTAAACTGATAAAATATAATAGACAACCAGTTTAACTGCAGCGGAATATTCAATCCATTAAAAGAGTCAAGTAGAAAATAAAGTCTACTATCTTTTAGGTTTTAAAAAGGTTTTCATAAATTTTTATCACTAAGACTCAGTTTAATGAATAAACCACAATATCTAATCATCCACATACCACGGTCAAGGATTTTCATCAAATTATCAATGGTCATGACTATCCGAATCACCCCCGGTCATAATCATACCAAAAACTATCCATCATCTGCATTACTGTGCCAATCGAGGACTTTTATCACATCATTTATAACAAGCCATGATTATACTTAGAATGATCCACGGTCATAATCATACTAAGTTCATCTATGCTTACATAAACCAAAGATAACATAATATATCATGAGGATGATGACAATGACATAATAATTCAATAAAACAAGTTCAAGAATTATTTTATCCAGGAATTAGTAACGTCCAAATTGTCAACAAGATACTGTTTTGTAGAGTAAAATTCAAGAATGATCAGAAGAATATTTTCATGAAAAGATACTGGATAAAACGCAAATATCAAGGATATTCTACTAATTTCATGGAGTATAGAAGTCAAAGTTTTAACCAATTTGGGTATAATAAAGAATGGAATAACAAAAGAAATCACCGTGCATGCGGATTAGATGCATAGAAAGTTATTCCAATGAATAAATAATAACGGAACCAAAGTCGTGAAATTCACACAAGCGAGGATGATCCAATGAATAATAAATCTTTGAATAATAAACAATGGAACGAGTAGGTGTAAAACACATGACGAGGATATTCCAATGGAATAATAAATGCGAAATAATAAATAATGGAACCAGTCAGGTGTAAAAAACACGACGCAGGATATTCCAATGAATAATAAAGAATGGAATAATGAAGAAGATCACCAAGTATAGGGTATTCAGCGTATACTGAGTTATTCCAATGAGAATAAATAAGAATGGAATAACATAACGATTTCACCAAGTATAGGGTATGTCTGGCATATACTGAGGTTATGTATAGGGTATACCACTTTTACTGAGTTATTCAACAGAATAATAATGAATGGAATAATGTAAGTTCTCTTCATGAATAAGAAAGAATAACACCACTTACGAAGGTACAACAAATAATACCCTTACAGTAAAAGACCTTTGGATATCAAAGTAGTGAAGTACCGAATACTCTTCTTCTTTCTCTCTATAGATTTTCTCTCTATAGTTTCTCTCTATAATTTCTCTCTCTAGAGTTTCGAATGAATTCGTAAGAAAATAATGAAGGAATGAGCTTATTTATAGGAAAATAGAATGCATAGTAATTAATCCATGAGCGGTCAGATTGATTTACTTTAATCGGCGGTCCATATTTAAAGCAAAATCTTTTAAATAAAATATAATATATTCTATTTATATAAAAACATTTTACTATGCAAAAACTTATGCAAACCTTTACAAAAAAAACACTACGCAACACTATGCATAATAAAATATAATATATTCTATTTATAGAATAACTTTAATAAAGTATTCTATTTTATATAAAAGATGTTTACATTTTATTACGTTAATAATAACTGAATAAAACAAAACGTCATTATCGCTATAATAATTCATATTATTAATCGTGATAATGGAATCAAACCGGTGACGACTTCTCACATAAGCATCGATAATCAATACTGGTAATGCTTCTTATGCAACCACACGTATTCTTGTACTTTTACTATGAAAGTAGTTCAACAAGATATCAACAGTAAAACTTCCGCCGTTATTTCAATAAAATATTTTTGTCGTTTTTCTCAATTCGACAATAATTACATTGTAGGGTCCACCAATGATTGAGTCGTTATACGAATATTCCTTGCTAAACCTGAATATTCCCCGACCAATCGAATATAATATAACCACTTGCATACTTTGCAAAATTTATAAATACTACCCACAACTATAATATTATCTCAAATTCACACCATAATATTAAAAATTATTTCGACAAAATTTAAATCTTTATTGATAAAATTTGGGGTCTCACAATCTCCCCTCCTTATGGAATTTCGCCCTCGAAATTAGGGTACGTACCTGGTATGATAAAGAGGCGAGGATACCTTAAATACCTTTATCGTTGAAAACATTAAATTCATCTTTGCAATCCGCCAAAGATATTCATTAACAATTCATCTTTGCACTACAGGCTAAAGATATACAACTGTAAAACCAATAATCTTTGAGGCGCAGCGCTTAATAGTATCACAACCACGAATTATCCATGCACTATTGTCGAGGATATTCGTGTTTTCAATACTGATCGTGATTATCTTAGAATAATCCGTGGTCATAATCATACCAAGTCTATCAATGCACTACTACTAAAGAAGATGACTTTTACCACATCCATGAATTAATATTTCATTCTTTGAGACTCATTTTCAATAATTAATACATATCATCAAATCATCCGCCGCACTACGTGCCGAGGATATTCATTAGTATCACGACCACGAATTATCCATGCACCTTTACCAAAGATAATCGTGTATTCATTAAGTATCACGACCAAAAATTATCCATGCACTTACTACCAAAGATAATCGTGTATTCATTAGTATTACGACCACAAATTATCCATGCACTACTACCAAAGATAATCGTGTATTCATTAGTATCACGACCACAAATTATCCATGCACTACTACCAAAGATAATCGTGTATTCATTAGTATCACGACCACAAATTATCTATGCACTACTACCAAAGATAATTGTGTATTCATTAATATCACGACCACAAATTATCCATGCACTACTGCCAAAGATAATCGTGTATTCATTAGTATCACGACCACAAATTATCCATGCACTACTACCAAAGATAATCGTGTATTCATTAGTATCACGACCACAAATTATCCATGCACTACTACCAAAGATAATCGTGTATTCATTAGTATCACGACCACAAATTATCTATGACTACTACCAAAGATAATTGTGTATTCATTAGTATCACGACCACAAATTATCCATGCACTACTACCAAAGATAATCGTGTATTCATTAGTATCACGACCACAAATTATCCATGCACTACGACCAAAGATAATCGTGTATTCATTAGTATCACGACCACAAATTATCCATGACTACTACGGCCAAAGATAATCGTGTACTCATTAGTATCACGACCACAAATTATCCATGCACTACGACCAAAAATAATCGTGTTTTCAATTACGGTTATGATTATCTTAGAACAATCCTCGGTCATAATCATACCAAGTCCATCTATGCACACTTCTGTGCCACGAGATGACTTTCAACATAATATAAGCGTGAGGATAATGATATAAAGAATCAATCAAATGAGATAAAGGATAAATATTAAACATTTATAATATAATTTATCCGAGATTCAAGAATATCCCCATGTTATCAATCACTTAATAATCTCATAATCTAATATCATTAATATTATAACAATATTTTAATCACTTCTTAAATTTATAAACAATTTATCTCAATTGTTTACGCTTTACCATATAATGCATTTAATCATTCAAAATGCCATACTCATAAAATATCATCACCAATTATCAAATCCCTCAAAAAAAAATATACATATACTCTATATAGGATTCTCTAGCCATAAAATCCTATTTTCAACTTTGTTACTTCACATAACATATTTAACTCATATGTTCAGTAACTAAACTATTTTCATAAAAATACCAAATCAGTCCCAAAATATTTTTTTTCTGGGATTTAGCATAATATAGTCCCATAATGAAAATATATTTTTCTCGGAATTTTTAAAATTCATTTACTATTTTTCAAAAATCAATTTCTAATTAATTCCTTAAGAAATTTGCTACCTCAATTTTAACTCCAAAAATTTCCAAATCTTGGCAGGACCTTAAACATGTTAATGTGAGCCTCAGTTTAAATTTTATGGTCATCGGAGTTATAGAAACTCGGTTATAAGTCATTTTTAAATCGGAAAAACCTAAATATTGAAATAGTCATAACTTGCTCATTTTAAGTCAGAATGAGCTCATTTTTGGACAGGAGGTACTTTATACCATATACCTTCATGTCCCAAAAGGCCAGAAATTTTCTCATAATTTAAGTGGCCGAAACAGCCCCTCTAAAATCATGGCAGCAACTTTTTCGGTTTTTGCAGCTTTGCACTCCTTTGCTAAAATCAGTCCACACAAAAATCTACAACACCTTTTCTAGTAATTCCACTTGGATTAGTTAGGTAACTCATAGATCTAACTCAAGGACTTGACCACACTCTAAAATTCAAAATATAATAGGAGATATGGTCAATTGAATTTCATGTTACGTTTTTCACCAAAATCTGATTTTCAACTCTTTGTGATTTCTAAGAAACTTTCATGTTTTCACATACTAACCAACATAACTCATCATAAAACTTACTAATACTTCATATACCCATGATTTTCATCTGTTCTATACTTTTATTATGACTTTCATCATAATCCACGTAAAAATGATCCTTTTAGTTGAAGAAATATTTGAGGTTTAAGAAATGGGTTTTGTCTTTGGGTCAATGATACAAAATTCGATTTCACGCTCTAAGTAGGCTAAGAAGTCTTCAAGAATACGCCAGAAATTTATTAATAATAGAAATATCATTCAAAAGCTGTTACTCTCGTCCAAGACTTGGATAAGACGTCACATTAATACCAATGTGACTTCTATCCCTTACTTTTGGATAGCACCTCACAATGATACCTATCAACTTCCCATCTTGATCCACGACGTCGCCTCTGAAGAAAGTAAAAGCGGTGCATTCCACACAAGGAAGTCAATAACGAAAGGATCGGGGCTCTTTACTTATGGCTTGATATAACAGTGATTAACTTTAGGGTTTGGTTACTTTGAATTCGTATAACAGGTTGGTTAGGAATATGAAAACTAACAACCTTACAAAAAGAATAATGAGTAGTTAATCAATCGTTTTCAAAAATTACCTCAAAGGCAAGTATTTTCAAAGAGATAAGATCGTGAAAGTGTTTATTTGAAACAACAAGATTAATAAGCGAGTGGAGGTGTGAAGGTTTCTCCCAACGAAGTTTCAATAGATAAATCAAAGTCTAATTTTTTTGAGTCAAATTTAAACATTGAACACAACTAGGTAGAATAAAAAGAGTGGGTAGAAGTGGTATCTAACACGGTATAGACTTCGCAAGAGCTTATGATTAACTTACCCGTGATAATTTTATTCAGGTTCCTTGTCCGAGAAAAAAAAACGCTCTCTCTTAAACTACCGGCTTTGGTTTGTCTGGGATAGCCTTTGGTGCCTCCATCCTAGTTGAATTTGTCTTCGGTAAACGACAAAATCGAGCTAAGTGACCTTTTCTTCCACAATTATAACATGCTTTGGAAGGCATGACGCAGTTCGGACTGATGTGTCCCTCTCCTCCGCATTTGAAGCATATGATAGGTGGTCTTTCTCCTTCCTTAACAACGGGTGCTGGTGCTGACGTCTTTCCATCATCGTTGAATCTCCTTTTCTTGAAATGTCCATTCTTATTGTTTTTGTACGATTACCACCGAAGTGGTTTACCATATCCGCCTGTTGATTCCCTCTACGCTTGTTGTCACCGCTCGATGACTACTCTCATTTGGTATTATAATTTTTGCATTTACCGCTTCTTTTAGTTGCGTTGACTCATTATCGCGCTCCACTAACTGAGCCCTATTTACAACATCTGAATACAAACATAGTTTATGAGAAATAAGATGTTGACGTATCTCCGGCTTCAAACCTCTTAAAAACATTCGCGTCATTCTCTCTTCATTATCCACCAAGTGGGACGCAAATCGTGATAACTCCGCAAATTTTGCCTCGTATTGTGACACGGTCATATTGTTTTGTTCCAACTTGATAAACTCCACCTCCTTCATGTGGCGAATACTTTCAGGAAAGTATTTGTCGTTGAACAGCTCCTGGAACTTCTCCCAAGATATCTTGATCTGACGAGGTTGAGTACGTTTCTACCGATTCCCACCGATGAATCGCCTCTCCTCCATGCAACATAAAGGCGTGAAAGGAACCTTTTGCTCCTCGAGCATCCCAAGACATCAAATATCTTGGTAATCTGCTTTATCCATGCTTCCGCTTGAGAAGTGGTTTTGGCTCTCCCTAAACTCCGGTGGTCCGGCTCCTTGAATTGTTTAGCGGTGACCACCCGAGAGTTTTCCGTGTTTCCACCTACGTTTTTTGTGATGAATTCGCTTTACCGATGTTGCATGAATTCTAAAACCTCTTAAAGCGTCTCGGTCGTTCGTCAATTGATCGGTGTTGTTGTTTACAAGAGGATTATCGTCATCTGTTGCACATTGTCACGATTATTGATGCGTGGAGAATCAACAGGTCTCCTATGCTCCATTCTTTATTCTCAACATTCTCGGATGCCATTTTCTAACACCGCCACAAAATAAGGGTTAATTGACATGCAACATATTATCACTATACTCTCACCGACCAATCAAATACCAAATAAACTTAGGTAGGTCATACTAGCGAAGGAATTCCCGTCTCTCCCTCCTAGTTCTTATCTCGCATCTTAGCCAAGGATCATATCCTAAGCTACGATACCAACTGCTGTGACCCCCCAAAATTAGGTATCGTCACCCATCTTGGGTCGCCACTTACATGGTACATAAATTCAAATACAACTTACTACTAATATAAGCTGTAGGTATGCAATACGACATAAAGCGTGAGTTTGAATACAAATATTGTCTACTAGATATTATACAAACTCAAAAGGAGTCCTCATTACAACTATTATCACACTATTTCATAGAATAGTGAGGACTACTAATGCTATCCTCTCGGACCATTACTCCAGTTCCCAGACTCGTCCAAATATGTTCTCATTTCCTAAAGAGAGCGGTGAAAGAAAAGGGTGAGCTCAACTAGCCCAAGAAGAAATATTATGACTAAGATAATGCGAGAATAAATTATCAATAGTCTTCAACAATGTTAAAGCGATAAAATACAATAGACAACCGGTTTAGCTCATGTTGAATATTCAATCCATTAAAAGAGTCAAGTAGAAAATAAAGTCTACTATCTTTTAGGTTTTAAAAAGGTTTTCATAAATTTTATCACTAAGACTCGGTTTAATGAATAAACCACAATATCTAATCATCCATGTACCACGGTCAAGGATTTTCATCAAATTATCAATGGTCATGACTATATAGAATCACCCACGGTCATAATCATACCAAAAACTATCCATCAACTGCATTACTGGGAGCCATCGAGGACTTTTATCACATCATTTATAACAAGCCATGATTATCTAGAATGATCCCCGGTCATAATCATACTAAGTTCATCTATGCACGTAAGCCAAAGATAACATAATATATCATGAGGATGATGACAATGACATAATAATTCAATAAAACAAGTTCAAGAATTATTTTATCCGAGAATTAGTAACGCCCAAATTGTCAACAAGATCTTGTTTTGTAGAGTAAAATTCAAGAATGATCGGGAAGAATATTTTCATGAAAAGATCTTTAGATAAAACGCAAATATCAAGGATATTCTACTAATTTCATGGAGTATAAGTCAAAGTTTTAACCAATTTGGGTATAATAAAGAATGGAATAACAAAAGAAATCACCGTACATGCGATACTTGGCATAGACAAAGTTATTCCAATGAGAATAATAATAACGGAACGGTCGGGTGAAATTGAAATTCACAAGCTGGGATGATCAAGCAGAATAATAAATCTTTGAATAATAAACAATGGAACCGTGTCAGGTAAAAAACACACGAGCGAGGATATTCCAAATGAATAATAAATGCGGAATAATAAACAATAGTACCCTGTGTCGGTGTAAAACACATGCATGAGGATATTCAACAAAGATAATAAAGAATGGAATAATGAAGAAGATCACCAAGTATAGGGGATTCAGCGATATCTGAGTTATTCCAATGAGAATAAATAAGAATGGAATAAATATAAAGATTTCACCAAGTATAGGGTATGCTGGCATATACAAAGGTTATGTATAGGGTATACTTTTTTTGAGTTATTCCAACGAGAATAATAATGAATGGAATAATGAAGTTCTCTTCATGAATAAGAAAGAATAACACCCACTACAGGTACAACAAATAATACCCCTTACCGTAAAAAGACCTTTGGATATCAAAAAGTAGAAGAAGTACAGAATACTCTTCTTCTTCTCTCTCTATAGATTTTCTCTATAGTTTCTCTCTATAATTTCTCTCTCTCAGAGTTTTAGGTGAATTAAGTAAAAAAATAATGAAGGAATGAGCTTATTTATAGGAAAATAGAATGCATAGTAATTAATCCATGAGCGGTCAGATTGATTTACTTTAATCTGACGGTCCATATTTAAAGCAAAATCTTTTAAATAAAATATAATATATTCTATTTATATAAAAACATTTTACTATGCAAACACTATGCGCAACACTATGCAAAAAACACTATGCAACACTACGCATAATAAAATATAATATATTCTATTTATAGAATAACTTTAATAAAATATTCTATTTTATATAAAAGATGTTTCATTTTATTACGTTAATAATACTGAATAAAACAAAACGTCATTATCATTATAATAATTCATATTATTAATCGACAATAATGGAATCAAACCGGTGACTTCTCACATAAGCATCGATAATCAATACAGGTGCTACTATGCAACCACACGTATTCATCGTACTTTTACTACTGAAAGTAGTTCAACAAAGATCAACCCAGTAAAACTTCCGCCGTTATTTCAATAAAATATTTTTGTCGTTTTGCTCAATTCGACAATAATTACATTGTGGGTCCACCAATGATTGAGTAGTTATACGAATATTCCCCGCTAAAATAGAATATTCCCAGACCAATCGAATATAATATAACCAACTTGCATACTTTTGCAAAATTTATAAATACTACCCACAACTATAATATTATCTCAAATTCACACCATAATATTAAAATTATTTCGACAAAATTTAAATCTTTATTGATAAAATTTGGGGTCTCACACGTTGTTTAGAAATCTTGCTTGATTCGAGTTGGCACTATCACATTACCCGTTAACCTTATTTCTATAGAGATATTTGCTTTTGATGTGATTTTAAGGTTAACTACTCATCACGCCAAAATTGATTACTTTCGTAAGGTTGTTAGTTTTCATTTCTAAGCAACTTTGTTATTCAATTCAAGCAATCAAACCATTGTAGTCAAACATTTTCATATCAAGCCATGAAGTCATTCGTTTATTACGGATGTCAAGTTTTCTTAGTCCATGTTATGGATTTGAATAAAGACACGCTTGATTTGAATAATATTCCTGTTGTTATTAATTTTTCCGACGTATTTCTGAAGAATTTCTCGCTTACTCCCAAAGCCCGATATTAAATTTTGTATCGATTTGAACCCAAGACAAAATTCATTTCTAAAATCTCATATCGAATGGCTCTATTGAACTTGAGAGTTAAAATTCAACTATAGAATTTGGTACACTGAGCCTTTATCTGGTGACTTCCTTTGTGGAATGCACCGAAGCCGACTCTCCGTAGGGACACCATATTCGATGCGATAGTAAACCGATAGGTGTCATTGTAACGTGTTATCCAAGGTTGGGATATGAGTCACGATTGAGAACAACCTAAGTCCAGTAATCGAAATATGTAGCTTTTACAGGCTTAGTTGGTTATAATCGGAGATTCGTTGAAGGATATTTTCGAATCGCTATTCCATTAACGCAGTTGTTGACTCGTAGAGATACAAAATTGAATGGAGCAAGGAATGTGGGAAGAGCTTGAAGAACTCAAGAGGAGACTCATTTCAAAGACATGTTTCGACCATGCCATCCCCGGAAAAAGCGAGCGTGGTGGCGGCGTGTTGAGTAGAAGATCGTATACAAGTACGAAAGTACGATATTGTCAAAGACTCATTTCAGTATAATTTACAAATAATAGAGATGGAGATGAAAACTCTAGGTACCCACGTGATGATATACTGAGTATAATCGACTTTAATCGATAAAGTTAAAGTTATTCAAGCTACACACCGAGTGATGAATTTGAAGAAGGAGGTGCAAGAAGTTGTTATTTCAAAAGCGAGAATCGGTGAGGTGAGAAAGCTCAAACCTTCGATTTATTAATCCATTTGAAATTCTCGATCGAATAGGAAGCGTGGCCTATAGACTGCTTTTCCGCCAAGTATGACGTGTGTTCATGCGCGTTTTTCACGATCGATGTTACGTAAATATGTGGACGACTTCGAACCACGCCATTGAGTTAGAACCGGACGAGATAAAGAAGACTTAACATACGAGGAGGTACTGCACAAGATCTTGGATAGGAAAGAACATGTCCCCATGTGAAGAGGTTATACCACAAGTTAAGGTTTTGTGGAGAAACCATGCTATTGAGGAAATGACACGGGAGTTGGAAATGGAAATGAAAGTGAGGTATTCTCATCTTTTTCAAACACTGTGGTATCGTCACGTCAATTTCGAGGACGAAATTTCATAAGGAGGGAGGTCAGTAAGACCCCAAATTATTAATAAATGAAATTTATTTTTCTCTATTTATTATTTTGAAATAGTAAGGGTTGATTTGATTAATGTGGATAGTTTTGGGTAAAATACGCAAATATTTTGAATAAGCAAGTGGTTATAAAATATTCATTATTATCGGAGAATATTCGTTTGGTCGTGGAATATTAAATGCTTTGTCGGGAATATTAAATACTGAATGTAGCGGTCTTTATGGGCCCCATAACGGAAAAGCGATTGGATGAAAAAGCGACAAATATAAGTTGTTTATAAATAACAGGCGTAGTTATTACAGAATTATCTTTGTTGGAATACCCGGTGGTTAAAAACACACTAATCGCGCGTTGTTGAACAATAGACATTACGGTATTGCACCAATTATTGATTCTTACGTAAGAAGGCACTACTCAATAATTGTTATAGTAATTACTGTTCAGTATTTTATTTTATTGATTCAATAATTGTTGCATTGATATTTTATATTACTGTTGTTTCAATAAATTATCATTACACAGTATTTTCCATTATCGGAGCAATAATTCATATTATCTGAATAATATTATTGGATAACATTATTGGCAATGTCTAGAAAGTTCTGTCTAAAGAGAGGTTTGGTCACCTAATTGCGCGCCAGTAAGGAGAGATCCTTATTGGAAAGCCCCTCTTTCACTGGGAAGATGCGGTTCACAAGATCTTGTGATTCTCGTAATATTATTTGTGAATAATTAATTATTGATTTATATGATGAGAAAAATACTGATTTTATGTGGATATAGGCGAGAAAATTTTTAAAGTGACAATTGTTGAAAATTGAAATTTTATCTTTTTACGATAAAATAATTCATTTAAATATATTATTATATTTTAATAATATAATAATGGTGATATTTTTACAATGAATGTGGGATATATTAGTATACGAGGAAAAGAGTATTTTTGTTGCAATAAATATTAAAACAGATTTTGTGTGTGTCAGAGACCATTTTCGACCGAAATTTGATTATAGCTTGTAAAATCGCCGTTTGTGGATTTGGTCAATTTACATTTGGAATTTGGAAAAACTTCCTACGTAAAGTTGTAGATAATGGAATTTCCTATGGAAAATCATGAGTTTCAAATTTTTTCTGATAAAAGAGATAATTATTATGAATTATTGAAGTTTCAAGTCTCAAAATAATTGATTTTGGAAGTTTAAAATAATTTAAATAAGAAAAACATTTTTTGTGTTTGGTGGGCATCTTTAACACATGTCAAGTTCTTTGAATTCAGATGCTTGATGCGTAGGAAGATGTAGAAAAAATAAATAATATTAATTTATTAAATTTTCTACTTTGGTGTTAAAGATTTTTACATAAATAGGGTCTTAGGTTAGAATTGAAAATCACACTAAAGCTGAAGTTTTTCTCTCTATATTATCGGCGTGATTCTTGTGAGTATTTTGAGTATACTTTGAGTATTGCTATATCTGATTGCAAGTTCAAGTCATAGCCTATATATTAGGTGTTCAAGCTAAGAAGATCTTGATCTTGTAAAATTATTAAATTAAAGGAAAGAGATCAAAATCATAGTTGAATTATAAAAATAGAAGAGATTAAATTATAGTATGTTATGTTTATTATTTAATGGATTCGGATTCCTAAATTGTTTACTCATTATTAGTTTTATATTATATATAGTTAATCAATTTTCAATCTTTATTTTTAATTCACTTTAAAATAAATATTAAGGATACATTAAAATTAATATAATCTTTTGTGAATTTGACTTGTCTTGTCAATTCTTCCATTAAACATTGTACACTTACAGTACATAATTTTAACACATCAATAATTTTCCAACTTCTACTGTTAATTTATTTATAAACAAATGATTGATACTAATATAATATACCATACATATATCTACATGAAATACATTAATTAATTTTATTTATTTTTTCATTCTCCTAGCATAAAACTGATCCTAGTGGCAGCATATGATTCATGACTGGTGACAGCATATGACCTGACCACATGTATCGTGTAAGTATTTAAAATTATAAAATTTATTCCTGCTATTATTATTTTTATTCAGACATAAAAACCAATTTGAGGACTTATATAAGGGGGTCAATATTCAAAAATATCTCTTTATGTTACAAGAAATACTTCCTACCAAGGATCTAACTTTCATCTTTCTTTAAGCTTTATCAGCTGTGATATATCCAAGTGCGACAAAATGAAATATAAGAAATGAAAAGTACATGCAATAGTATTAAAGCATGCTATGGAGGTTACTATATATACCGTTTTTGGAGACAACAGAGATTACGGCTGGACACGATTCGAACTTTGACGAACTTGAGCATTATTAGTCAAACTCGAATATGTTTGTATAACATAATTGAACCAATATACATACACGAGTTCAAATCGTTAGATATTTGCAAATACTTCATGCTCGAGTTCGCGAATATAATCGAACATCATCATGTTTGCAAATATCATCATTTAAACATTCACGAACACAGACGCATTTGTAAACAATTTATGAAAATATTTGAACTTGATCAAGTTCACGAATATTTGAATCAACTCATTACATGCACTGAAGCAAAAATTAGGCTAAATATTGTAATTATTATTTATCCAAAACAAAAAATTATTACTTAAAAGAAGTTAGAAGTTAGAAGTTAACAAGTTTGCACTTTAATTATATAGTTGATAATTGATGTAATATACAATAGTAATTAATTTTATAATGGCTATTAGTGAAGTCTCGATACATTGATGACTCTATTTTTCTATTCTCTATTTCGATTTGACAATTTCAATAACTCATATAAATGTAAGCGATTGTATTGTATAATTCTTTAACTAATGTCAAATTGTCATTGCATGATGATGAATGACTTTATTTATGTGATTTATGACATGAGTTATAATTTATTAAACTATTAGTGATGTAATTGTAATAATCCGACAATCATTGTTAAAAATTGTATAAAAAATAAAATTATTTTAATTAAATTAGAGGTGAAGAAGTACATTATTATTTAATAAAAATATTTACTTATAATCAATTATAAAAAAATAAAAAGATATTTAAGTAATAGCAAAAAAAAATTACTACAAATTTAACAATTATTGATGAGATAAACTTTTTAGAATTCAATATGAAATAACCAACTATTTGTATTTAGAATTTAAAAATATTAAACATATAAGTAATACAATTCGATCTCGAGTATCTCATGAGCTACTCGTGAACCAATCGAACTGAACTGAATCTGAACAAAGTCGAACCAAATCACATGATTTACGAATATGTTCGATCAAATAATTGAACGTGATATCATATTCGAACTTCACTCGACAAATTAATCATCTCGAACCGAATATGTTCGTGAACGGTTCGGTTCGTTTCGTTTGTAGACTTATCAGAGAAATTTGCCCAATGAGATGGTACGTATTTTCGTTCTACAATATCATGTTTTCTTGTTTGGAGGTCGTACAGGTATTTAGAGACATTTAACAGTATGTGAGGGACATTATATATTCTAGTGTGTACCTTTGTTCCATATTTAGGGAGGGAGGGAGCCACTTGGGCTTGGTAACTTTGTGGGCCACTTGGTCTTTATGAACATACAAGAAATATGGGCCTTATGTATTGGGTCAGCCCAAATGGTGATATTCCTTTTCCTATAAGGAATTATATATTCAGGTATTCCAAATAATATAAGGAAGGATAGATTTGCAAACTAACTGGAATACATAGCGATGAAACTTTATAATTATTTTTATGAGCAATAATATTAGTTAAGAATAGGTAATAACCAAATCTTGTTTTAATTATTAATTTTTGGAATAAATCCTGAATTAAGTAGATATATTAAACTGGCGTTTGAAGTAAAGCCAGAAAATCTCTCTTTATTTGGGAAGGAGGGTTGTGGGCGGGCTTTACTTGGACAACAAAGAGGGAATTCGAAATTATTATCTGAAATTTCTGGAAAATATTTAAAATATATTGTATTTTTTAATTAAACTACCCTTGGACCCAAAATATAATAACAAAAAATGAATTAATTTTTAGTATTAAATGTTCCAAAATACAATGATCAAAATAACTTTTGAAAATATGAATTTACAATTAGTTAAAATTTGGTGAAAAAAGTGGTCACATACTCCTAGCACGTGATTTAAATAAAATTTACTGTATTTTTTAATTGTTATATTGTATAAAATATATACTTAGAAACTAGCTAAAACTAAAAAGTATTAAATTAATTTAAAATGCGACCACATATATATATATATATATATATATATATATTATATTATATGAATGTATAATCTTAGATAAACCAGATTCGCTAATCCTAGATAAACTAGAATCTTTAATTTGTACTTGGGTCCAAAATACTAGGTTTACCATATATGTAAAAAAGATAAGGTTGATGAAATATATAAACACATACGTCTAAACTTACTTTTTTATGTTTTACGTACTACCCCATAACTAAACCTGAAACTCTTCCATTCCATGGCATTAATGTCAATGCCATCATTAAAACTTAATATTCAAGCGGTAGTTGATGAATTCCCCCAACCTCGCCTTTCTAATGTTAAAAATGATCATCTTGTCACTACCATCCATACTTGTCAAGAAGTTAACAGCCTATCTGTCCAAGTCCTTGGCAAAGGGAAGGCATCGTCTACAAAGTACGTCACAAAAATACTGGCCGTCTACGCATTAAAGGTGGTTTACGCTTTGAATAATATTCAAGATGTCCTTCAAGAGATTGAAATACTTGGATCCTGGATTCAGCATTTGTTGTCGGATTCCATGGAGCATTTGAGGATCCCTCGGGTGATGTTGCTATTCTAATGGACTTGATGGATTCCGGGACACTACACAGTATGGTCAAGACTAATGCTACTTTCTCCGAAAGTATGATCGCTCACGTAGCCCGACAGACGCTTATGGGGCTCGACTATCTTCATAACACAGAGGATTGTTCACTGCGATATCAAGCCATCCAATCTGCTTGTAAATCAGAGCATGCAAGTCAAGATTGCCGATTTTGGGGTTAGCAAGGTGATCATGAGTAGTAGTAACAATGATCCTCCACACTTGGTAGGAACTATTGCGTATATGAGTCCTGAACGATTTGACTCGTCTGGTTACGGTAGTAGTTTCGGTGCGGGTGATGATGTTTTTGCTGGAGATGTTTGGAGCTTGGGATTAACGCTTATGGAGATGTATATTGGCTACCAGCCTTATTGCCCACCCGGCCGACAATTTACCACTGAGTTTGATCTCATCGCCGAAATATGTTTCGAAGACCCGCCCAGATTGCCTCAAGATGCATCTGAGGAATTTCAAGACTTTATTCGGTGTTTCTTGCACAAGGAGACCACTAAAAGATGGACAGCGCCCCAGTTGCTTTCTCACCCTTTTCTCAACAATTAATTATCAGATATATTGCAGATTAAGTCTTCATGGAAATTCTTTCCTTTGTTTGTCTTGTCAAGTCCTTGAGTAAGGTTTTGACATTGAATATTTCTGTGTCTGAAACTTGAAAGATTATTACAATAAAAATTATTTCAATACAATTTTCTTAATCATCCATTAAGTTTCTTGGTATTGTTCTTGATATTAAAGTTGGTTTTATTTACATTTATTAAAGTTTTTTTTTTAAATAAAAAATTCTAGCCATTGGAGAAATACAATTCTGGATTGTGAAAGGTTCATGTTCATGCCGTCTCCCTTTATTCACATTATTGTCCTATCTTTGGTGGGACGCCTTTAGAGCCAAGGTTTCAAAGTCGACAAGAAATTAAGAATATCATGTCAATTTATAGTTCTAAAATAAAAATGTATCTCTAATTTTATACATAACATACAGCACTGTTAAAACTTCTCATCTGTATTACAAAGATATCGAGCGGAAGGGTTTCAATATGCTACATCTTCAAATGACAAATAGCCTGGAAATGGAAGGAATATATGATGAAGGTACCACAAGCTATATATGTGACCTCCCCTAATCCAAAGAAAAAGCTCCATTGCAATACCTGCATAATTAAGAACACTATGTATGATTAAAAGATAAATGATTTCAAATCAGTGGAGAACTCATGACAATAGGTGTCAAAAGCATTTCAATTAAGTTTGTAGCAAGCAATATACAATAGATGGGAGACAAGATAAAAGAAATGGCGCCAAAAGTTCCCTGTGCTTAGGGTTTTTTAGTAAACAATATACAATTGCTGCCTCTATACCTGTATAGGGTAAGTTGCTCGCTAAATAAATATAAAGTTGTTTACAAAAACTACAAATGAGGTTAGAAATGGGTAAGTTGCAAAAAATCATAGCTATTTCTAGTACATGTTGGTTAAAGCAAATGCATCTTCAAATAATAACACAAGAAGTTATAGTTTTAGAAGCCGTAAACTCAACTAGATAGTTCCAAGTTAGGTAAGCCTAAAGAAAGTAAGGATTATTATTGGTGGGGGGGGGGTCAGAATCCTCAAATAAATTCCAGTTAATATATATTAATCATTTAATATGTGAAAAACAGATATAATTTTCTTTTCTTTTTTTGTCAGTTCTAAATTGAAAGGTGCTTTCTTAATTCCATTTGAGTCATGTAAGCGTACAGTATTTCATTGTAATTAGCTTACTATTGAAAGTGCAAACAACATAATATAGAAGACAATCTTACTTGTTGCTAAACTTTTCGACAGCATCAGATGCATAAAGAAGTGTTTCATTGGCTTTTTCAAGAACCATATAAAGCTCCTTGCCTCTTGAAACCCGTGCAATCACCCATGCGTTATTCTTTGCTCTAATGCATATTTCTAATTCTTTCTCATGTTCTGGGTCGTCCCATTTGGCTCTGCCCTTCTCCAAATCAACCTCGTCTCGAAGTTTACTTACAGCAACTAAAGATTCCTGTCACACAGGATAATTGGCCGATTAAAGTCCATAACAATAATTGCACCTCTTCACACAACAAACAACTATATTTTTCGTAACACATCAAATCCTATGATTCTATGAAGAACAAGAACTCAATGCTCCCCCCCTCCCCCTCCCCTGAGAGAGACCCCCCTTCTTCTCTTTCATGAATAGGTATAATGGCCTCCATAGATTTTCAGTTTAGTATTACTAACCAAATGTTATCAGGTGCAACTGTAAAGTCTTGACCAAGAACCATGAATCAAACGTTTCTTGCAAAATAATATGATAGACGTCGGACTTCTATCTAGGTGGTCCAGCAGCGTGACCTCTTTTTTACGGTCATCAGTTTTAGGTTTAAAACTGGTCTAAAAATGTAAGAATAAGGAGAAAAGTATTTAGCTAATAAGGTTTTGGCCTAGGCCAACCCAAACTACCCCAAGGGTCAGACCACCTATCGCTTGCTCCTATGTCATATCAAATTTGTATAAAGGAAAAAACTATATTTTTTATGTCCTATAATGACAATGTTTTTCATATACTTTGCCCAGGAAAATATTTTATCCTGTCAACTTCATGCAGTAGTTTGATCATGTGTCCACTGCTTATATCCAAAAATTTCAATGACCCTAGCCAATCTCATACCATCACGTTAAAACCCCCCATTAAATGTCACCATTGAAA
The DNA here is from genome assembly GCA_020205615.1 of Panax quinquefolius. Lineage (NCBI taxonomy): Eukaryota > Viridiplantae > Streptophyta > Magnoliopsida > Apiales > Araliaceae > Panax > Panax quinquefolius. Next base: position 12,413,941 of record CM035173.1, on the reverse strand, counting down.
CTGAGATATTGAGGTTATGTTCCTGATCCACAGAGCCAAACTTTTGTCCCACCTTTTGAGTTCTAAACCTAAAAGCTCTCCATTACCTTCTCCATTTAAAACCTAATTATGGGCAGCATATTACAATTTTGACTTATTTATACTTGTTCTTTTTCTTAAAATAAATTTTATAGTACACTTTAGAGAAGCCAACAATTAGTCAATTGAGGGGTTACCCAATAGGCTTTTTATCAAATGTGCACACAATGAACAACATGAAAATCAAATGATATAAAACTTTAGGATACATGTAAGGTCTAAAATGTAGGCATTAAGCTTTAGAAGCTTTATTTTTTCCAACCAATATAAAAGTGAGCAAAAAAGGAAATGCATAGAGAAGCAAAGACAATCTGAGACTCACTATTGCCAATAGGTATAGGCTATAAAGCTCATTGAGCATAGAAATGGATGCAGAAGGAACAATTAAGATTAGAATAACTGGTGAGCACTTCCAGTTTTAAATTGAAGCATAGACAGCATGTGTACAGTGTACACCATTGTTATATTAAACAAAAATATTGTTACTGTACTAATTGAAGGAGAATTGCTGACCTTAGTTAAGGTAGTTACTTTTCCAGGTGGAGAAGCCCTAGATATACTGCTATCATCATCCACTAGTAAGTAACGATAACCACTAACATGATATGCGTTCTCACCTGCCCATCCTTTTGATAATTTCTCCTCAACTCTGAATATCTTTGCTGAAGCCTGAGATATTTTAATGGATGATAATAAGCATACATATAAAATTTCAACCAGTGTCTGCTATACAAAATCAAAGATGAGTTCTCAGAGAACATTTCAACAAGTTAAAATATAAGTTATTGAAAGTTGGACTCCATAACAACAAATTGGCCAAATTTACAGCAAGCAATGCTTAAAGAGAGTTATCATACGTGAGGATAAGTATCTAAGATAAGTTCAAACCCAGACATCAAATCATTAGTTAAGACAGGAAACTGACATTTTCAAGAACTTGCTGCTTCACCATGGAGACCCCTTGCTCCCCATTGAGAATGGACGTCACAGGAATAAGTAGGATTATGGTAAGGCTTTTATGCTGGTAAACACATAGATACATCTTTTCCCCTGTTTGCTGAATCCAAATTGCTGGGGTGGTATGAACCAAACTACCAACCTCAGCACCCCAAATATCAGTTAAAAGAAAACCATCCTTCCCTCTCAACCATTTGTCACGCCGTAGGGGTCTCACAATATCATAATTGTTATCTCCAATAGGAAGAGAATCATGAGAACCATAAAATTGATCCAAACCTGAACCAGTGTTTGCCAGCATAGATGTCGGACCAGCAGTGTGAGAAGCAGTATGTCCTTTACGTAAATAGGACCAGGAACTTGCTCCAGAAGAAAGGGCACGTGGAGACAATCGTAGGATCGCGTAAGAAAATAGGTTTATAGTGTCATCCTGACAAAAAATATGATAATGATTAGTGGAGTGGCCTAGAGACAAATGTTCCCTGCAAATTCAATCAGACCAACTATCAACAAAAGCTATTATTTGGTTCCCAGACATCTCCACATTGTGGAAAGTCTAAATAGATTAATATAAAAAATAAAAGTAAAATATTCTAAAGAAGAATTCACTAAAAATAATGGTGAGAGAGAAATGGACAGTACATACGTAATACAGAGATTCACACACACACAAACACGAATAGAGAGAGCGAGAGAAGAGAAATACGCATTAGAGATCAAACCATACAGGAGAAAGTGTGGTTGACACCAGCAGTTCCTGGAACAAGATTAGGGAGTAGCATGATGTGCTTCCCGTACATGACTCTAAGGCTCTGACAAGTGACTGCCAACACCAGTTGTAATCAGTTAAAACATGCACAAAAATAAAATTAAACTAATTATTGAGTGGGCAAACAAGCTATCTTTTTTTCATTATTCCTAGCAGATATCTAGGAGCTTACTCAACTAAGAAATCAAATATTAAATAAGTAAAATATAAAAGCTATCGTTAGCCGTGTGCCTTTGTTCGCAAAAACAAGATAGTAAAAAGGCTTTTGGCAATGTCAACAGAAAGTTGCTTCTATACATTTCCGAGAGGAATGGTTTTTTGTCCGGGGAACTAAATTACAACATTAACTGGTCAACATGGTTTAATGAAAATAACTGATGATTATCCTAAAGGTTCCTATTCCTTTGAAGTGTTTTACACTTCTACTTTACTTTCCTTACTTTTTAGTGACGGAAGCAAATACCTTGAGGAGAGTGGGAGAGGGAGGGGCATAAGGAAATCCTTTTGTATGCAGTAAAGGTTTTGTTGAAGCAGTCCAAACTAGTATAAAGTACTTGAAAGATAAGTTGATGGTGATGGATCTGGTGGTGAAAGCAACAATACTGGTCCAAATATTATAATCACTGAAGGTCAACTACTCATAGGAAAAACTTAAAGATGCAACCAAATCAGGTTCAATACAATATTTGATTCTCAGTACATGTAACTACAAAAGGGAACTTTTCAGCGAGAGAGTGCAAATCGTGTGACTAGTGAATCTATCGCCCTAACCAACATTAGTTAGCTGCTGCAACATGCCAAAACATGAAACTTACCTAAATTTAGAAAGAAAAGTTTGACAGACTGCTCTTTCTAAAGTCAAAATGCCATGTGTAATGTAGGGAATGTAGATGGGACAGAACACGCTAAAGAACAGAAAGGAACTTACAGAAGAAATACCTGAACTTCAATTGCAGCCTCTCGGCTTACAGTCAACATATGTACAGTTCCACGCTCCTTTAATGAGTCACGAAAGTTGGGTAACTGGATTTTCTTCCCAATAAGAAAATCTGCCTCAAATACAAAATTCATACATAAGGTGTGAGATAGAGCAACTTTACATTGCTCCAGTAGCAGAAATCCAATGAAAATCATTTGATACAGCAACTGCAGCATTACCCCAGCAGCACAAATCCATTGGTGACCGCTTTTGACATGCTGACAATTAGGGACTTCCAATGAAATATTTTTAACTACATGATTATAAGAAGATGGATTTTGGTAATATAGACAGCATATTATTCAGTAACGTCTTACCGTGTAAATAATCCATGATGAAAGAATACAAATGTGCTCGAATAAGTCCTCCGCCAGGTTCTCTATCAAGCAATGCTCTTATAGATCCATGAAACATCACAAAAAGAGAGTGTATTTCCCTAAGAACTCTACATAATGCATCACTCGCCCATATGGCTTCTGTCTCCTTACTTTTCTCAATTACCTATAATGATCATCAAAGCATGGAAAACATAAATGCCGTAACTTTCATTAATATGTATAATTTACTAAATAATGAAAGGAAATGATTGATTGCCATTAAAAAAGTCATAGGCTAGGTATACACAATACATGGAATTTTATTGATGCATCCTCGGAACTTCGGTAGGGCGAGCAGCCCTCAAGCCAAAAAAGGGTTTGGAACCCTAAGTACGTACAAAGTGAACTCTAGATACTGTATATACACAATCATGATTTAAAGCATTTGATGGTAAAAAAGTACTCAAATTCTATGTTCTTTAGTCATGTTATAGAATGTAAATCAATTTTTTCAATTTAATCTTTCAACTTCAAATTAACATTCAACTTCTAAATTTGTAATTAGAAGACATAGTGAATATTATATGTATGGATGATTTTTGAAATCGTACTGTTTATGAAAACTTATACATAATTTTGTGAGAAAGGATTATGCCAGTACAGTGGTCAGGCCTAAAACAAAGAAGTATGAGATATCTAAACTCTACAGTTCAAGAAAGGTCAGCATCTGTAGATGATACCAGTTATATGAATCAATGTCCGGTAACCCTTATAGAGCATACAGTTAAAAACAAATATATACCCAAAGACAATTTACATCATAAGCAGTTCATCACACTAATTAGTAAATGTACTGAGACTTAAGGGGTAGCAATCATACCAATACCATCCAGATATCTGTCTCTGCCTCGTAAAAAATATGAGAGTGCATCTCTGCTTCTATGACCTCACAAGCTGCTTCTGGAGAGAAAATTCTGCAAATCACTAATTCAGGCTTACAAACCAGAAAGCATATGAACACGGGGAAAAGGAACTTAAACGCTTAATCTGAACAAATCCACTTTCCTTTTTAGGATTAATCTGAAACAAGACATTACTGTTATTTAAAAAAAATAAAATAAAAAAGGAAGAAGAAGAGACAGGCACAGTTGGGTTTAGAGAAGAAGATAGAATAATGGAAAGTGAGTATGATCGAGACATCGAAATCTGTCAAAAATAATAGGTCTCAAAATGCCAATATAGAAAAAGATGGAAGGAACTTGCCCATATTACTGCAGCATAATCATCTGGGAATTGTCCTAAAAATAACTTGTCACTTTCTATGTTAATGCCTAAAGGGGGTTGCCATTTAGAAAGAAAGAGAAATTTTCCAAAGCTATCATTATACATCAGAGTGGCTACTGACCTTGTAAATGTGATAAGTCCCTCACTGAGCCCTATCACAGAAAGTTGTGTCGAAAATGGCATATCGACAGGAAAAAAAAATAAAATCTTGTCCAGCTCCTGTCCTTCATGCTGTCCACGTCTCAAGTCAAATATGCACAATTTCAACGCTTCACTACTAGAGGTGGCTGATGACAAACCCATTATAGTTTCCAATTCATACACCTTCACAAGAAAAACGGAACAATTAACAATAAATCATACATATACAAAACCACTGCATAAGAAAATAACATCAGATTCAGAAGCAAAAAAATGTGCATAACACTAAACAAATAGTTTCACATCAAATAAACAACATCATGGCTTAAAAGAAAAATGGTGGGATACCACATACAAAATCAACGGAAGAGTACTATTTTAACAAAACTATTACAATCTATAAAGTGAGTTGAAAAAAAATTATCAAGATGAAAAGATTGGGAATGCAACCATGATTTTTTTGTGGTATAACCATTAGGTATTTAGCCTTAACAACTTTCACTAGTGCTTGGTTAATTACTAACTGAATATTCATTGATAAAATTTGGTTTATTTTACACTTTGATAGCTGTCTCACTATGGTCAATGTATCCTTGAACAAAAAAAAAGGTTAAAAATTTTATTACCTACTGGAGAGCCAAAACGATTGCCCCAGTTTACCTTTGCAAAACAAAAAATTACCAATACACAAGTGAATAGATTTAACAAGATTGTATCCCCTTTCGAAAAGATGGTATCAAACTATAGTAATATAGAAATGTGCCCGTTTGGACCTTTTAACAGTAACATGGAGCTTAACCCCTCTTAATGAGATGTTTTCACAAAATCATAATAATCAAATCAGTGAATAACTAAATAGTTCAAATTGTGTATTTGAATGTGAATATAGTTTTCATTTTAAGTGCAAGTACGTGTAAAGAAAACGCGCATAAGGGCATAAAATTGTTGAATTTTATTGAAAGCAGATAATCCAAAATACATGTGTAAATTGAAGAGACAGATTGCAAGGACCGCTTAAGGAGAGAGTGTTACCGATATAGGAGAAGATCTGAATAAAGAGGGAAATATGGTCGGTGGAGCTCCGGCAGGCGAAAACGGGAGCCAACAAATTGACTCAGCTTATTTTCAGTTTTTCTTTTTGGTTGTCCATAAATAGCTGATTGCTAGGCTTTCCGCTTTTCAACGAATTTTAAACGATAGCAGAAAGTGTCAAAAACACTATCAGTACCGTAAAATGCGTATTTAATAATACTCTATATAACAATAACATTTATAATATTATAAAAAAATTTGGTCTCAATTTAGAGCAATTATAAATAAGAATAACCTTTAAATTATAATATGTTATATATTTTTTAAGTCTCGTATTAAAAAATTATACCTCTATATAGTAATAATTTCATATATATATATATATGGGAGAGAGAATATTAATTTTAAAAACTGCGTTTTTTATAAAAAAACTACACGTCCTATAAATGACTATATTTTCCTATAAAATACTATATTTTCTATAAAAGATTACATTTCCTATAAAAGATTACATTTTCTTAATTTAAAAATCTAAATAATTTATGTTTTTTTTTTAATTTTTGTTATAAAATTTATATTTTTATTAAAGTGAATATTTTTGGGTGTTCGGAAAATATTTTGTACCAATACCTCTATTTAGTAATAACCTCACAATTAGAATACAAATAGTTTGGTCTCAAGTCTATTCCTAAATAGAGGTTTTACTGTATAATCTATTACTCATTTCGTTCTTTAATATAAATCGTTTTAGAGTTATGCACTTGTGCATTGTATAACATTAACTATAATATTAATTATCTATATTGGAATAAGAGATTGTTATTTATTGAACAGAAAATAATGAGAGAATCAAAGTTACATTTAATATTTGGGGTAATATTGGAAACTAAGTAATTAATGATAACTTGAAATTCTCAAACGACTTATATTAAGGAATAAAAATATTTCTCTAAAACGACTTAATATATTAAGAAACAGATGTAGTAATTAATACCACCAAATATCTAATTATCTACTAATATAATGATAACGAAAATACTATATGATGACCTAGTTTAGTGATAAATCGAGTAATTTAACAAATGGCATAGATTTTACGTTCAAATTTCTCGAGAAAATTAATATTTTGGGACACGCACATAATATATATGTAAGACCCTAATTTTTATGAATAAAGATGAATTTTTATAATTATTATTTTTGAATGAATTTAATATAATGTTATAGTTGTGGGTAATATTTAAAAAATTTACAAAGTACACAAGTTATTTATAATATTCGATTGGTCGGGGAATATTAAATGACTGACAAAGACAATCATTAAGTGGACCCCAAGCGGAATTATTGTTGGATTGAGAAAGCGATAAAAAATATTTTATGAAAATAATGGCGGAAGTTTACTGTTAATTGTTGAAACACCCAATCGTTAAAAATACAGGGAATACGTGTGGTTGCGTAGTACTGTGCGGTATTGATTATTGATCTTTACGTGAGAAGTCACTCGGTTTTGTTCAATTATTGCTTAGTAATTCTTTGCATAGTATCTTACGTTATTTGATTGATTATTGTCGATATTTTTTATATTATTAAATCAATAATTGAGACGATGAAGTTATTAATATTATTATTTGCAATATTAACGATGTCTAGAAGTTTTGTTAAAGAGACGTTTGGTCACCTAATTGTGCACAAATAGGGAGAAATCGTTATTGGAAAGCCTCCTCTTTCCTGGGAACAACCTGGTCGATTAATAGTGTGAATTATGATAATGATGATGAAGTTTTGTTTTATTAGTATTATTAATGTAATAAAACAGAAAAACTTTTTATATAAAACATAATACTTTTATAAAGTTATTCGTTTTATAAGGCTAATAGTAAAAGCTTTTTATATAAAACATAATACTTTTATAAAGTTATCTATTTTATTAGACAATAATTAGAATATATTATATTTTATATGCGTAGTGTTTGCGATAGTGCTGCATAGTATTTGCGATAGTAAAATCTTTTATATAAAAGCAGAATATTTTATAAAGTTATTCGTTTTATTAGATTATAAATAGAATATATTATATTTTATTGTAAACTAATCTGGATAGATTAGTTTAAAAAGTAAATCAATACAGATAGTTTATGGATTGGTTCTTATTAGGTCCATTCTTATAAATAGAAGTTCATTCCTTCATTATTTATTACGATTTCTTTGAAACTCTACAGAGAAGCGTAAAGAGAATTCTTCTTTATAATCTTAAGCGTCTTTCTTTAGCATTTAAGAAAGCTTTGGCGTAGTCAAGTTTCTTCAGTATATATCACCGCCCTACTGGTCGAGAGTACTCTTCTTTATAAGGTAAGGGTATTATTTCTTTTGTATTCATGAATAGAACTTACGGTATTCCATTCTTTTATTATTACATTGGAATAACTTTTGTATGTCTTGCGGCTACCCTATACTTGGTGAAATTCTTTTGTTATTCCATTCTTTATCATTATGTTGGAATAACTTGTCTACATCTGCAATCTGCATACGTGGTGAAATTCTTTTGTTATTCCATTTTTATTATTCTGTTGGAACATTACATACATGCGTAAGTTTACGTGACACAGTTCCATTATTTATTATTTTGTTGGAATATCACTGCCGGTGCGTATTACGCTTTGACTGGTTCCGATTATTTATTATTTTGTTGGAATATCACGCGGTGCGTATTACGCTGATTTTGGTTCCATTAATTATTACTCTATTGGAATAACACATAAATGCGATTACATCGCATGCATGGTGATTCTGTTGTTATTCCATTTTTTTATTATTTATTAGAATATCCCGTCGGTCTTAATTTACTTTGACTGGTTCCGATTATTTATTATTATGTTGGAATAACACGTATGCAATGCGATTCTATCGCATGCTGGTGATTTCTTTTGTTATTCCATTCTTTATTATACTCGGTTGGTTAAAGTTTTGACTTTATACTCCATGAAATTAGTGGAATATCCTTGATATTTGCATCATCCAAAGATATCTTTTCATGGAAATATTCTTACGAGCATTCTTGAATTTTTTACTCTACAAAAAAGTATCGTGTTGACAATTTGGACGTTATTAGTTCTGGATAAATTAATTCTTGAACTTCTTTTATTGAATTATTATATCATTATCATCATCCTCTTGTTTATATTTTGTTGAAAGTCATACGTATGGCTGTAGTGCATAGATGGACTTGGTTTGATTATGACCGAGGATTATTGATTGTAATCATGATCGTAATGTTACAAATGATGTGGTAAAAGTTCTCATTGGCCCGTAGTGCATTGATGGGACGATTGTTGGCATGATCATGACCATTGATGAATACACGAATATCCTTGGCAGTGAGTGCGTGGATAATTTGTGGTTGTGATACTAATGAATATCCTTGGCCGTAGAGCAGGGATGATGTGGTTTATTTATTAAGCTGAGTCCCAGCAATAAAAGTGATGAAAAATCTTTTAAATCATAAAAGATAGTAGATTTTATTCTCTACTTGACTCTTTTAATGGATTGCTTGTTCCACTGCAGTTAAACTTGATGTCTATTATGTGACGCCCCCAAAATAGGTATATATCACCCATCTTGGGTCGCCAGATACATGGTAGAGAATACAAATACAATCTTAAATATACAACAAAAGCTGTGAGTTTTAATACAAATATTATCTTCTAGACAATATCCACTCTCAGAATAAGTCCTCATTACAATTATTATCACACTATTTCATAGAATAGTGAGGACTACTAATCTTATCATACGGACCATCACTCCGTTCCCGACTAGTCTCGCTACGTTCTCATTTCTGAAGAGAAAGCGGTGAAAGAAAGGTGAGCTCAACTAGCCCAAAGAAGAAATATTATGACTAAGATAATGCAGGATAAATCATCATTAGCCTTCAACAATGTTAAAGCGATAAAATACAATAGACAACAAGTTTAATCTGCGGTGGAATAAGCAATCCATTAAAAGAGTCAAGTAGAGAATAAAATCTACTATCTTTTATGATTTAAAAAGTTTTTCATCACTTTTATCGTTGAGACTCAGCTTAATAAATAATTCACATCATCCCTGCACTACGGCCAAGGATATTCATTAGGGTCACGACCAAAAATTATCCATGCACTACGGGCCAAAGATATTCGTGTATTCATTAATGGTCATGATCATGCCAACAACTGTCCATCAATGCACTACGGGCCAATGAGGACTTTTATCACATCATTTGTAACATTACGGTCATGATTATACCGAATAATCCCTGGTCATAATCATACCAAGTCCATCTATGCACTACAGGCCACAGATGACTTTCAAAAATATAAACACGAGGATGATGACAATGATATAAGAATTCAATAAAACAAGTTCACGAATTAATTTATCCAGGAACTAATAACGTCCAAATTGTCAACATGATACTTCTTTGTAGAGTAAAATTCAATAATGCTTAGAAGAATATTTCTATGAAAAGATACTGGATGAAGCGCAAATATCAAAGATATTCCACTAATTTCATGGAGTATAGAAGTCAAAACTTTAACCAACTGAGTATAATAAAGAATGGAATAACAAAAGAAATCACCATGTATGCGGTACTTAGCATAGACAGGATATTCCAATAGAATAATAAGTAACGGAACCGGTCAAGGTGTAAAACACATGTATGCAGGATATTCCAACGAATAATAATAAAGGCGGAACCAGTCCAGGTGTAAAAACACATGAGATAAGATATTCCAACAGAATAATAAAGAATGGAATAACATAAAGGATTTCACCAAGTATAGGGTATGCTGGCATATACGAGTTATTCCAATGTAATAATAAAGAAGAATAACATAAGGATTTCACCAAGTATAGGGTACGCCAGCGTATACAAAGTTATGTATAGGGTATGCCACATAAACAAAGTTATTCAATGAATAATAAAGAATGGAATAACAGAAGTTCTCTTCATGAATAATAAAGAATAACACCCCTTACCGTAAAAGAAACTGGATATAGAAGTAGTAAAGTAGCAGAATACTCTTCTTCTTTTTCTCTATAATTTCTCTCTCTAGAGTTTCAGTGAATTCGTAAGAAATAATGAAGGAATGAGCTTCTATTTATAGAAAAACTAAGAGTGGCTTTTGGTCTTAACGAAGGGTCAAAATGACTTTTGGTAATATTGAAGAGACAACTACTATTTACGAAGGGGTAATTAACTCTTGGAACACCGAAGAGGCAAATAACTCTTGGTAATATTGAAGAGACAATTACTATTTACGAATGGGCAATTAACTCTTGGTAATATTGAAGGGACAAGTTACTATTAAGACTTTAAATCAACGATCCATATTGATTTATTATTATAATTTCAACCAACGGTCTGAAAAATTAGCACATCTCCTCATGGAATAATATTGTACCCAAATACCCAAGTGAACAATACTAGAGTGAATAGTAATCGGGTAAATAGTAACTCGTGAATAGTAACTCATGAATAGTAACTCGTGTATAGTAACTCGTGAATAATAACTCATGAATAGTAACTCGTGAATAGTAACTCGTGAATAGTACTCCGACACAAAAAGTGCCCCGAATACCCGATTGAACAATATAACCTCCAGACATCAATTATTATCGAAATAAATGTCGATTCTCACTAACACAAATAATTTCAATACAATAGAACTATCAAATTCATCTTTAATCAACACGAACTTATCCATCATTAATATCATAACTCACAATATTTAACAACCAAGTTGTTCCCAGGAAAGAGGAGGCTTTCCAATAAGGATTTCTCCCTATTGGCGCGTAATTAGGTGACCAAACCTCTCTTTGACAGAACTTCTAGACATTGTAAATATTTTAATTTAATAATATGAATAACTTTGTTGTCTCAATTATTGATTTAATGCAGGATAAATCATCATTAGCCTTCAACAATGTTAAACTAATAAAATACAATAGACAACAAGTTTAACTGCAGCGGAATAAGCAATCCATTAAAAGAGTCAAGTAGAGAATAAAATCTACTATCTTTTATGATTTAAAAAGTTTTTCATCACTTTTATCGTTGAGACTCAAATTTTAATAAATAATCCACATCATCCCCGCATTACTACTACCCGAGGATATTCATTAGGTCACGACCACAAATTATCAATGCATTACGGGCCAAGGATATTCGTGTATTCATTAATGGTCATGATCATGCCAACAACTGTCCATCAATGCACTACGGGCCAATGAGGACTTTTATCACATCATTTGTAACATTACGGGCCCATGATTATACAAGAATAATCAATAAAACGTCGTTAAATCATACCAAGTCCATCTACATGCACTACAGAGTGCCATGATGACTTTCAAAAATATAAACACGAGGATGATGACAATGATATAAGAATTCAATAAAACAAGTTCACGAAATTAATTTATCCAGGAACTAATAACGCCCAAATTGTCAACATGATACTTCTTTGTAGATGAGTAAAATTCAATAATGCTTAGAAGAATATTTCTATGAATAAAAAGATCTAAGGATTTGGATGAAGTAAAGTTATTCTAAAATATAAAGAAGATATTCCACCTAATTTCATGGAGTATATAAGTCAAAACTTTAAATGGAATAATTGAGTATAATAAAGAATGGAATAACAAGCCATCACCCATCTTGGGGGTCGCCACTTACATGGTGCTGTAATTTAAATACAACTTCTTAACATAAATCGCTGAAGTGTACAATACGACATAAAGCGTGAGTTTAAATACAAATATCGATCACTAGATATTATACAAACTCAAAAAGGTGTCCTCATTACAATTATTATCACACTATTTCACGAATAATGAGGACTACTAATGCTATCTTAAGGACCATCACTCGTTTTCTTTAACCGGCTCGTCCCATATATTTCATTTCTCAAGAGAAGCGGTGAAAGAAAGGGTGAGCTCAACTAGCTCAAGAAGAAATATTATGACTAAGATAATGCGAATAAATTATCAATAGTCTTCAACAATGTTAAATCGATAAATTACAATGTATAAACAAATTTAAGCTGCAGCTGAATATCGTAATCCATTAAAAGAGTCAAGTAGAAAATAAAGTCTACTATCTTTTAGGTTTTAAAAGGTTTTTCATCCTTTGTTATAGCCATAGACTCGACTTTAATAAATATTTCACATCATCGAATCACCCCGCACTACGGCCAAGGATATTCTTTAGTATCACGACCACAATTATTCATACACTACGCCAAGAATATTTGTGTATTCATTAATGGTCATGATCATGCCAACAATCATCCATCAATGCACTACTGACCATCGAGGATTTTATCACATCATTTGTAACATTACTACCATGATTACAATCGGTATCTCTGGTCATAATCATACCAAGTCCATCCATGCACTACTGAGGGCCACAGATGACTTTCAACATAATATAAACATGAGGATGATGACAATGATATAAGAATTCAATAAAACAAGTTCAAGAATTATTTTATCCGGGAATTATTAACGCCCAAATTATCAACATGATTGTTTTTGTGTAGAGTAAAATTCAAGAATGATTAGAAGAATATTTTCATGAAAAGATCTTTGGATGAAACGCAAATATCAAGGATATTCCACTAATTTCATGGAGTATAAGTCAAAGTTTTAACCAATTTGGGTATAATAAAGAATGGAATAACAAAAGAAATCACCGTAAATGCGATAGAAGCCTTGCATGATAAAGTTATTCCAAGCGAGAATAATAAATAACGGAACGGTCGGTGAAATTCACATTACAAGCGGGATGTTCCAAATGTAATAATAAAAGATGGAACGGATCTCGTGTAAAACACATGCAGATAGGATATTCCAAATGAATGATAAAAGACGGAACGGTCAGGTGTAAAACACATGCAGCAGGATGTTCCAGCAGAATAATAAAGGCGGAACCAGTCCGGTGTAAAAACGCGAACATCAAGAATAATAAAGAAGGCGGAACCGGTCCGTGTAAAACACACAGATGAGGATGTTCAAATGTAATAATAGAAGAATGTCACCAGTATAGGGTAAACCACGATACAAAAGTTATTCCAAGTAATAATAAGCAATGGAATAACAATAGTTCTCTTCATGAATAAGAAAGAATAACAATTTTACATTTGGTAGGAGATTGAATAATTATGCATAGTGTAGTAAAAGAATAAAATACTCTTCTTCTCTCTTATTCTCTCTATACTTTTCTCTCTATAGCTTGAATGAATTGCGTGAAAAATAATGAAGCACTAGCCTCTATTTATAGAAGATTTCTAGCTTAAAGACCTTAGTGTGAAAAGGCAAGTGGCTCGACGACTAATAATGTGAAAGAAAAGTGGTTCGACGCTCAGAATGTGAAACGACAAGTGGTTCAACGCTCGTAATGTGAAACGACAAGTGGTTGGTTCGATCGCCAGAACGATAAAGTGGTTCGACGTACGGTAAAGGTAATTACTATCGACGAAGGTAATTACTATTCACAAGGGTAATTACTATCGACGAAGGTAATTACTATCGACGAAGGTAAATACTATTGATTGAAGGTAATTACTATTCACAAAGGTAATTACTATCGAATTGAAGAGACTCTTAAATGATGACATATGAGGCCCCCATAAAATAATCAAACTTACCACAAATCATTTTATTTTTCATCAACACATATTTAATCTTTCAACAATTATTAATCATTTATAACTTGTCGTCTCAATTATTGATTTAATACTATAACATATTATCTGAGGATGATCTTGTAATGATAATTGAATCGATAATATAAGAATCGATCGTGATTCAATGAGCGATAAGAGATAGGTTGGTGACTTCTCATAAAGCATCGATAATAATCTGGTGTCTTCTTTATGATAGCCGCGTATTCTTTGTACTTTTACCGGATAGTTCAGCATCAATAACACCTCGCAGGTTATTTTTTATAAAATATTTTTGTCGTTTTTCTCGATCAAATGATGAATTACATTATAGGGTCCACCGATGATTGGTAGTTGTCACGAATATTCCTTTAACAAAAAGAATATTCCCAATAAGCCACGAATATTTTATATTTACATACTTTGCCAAAATTTATAAATATTAACTATAACATTATATCAAATTTATTCATAATATATTTATAGAAAAAATTCATCTTTATTTATAAAGTTGGGGTCTTACAACCTCCCTTCTTATGAAATTTCGCTTGAAATTAGGGTACGATTCTGCATGTAAGACCCCGCTTTTTATAAATAAAGATGAATTTTCTATAAATATTATTTTGAATATTATGGAATAATTTGATATAATGTTATAAATAGGTAATATTTATAAATTTTGTAAAGTATATGTTGGTTATATTATATTCGATTGGCTCTGAATATATTATGGAATATTCGCATAACTACTAATCATTGTGGACCCCACAAATGTAATTATTGGTTGATCGAGAAAAGACAAAAATATTTTATCAAATAACTATTAAGTTTTACCGTTGATATCATTGAACTACTCTAAGAGTAAAAGTAAGTATAAAGAATACGGTGGTTGCACAAGAAATACACCAGATTGATTATCGATGCTAAATGAGAAGTCACTTTATTGATTCCATTATCACGATTAATAATATGAATTATTATAGCGATAATGACGCTTTTGTTTTATTCGTATTATTAACGTAATAAAAATGTAAACATCTTTTATTTAAAATGTAATACTTTATTAAAGTTATGTTATAAATAAAATATATTATATTTTATTATGCATAGTGTTTGCGTAGTAAGAAATGTTTTTATATAAATAGAATATATTATATTTTATTTAAAAGATTTTCTTTAAACATGGACCGCCGATTAAAGTAAATCAATCTGGACCGCTCATGGATTAGTTACTATGCATTCCATTTTCCTATAAATAAGCTCATTTCTTCATTTATTCTTATTTAATTCATTGAAACTCTAGAGAGAATTATAGAGAGAGGTTATATAGAGAAAGTTATAGAAAGAAGAAGAGTATTCTGCTACTTCATTACTTCTATATTCAGTTCTTTTACTGTAAGTGGGTGTTATTCTTTCTTCTTGAAGAGAACTTACATTATTCCATTCACTATTATTACATTGGAATAACCCGTAAAAGTGGCATACCCTATACATAACTCAGTGATCACGCCAGATACCCTATACTTGGTGAAATCCTTATGTTATTCCATCGCTATTATTATTCATTGGAATAACTCGTATCATGCTGATTCTACCCTATACTTGGTGACATTCTTCTATTATTCATTGAACATCCACGTCTGTGTGTTTTACAGGACCGGTTCCGCTCTTTATTATTATTACATTGGAACATCCTCGTCATCGTGGTTTTACACGGGACCGGTTCCGCTTTTTATTATTATTCATTGGAACATCACGTCATGTGTTTTACACCGGGGACTCGGTTCCGCCTTTTATCATTTCGTTGGAATATCCTATCTCGTGTTTTTTAACCGGATCCGGTTCCATCTTTATTATTCATTGGAACATCCTCGCTTGCAGTAATTTCACCCGACTTTGGTTCCGTTATTATTATTCTCGTTGAATAACTGCCTCATCAAGCAACCGCACGCATGGTGATTTCTTTTGTTATTCCATTCTTTATTATACCCAAATAAGTTAAAACTTTGACTTTATACTCCATGAAATTAGTAGAATATCCTTGATATTTGCGTTTCATCCAAAGATCTTTTCATGGAAATATTCTTCCGATCATTTTGAATTTTACTCTACAAAGAAGTATCATGTTGACATTTGACGTTAAAAATTCCCTGGATAAAATAATTCTTGAACTTGTTTTATTGAATTCTTATATCATTGTCATCATCCTCATTTTTATATTTTTAAAGTCATCCGTGGCTCGTAGAGTATGGATGGACTTGGTATGATTATGACCTGTGGATTATTGATTGTAATCATGGACCCAGTAATGTTACAAATGATGTGGTAAAAAAAAATCCTCAAAGGGTCAGAAGTGTATCGATGGACAAAGTTGTTGGCATGATCACGACTATTAATGAATACACAACTATTCTCGTCAGAAGTGCAGAATAATTGTGATCGCGATACTAAAGAATATCCTCGTCGAAGTAGTGTGGGTGATTCGATGATGTGGATTATTTATTAAAGTCGAGTCTCAAATATATATAATGTTGATGAAAAACCTTTTAAAATCATAAAAGATAGTAGATTTTATTTTCTACTTGACTCTTTTAATGGATTGCATATTCCACCGCAGCTTAAACCGGTTGTCTATTGTATTTTATCGGTTTAACATTGTTCAAGACTATTGATAATTTATTTTGCATTATCTTAGTCATAATATTTCTTACCGGGCTAGTTGAGCTCACCCTTTCTTTCACCGTTTCTTCTGTGAAATGAGAATATAGCCCGGGACGAGTCGGGAAACGAGTGATGGTCCCGAAGATAAGATTAGTAGTTCTCACTTATTCGTGAAATAGTGTGATAATAATTGTAATGAGGACTTTTTGTTTGAGTTTGTATAATATCTAGTAGATTTATATTTGTATTTAAACTCACGCTTTATGTCGTATTGTATACTTACGCTTATGTTAATAAGTTGTATTTAAATTTCAGACCACGTAAGTGGCGACCCAAGATGGGTGATGTATACCTAATTTTGGGGCGCCACAACAGTATCAAAGCTAAGGGATATGATCCGGCTAAGATGTGAGAAAAGTACTAGGAGGGAGAGACGGGGAATACCTTCGCTAAGTATATGACCTACCTAAGTTTTTGTGCTATTTTATTGGCTCATCGTAATATAAAGATAATTGTTAAATGTCAATTAATCTTTTGTTTTGTGGCAAGATCTCAAAATGACATCCGAGAATGTTGAGAATAAGAATGGAGCACAAAGCGATCGTTGATTCACCACATATCAATAATCGAGGATAATGTGCATCGTGAAGGTGACAATCCTCATGCAAACAACAACACCGACCAAATGATGAATGATCAAATGTTCGAGAGGCTTTATGCAATTTATGCAACAAAGAAAGAGAGCGACTCGCCCAAAACGTAGGTGGAAACACGGAAAACTCTCAAGGCGGTCACCGCTAAACAATTCAATTTGGGACCACCGGAGTTTAAGGAGAGCCAAAACCACTTCGGCGGAAGCATGGATAAAGCAGATTACCAAGATATTTGATGTCTTGGGATGCTCCGAGGAGCAAAAGGTTTCTTTCACGCCTTTATGTTCTTGTGGAGAAAGGACATCGTGGGAATCTCCAAAAACGTACTCAACCTCTTGTCAGATCAAGATATCTTGGGAGAAGTTCCAGAGTACATTCAACGACAAATACTTTCCGAAAGTATTCGCCATACATGAAGGAGGTGGAGTTTATCAAGTTGGAACAAAACAATATACGACCGTGTCGCAATACGAGGCAAAATTTGCGGAGTTATCACGGTTCATTCGTCCCACTGGTGGATAATGAAGAGAGAATGACACGAATGTTTTTAAGAGGTTTGAAGTCGGAGATACGTCAACATCTTATTTCATAAAGCTGTGGTTTGTATTCAGATGTTGTAAATAGGGCTCGATTAGTGGGGTAGCGCGATAACGAAAGTCAACGCAACTAAAAGAGAAGCAAATTAAGAAAGTTATAATACCGGAGAGTAGTCATCAAGCGGTGACAACAAGCGTGAGGGAATCAATAAAGCGGATATGGTAACCACTTGGTGGTAATCGTACAAAACAATAAGAATGGACATTTCAAGAAACGGAGATTCAACAATGATGGAAAGACGTCAAGACCAAAGACACGCGTTGTTAAGGAAGGAGAAAGACCACCTATCAAATGCTTCAAATGCGGAGAAGAGGGACACATCATCCGAATCGTGTGCTATGCCGTCAAAAGATGTTATAATTGTGGAAGAGAAGGTCACTTAGCTCGATTTTGTCGCCATCAAGACAAATTCAACTAGGATGGAGGCACCAAAGGTCAGTCCCCGTAAAAGTCAAAACCAAGTAGTGCAAGGGAGGCGTTTGTTGTGACCTCCCGGAGAGCAAGGAACCCGAATGAGGTCATCGGTAAGCTTATCATAAACTCTAATGAAGTCTACACTTTATTTGATACCTGGGTTCTACCCATTCTTTATTTCTCCTACTTTGCGCTCATCGATTAAATTTGACTCAGGAGAAATTAGACTTTGACTTATCTCGTGGAAACTCAGATTGGGAGAAACCTTCATTACATCCACTGTTTATAAGTCTTGTTTGGTTCAAATCGGTACCCTCACATTACCGTCGATCTTATTTCATTAAAATACTTGCATTTGACGTGATTCTAGGGATTGATTGGTTAACTACTTATCATGCAAAAATTGATTGTTTTCGTAAGGTTGTTAGCTTTCATATTCCTAATCAACCTATTATGCTAATTCAAACGACCAAACCATTAAAATCAATCACGGCCATCTCAAGCCATAAAGCTATTCGCTTATTGAAAAATGGATGTCAAGCTTTCTTAGCTCATGTCATGATTTAAACAAAAATACGCCGGTTTTGAGCGATATTTCTATTGTTAATAAATTTCCGACGTATTCCCAAGAACTTCCGCCTACCCCAGTAGCGTGAAATTGAATTTTGTATCGACCTTGAACTCCGTACAAAACCTATTTCCAAAGCCCCATATCGAATGGCTCTATTGAACTTCGGGAGTTAAAGACCCAACCGCAGGAATTGTTAGACATTCGCTTTATTCGCCCCAAGTATTTCTCCTTGGGGTGCTCTGTTCTATTCGTGAAGAAGAAAGATGGGAGTATGCGACTTTGTATTGATTATCGGGAGTTGAATCATGTCACCATCAAAAATAGGTATCCATTGCCACGTATTGATGACCTGTTTGACCAACAAGGAGCCAAATTCTTTTCAAAGATTGATCTTCGTTAGGATATCACCATTGAAGATTAGAACCACCGACATTCCAAAGACGCTTTCGTAACTCAAAGACGGGCATTATGAATTCCTAGTCATGTCATTTGGATTGACTAATGCTCCTAACGCGCTTCATGGATATGATGAACCGAGTATTCAAGGAATATTTAGATCACTTTGTGGTCGTCTTTATTGATGACATCCTTATTTATTCCAAAAGCCGTGAAGATCATGAGCAACACTTGAGGTCGACACTCCAAAAAGCTTCGTGAATATAAGCTTTATGCCAAGTTGAAGAAATGCGAGTTCGGCTTGAAGAAGTAGCATTCCTTGGGCACGTGGTATCAAGTCATGGAATATCCATTGACCCTAAGAAAGATTGAAGCTATTCAAAGTCGGGAACAACCTAAATCGATGACCAGAAACGTAGCTTTCTCGGTTTAATTTGGTTATTATCGGAGATTCGTGGAAGGATTTTCTCGAATCGCTACTCCATCGACTCAAATTGACTCGAAAAGATACAAAGTTCTATTGGAGCGAAGAATGTGAGAAGAGTTTTCAAGAACTCAAGAAGAGACTTATTTCAAAGACTCATTCGACAATACCATTCGGCTCGGAGGGATTTGTCATCTACAAAGTGATGCTTCGAGCAAAGGGTTGGGATGTGTTCTTATACAACATGAAAAAGTTATAGCTATGCCTCATGACAACTCAAAGAATATGAGAGGAATTATCCTACTCATGATCCGGAGTTAGCAATGTTGTCTTCTTGACTTAAAATTTGGAGGCATTACTTGTATGGGGAGAAAGTGGAGATCTTTACGGATCATAAAAGCCTCAAATATTTCTTCACTCAAAAGGAACTCAACACGCGACAACGACGTTGGCTTGAATCATTGAAAGATTATGATCATACCATCCAATACCATCATCGAAAAGCGAGCGTGGTAGCCGATGCATTGAGTAAGAAGATCATATGCAAGCATCTGAGTGCGTTATTGTCAACACAAAGGCCCATTTTGTGTGACTTGCAAAGGATGGAGATAGAGTTAAAGACTCTGGGACGCATGTGATGATAGCAAATATATGAGTAGAACCGATTTTAATCGATAAAGTTAAAGTCGCTCAAGCTACGGACACGGAGGCGATGCGTATGAAAAAGAAAGTGCAAGAGGTGCTATCGCAGGAAGCAAGAATCGATGAAGAAGGAATACTTGAGTCAACTCCGGACTTTGTGTTCCTAACGACCACGATTTAAAGTATAATATCATGATGGAGGCGCACAACACACCATTTGTAATCCATCTCGGGAGTACCAAAATGTATCATGATATTGGCCATACATTTTGGTGGAGCAATATGAAGAGGAGATAGCGCTGTTTATCTCAAGGTGTCTAACTTGTCAACGAGTTAAAGCGGAGCATCAAGTACCAAAAGGT
Organism: Panax quinquefolius; assembly: GCA_020205615.1. NCBI lineage: Eukaryota > Viridiplantae > Streptophyta > Magnoliopsida > Apiales > Araliaceae > Panax > Panax quinquefolius. Next base: position 12,392,959 of record CM035173.1, on the reverse strand, counting down.
CCATTGCAACCACTTGAAATTCCGAATGGAAGTGGGAGCACATTACCATGGATTTCAATTCACGGTCTTCCTAAGGTTTCTCAAGGCATTGATGCGATTTGGGTCATTGTTGATAGATTGACCAAGTCCGCTTCATTTTTACCGACACGAGAAACTTATACACTTGAACGTCTTGCTCTGTATGTACATAAACGAGATTGTAAGATCGCATGGTATGCGCAGTATCCATAGTTTCGATCGAGACCCAAGATTCACTTCAAGATTTTGGGTTAGTTTGCAAAAAGCTATGGGCACGGACTTACGATTTAGCTCAAGATATCATCCTCGCAGACGGACGGACAATGGAGAGGACTATTCAAACTCTTGAAGATCTATTAAGACTCTGTGTTCTTGATTTCAAGGAGTTGGGACAAGTTTTTACCATTGGTGGAGTTTTCCTACAACAATGCTTATCAAGCAAGTATTGGCATGGCTCCATTCAAGCGTTGTATGGAAGAAAGTGTCGATTCTCAAAGATATCTTTGGGATGAGGTGGGTGAAGCAACGTTGTTGGGACCGGAGTTGCACGTACGTATGACTTTTAAAAGATTCAAACCATCCGACAACGATAAAAACCTCACAAAATCGAAAAAGAGTTATGCCGATCTTCATCGAAAGGACGTGGAATTCAATATGAGGAGATCGTGTGTTGTTAAAAGTCGCTTCCATGGAAAGGAGTTACAAGATTTGGAAAGAGAGGAAACTTAATCCTCGATTCATCGGTCCATTTTAATCCTCGATCGAGTAGGAGCGTGGCCTATAGACTCGCTTTCTACCGCCAAATATGTCCTCGTGTTCATAACGCTTTTCACATATCCATGTTACGTAAATATGTGAAAGACCAACCATATTATTGAGTTAGAACCGGACGAAATAAAGCGGAAGATTTGACGTATGAAGAGGTTCTGTTCAAATTTTGGATAAGAAGGAACATATTCTACGCTCCAAGGTTATACCTCAAGTCAAAGTTTTGTGGAGGAACCACGATGTTGAGGAAATGACTTGGGAGTTAGAATCGAAATGAAATCAAGGTATCCTTACCTCTTCGACATACCAGTGTACGCATTCTAATTTCGAGGGCAAAATTTCATAAGAAAGGGGAGGTTGTAAGACCCCAGCTTTTTATAAATAAAGATGAATTTTCTATAAATATTATTTTTGAATATTATGGAATAATTTGATATAATGTTATAGTTGTGGGTAATATTTATAAATTTTGCAAAGTATACAAGTGGTTATATTATATTCGATTGGTCGGGGAATATTGGTTTAGCGAGGAATATTCGCATAACTACTCAATCATTGGTGGACCCCACAATGTAATTATTGTTTGATTGAGAAAAGACAAAAATATTTTATTGAAATAACGGCGGAAGTTTTACCGTTGATCTTGTTGAACTACTCGGTAGTAAAAGTACAAGAATACGGTGTGGTTGCATAAGTAATTACCAGATTGATTATTGATGCTTATGTGAGAAGTCACTTAGTTTGATTCCATTATCACGATTAATAATATGAATTATTATAGCGATAATGACGTTTTGTTTTATTCAGTATTATTAACGTAATAAAATGAAACATCTTTTTATTTAAAATGTAATACTTTATTAAAGTTATGTTATAAATAAAATATATTATATTTTATTATGCGTAGTGTTTGCAGATAGTAAAATGTTTTTATATAAATAGAATATATTATATTTTATTTAAAAGATTTTCTTTAAACATGGACCGTCAGATTAAAGTAAATCAATCGGGACCGTTTCATGGATTAATTCTTATGCATTCCATTTTCCTATAAATAGAAGCTCATTCCTTCATTATTTTCTTACTTAATTCATTGAAACTCTAGAGAGAGAATTATAGAGAGAAGTTTATAGAGAAAGTTATAGTAGAAAGAAGAGTATTCGCTACTTCATTACTTCTATATTAGGTTCTTTTACTAGTAAAGGGTGTTATTCTTTCTTCTTGAAGAGAACTTCATTATTCCATTCACTATTATTACATTGGAATAACCGTAAAAGTGGCATACCCTATACATAACCTCGTGATACGCGGTATACCCTATACTTGGTGAAATCCTTATGTTATTCCATCGCTTATTATTCATTGGAATAACTCGTATACGCTGATACACCCTATACTTGGTGACATTCTTCTATTATTACATTGGAACATCCATGCTCATGTGTTTTACACAGGAACGGTTAAAATCTTTTTTATTATTATTCCATTGGAACATCCATGTCGCAGTGTTTTACAACGGACCGGTTCCGCTTTTTATTATTATTACATTGGAACATCCTCGTCTGTGTGTTTTACACCGGACACGGTTAAAATCTTTATCATTCATTGGAATATCCTATCATGTGTTTTACACCGGATCCGGGTTCCATCTTTATTATTCTGTTGGAACATCCCGCCGGTGTGAATTTCACCCGACCGGTTCCGTTATTATTATTCGTTGAATAACTTTGCCTATCATCTGCAATACCGCACGCATGGTGATTTCTTTTGTTATTCCATTCTTTATTATACCCGGTTGGTTAAAACTTTGATTTCTATACTCCATGAAATTAGTAGAATATCCTCGATATTTGCGTTTCATCCAAAGATCTTTTCATGGAAATATTCTTCCGATCATTCTTGAATTTTACTCTACAAAGAAGTATCATGTTGACAGTTTGGACGTTAAAATTCTCGGATAAAATAATTCTTGAACTTGTTTTATCAATTCTTATATCATTGTCATCATCCTCATTTTTATATTTTTAAAGTCATCGTGGCACCTGTAGAGCATGGATGGACTTGGTATGATTATGACCGAGGATTATTGATTGTAATCATGACCGTAATGTTACAAATGATGTGGTAAAAAAAAAATCCTCAAAGTGGTAGTAGTGCATTGATGGATGATTGTTGGCATGATCATGATTATTAATGAATACACAACTATTCTTCGTCAGTAAAGGAGAATAATTGTGATCGTGATACTAAAGAATATCCTTGGCAGTAGTGCGGGGGTGATTCGATGATGTGGATTATTTATTAAAGTCGAGTCTCAAATTTATAACGTTGATGAAAAACCTTTTAAAATCATAAAAGATAGTAGATTTTATTTTCTACTGACTCTTTTAATGGATTCAGATATTCAGCCGCAGATTAAACCGGTTATCTATTGTATTTTATCGGTTTAACATTGTTGAAGACTATTGATAATTTATTTTGCATTATCTTAGTCATAATATTTCTTCTTTGGGCTAGTTGAGCTCACCCTTTCTTTCACCGTTTTCTTCTTGAAATGAGAATATAAATTTGGGACTTAGTCTGGGAAACGAAAGTGATGGTCCTGAAGATAGCATTAGTAGTCCTCACTATTCGCGTGAAATAGTGTGATAATAATTGTAATGAGGACTTTTTGTTTGAGTTTGTATAATATCTAGTAGGCGATATTTGTATTTAAACTCACGATTTATGTCGTATTGCATACTACGCAGTTATGTTAATAAGTTGTATTTAAATTTCGCACCATGTAAGTGGCGACCCAAGATGGGTGATGTATACCTAATTTTGGGGCGTCACATGGTATGTCAAGAGGTAAGGATACCTTGATTTCATTTGATTCTAACTCCCAAGTCATTTCCTCAACATCGTGGTTCCTCCACAAAACTTTGACTTGAGGTATAACCTGGAGCGTAGAATATGTTCCTTCTTATCCAAAATTTGAACAGAACCTCTTTATCGTCAAATCTTCCGCTATTTCGTCCGGGTTCTAACTCAATAATATGGTTCGGGTCTTTCACATATTTACGTAACATGGATATATGAAAAACGTTATGAACATGAGACATACTTGGCGGTAGAGCGAGTCTATAGGCCACAGTTCCTACTCGATCGAGGATTAAAAATGGACCGATGAATCGAGGATTGAGTTTTTTTCTTTCCAAATCTTGTAACTCCTTTCCATGGAGCAACTCTTAATAACACATGATCTCCTATATCGAATTCCACGTCCCTTTCGATGAAGATCAACATAACTCTTTTGTCGATTTTGTGAGGTTTTTATACGTTGTCGGATCGTTTGAATCTTTTCCGTAGTCATACGTATCAACTCCCGGCCCCAACAACGTTGCTTCACCCACCTCATCCCAAAGATCTTCGGAGAAGCGACACTTTCTTCCATACAACGCTCGAATGGAGCCATGCCAATACTTGTTTGATAAGCTGTTGTTGTAGAAAAACTCCACCAATGGTAAGAACTTGTCCCAACTCCCTTGAAATCAAGGACACGAGTCTTAATAGATCTTCAAGAGTTTGAATAGTCCTCTCCGATCGTCCGTCTGGCCCGAGGATGATATGCCGAGCTAAATCGTAAGTCTGCGCTCATAGCTTTTTTGCAAACTAACCCAAAATCGTGAAGTGAATCTTGGGTCTCGATCGAAACTATGGATACCGCAGATACCATGCGATCTTACAATCTCGTTTATGTACATACTGAGCAAGACGTTCAAGTGTATAAGTTTCTCGATTCGGTAAGAAATGAGCAGACTTGGTCAATCTATCAACAATGACCCAAATCGCATCAATGCCTTGAGAAACCTTAGGAAGACCCCAGAATCTAAATCCATGGTAATGTGCTCCCACTTCCATTCACGGAATTTTAAGTGGTTGCAATGGACCTTTTGGTACTTGATGCTCCGCTTTAACTCGTTGACAAGTTAGACACCTTGAGATAAACAACGCTATCTCTCTTCATATTGCTCCACCAAAATGTATAGCGAATATTATGATACATTTTGGTACTCCCTGAGATGGATTGCAAATGGTGTGTTGTGCGCTCCATCATGATATTATACTTTAAATCGTGGTCGTTAGAACACAAAGTCCGGAGTTGACTCAAGTATTCCTTCTTCATCGATTCTTGCTTCCGGCGATAGCACCTTCTTGACTTTCTTCCTCATACGCATCAACTCTGTGTGCAGTAGCTTGGCGACTTTAACTTTATCGATTAAAAGTCGAGTTTCTACTCAGATACTCGCTTATCATCACACGCGTCCTCGAGTCTTTAACTCTATCTCCATCCTTTGCAAGTCACACAAAATGGGCTCATGCGTTGACAATATCGCACTCGTGATTTTGCATATGATTTTCTACTCAATGCGTCATTACCTACCACGCTCTTTTCCAAGATGGTATTGGATGGTATGATCATAATCTTTCAACAGTTCAAGCCAACGTCGTTGTCGTATGTTGAGTTCCTTTGAGTGAAGAAATATTTGAGGCTTTTATGATCCGTAAAGATCTCCACTTTCTCCCCATACAAGTAATGCCTCCAAATTTTAAGTGCAAAGAAGATAACAAATGCCAACTCTAGATCATGAGTAGGATAATTCCTCTCATATTCTTTGAGTTGTCGCGAGGCATAAAGCTATAACTTTTCCATGTTGCATGAGAACACATCCCAACCCTTTGCTCAAGCATCATCAGAGATGACAAATCCGTCCAGAGCGGATGGTATTGTCGTAGCAGTCTTTGAAATAAGTCTCTCTTGAGTTCTTGAAAACTCTTCTCACAATCTTCGCTCCAACCGAACTTTGTATCTTTTCGAGTCGGTGAGTTAATGGAGTAGCGATTCGAGAAAATCCTTCCACGAATCTCCGATAATAACAAATTTAAACCGAGAAAGCTACGACTTCGGTCATCGATTTAGGTTGTTCCCAACTTTGAATAGCTTCAATCTTTCTTTGGGTCAACGGATATTCCATGACTTGATACCACGTGCCCAAGGAATGCTACTTCTTCTGACGTAACTCGTGACTTCTTCAACTTGGCATAAAGCTTATATTTACGAAGCTTTTGGAGTGTCACCTCAAGTGTTGCTTCATGATCTTCACGACTTTTGGAATAAATAAGGATGTCATCAATAAAGACGACCACAAAGTGATCTAAATATTCCTTGAATACTCGGTTCATCATATCCATGAAGGCAAAGAAGAGCATTAGTCAATCCAAAGGACATGACTAGAATTCATAATGCCGCACTAGAGTTCGGAAAGCCGTCTTTGGAATGTCGTTGGTTCTAATCTTCAATTGGTGATATCCGGAATGAAGATCTATCTTTGAAAAGAATTTGGCTCCTTAATTGGTCAAACAGTCATCAATACGTGGCAATGGATACCTATTTTGATGGTGACATGATTCAACTCCAGATAATCAATACAAAGTCGTCGATACTCCCATCTTTCTTCTTCACGAATAGAGCAGAGCACCCCAAGGAGAAGTACTAGGACGAATAAAGCCAATGTCTAACAATTCCTGTAGTTGGGTCTTTAACTCCTGAAGTTTAATAGGAGCCATTCGATATGGGGCTTTGGAAATAGGTTTTGTACCGGGTTCAAGGTCGATACAAAATTCAAAATTCAATTTACGAATGGGCAATTAACTCTTGGTAATATTGAAGGGACAAGTTACTATTAAGACTTTAAATCAACGAACCATATTGATTTACTATTATAATTTCAACCAACGATCTGAAAAATTAGCACATCTCCTCATGGAATAATATTGTACCCAAATACCCGAGTGAACAATACTAGAGTGAATAGTAATCGGGTGAATAGTAACTCGTGAATAATAACTCATGAATAGTAACTCGTGAATTGTAACTCGTGAATAGTACTCCGACACGAAAAGTGCCCCGAATACCCGATTGAACAATATAACCTCTAGACATCAATTATTATCAAAATAGATGTCGATTCTCACTAACACAAATAATTTTAACACAATAGAACTATCAAATTCATCTTTAATCAACACGAACTTATCCATCATTAATATCATAACTCACAATATTTAACAACCAGGTTGTTCCCAGGAAAGAGAGGGCTCTCCAATAAGGATTTTTCCCTATTGGCGCGCAATTAGGTGACCAAACCTCTCCTTGACAGAACTTCTAGACATTGTAAATATTGTAATTTAATAATATGAATAACTTTGTTGTCTCAATTATTGATTTAATAATATAACATATAATGCAGATGATACTTTGACAATAATCGAATCAATAATATGAGAGAGATACGATGCAAAGAATTCTTGTAGTAATAATTGAGTATAATCGGTGACTTCTCACGTAAGCATCAATAATCAATACCGTATGCTTCTTACGCAACCATGCCATATTCATCGTATTTTTACTAAGGGTAGTTCAGCGCTTTTAACAATAACACCTCCGTAGTTATTTATAAAATATTTTTATCATTTTCTCACTTGACAATAATTCCGTTGTGGGGTCCACCAATGATTGTGTTGGTTATACGAATATTCAAATAAAAAGAATATTCTCCCACCAATCGAATATTTTATAACAACTTGCATACTTAGCAAAATTTATAAATATTACCCACAACTATAACATTATATCAAATTCATTCCATAATATTCAAAAATGATATTTATAGAAAAATCATCTTTATTAAAAAAAAAGTTGGGGTCTTACATATTATATTTTATCAGTTTAACATTGTTGAAGACTAATGATAATTTATTCTGCATTATCTTAGTCATAATATTTTTTACTGGGCTAGTGTTGGGTAAAATCTAATTACGCACAACACGCAAGTATACCTAGTCAACAAGTAATAAAGTGAAAGTAGAGTATCGTTCCCACAAAGAATTATTTAATAAAAATCACCAAGTACTAACCCATGACCAATTTAATCTTATTTAAACAAATGATTTAATAATTTAATTTAAAATAATTAAATAAACTATTACTAACTATCCCTAGAATGAAACAAGATATTGAAGACTTGAGATTACAATTTCACTTATTGTTACATTTAAATCAACACACTTCCTGTTAAGCCAAATTATTTATACTGGATTGTTAATCAAGAACACAAAAGTGAAATATGGCCATCTCTCAATGCACCATACTCATATCAAATTAAATCCACAGATGATAGAATCAATTTGAACACCCTAATTAACTAACCCACTATATCTCTATGTGAATTACAATTAAAAAGGGTTTAAGTTCAAGTTCCTATTAGACTACATATGGCGTAAAGGCATATCTCTATCCTAAACACGAATCATGAATTTCATCCATGCAGAAATCACAAACACATGCTATCATGATCAGATCTAAACCTATACTTCATCTTTCGAGTTCATATAGATTATCACGGTAATTGTTAGCTAGGCAATTAAGCAATTCATTACAAATCATAATAGACAATCCAAATATAGCTAATAAGACTAACAAAGAAGCATATCAAAGTAAACTACACAATAAGATCCATAATAATCTCAAAATAGAGTTTAATTCATAAATAAACTAGAATCCATTATCCACAATTGATTAAGCATTAAAAGATACAAATAAATAAGAAAAGAAATTAGAATTGAGATAAACAAATCTGCATTCTCTTGCTTCCAATTTGATTCTCAAACGATAATCAATAGCTTCAATCTTCAATTCTAATCTAATCTAGGGTTCCTAATCTAAGAAAGAAAGTAAAGAATAATCTAATAGAAATCTATCCCAAGAATGATTTAATAGACTCTTAGAACTAGCCTCCCAATCCAAGTTAAACTCAAGTATTTAGAGTTCTAATGGACACCCTAGCAAGTTAGGCAATTAAGAATCCTATTCTAGCTCAAATTGGACATCAAATAACCCAACTTCACTCTATTTTTGCTGCCTAACGCGCTCCGCGCTGCTGCTAAGCCTTTCTGGGCGGGCTCCATATTTGTGCATCTGGCGTTTACGGCGCCTAAGCGCCTCTAGCGCAGGTCGCGCTTCTACGCGTAGTTTCTCTCATGACGTCCTTTGATAAAATTGGCATAACTTTTGATCCGCTTGGAGTTACGGGGCCTGCCACCTATCAAATCGAAGATAACGACGAGATCTACAACTTTCATTATTTGAGAAATGACAGATTCGGATTGGATCAAGGCGTAAATCGGGCTTGAAGTAGATGCTATGTAATTGGCAAGTATGACAACTCTTAGCTTTGATCTTCGTTGATAAAAAGGCCATAACTCTCACATCCGAACTCCGATTGGGATGATTCAAGATGTTCCGGAAAGATAAGAAGTAGAGCTTCAATAAAATCCAAGTTCCAAGCCAAGAACATACATCCAACGTAGTGTTAAAAGTCCTTCAATATTCCTTTCTTGCATTTGCTTACGTATTTTAGTCCAAAAGATGTCCGAATTGCTTATCCTTGCTTCTTCATGCCAATGTCATGTCACAGCCTACAAAATAACATAAAATGTATGAAAAGTAACTACGAAGCATGAATATAAACAACTAATTCAAATCAGATGAATCTGGGATAAGTAGGTATAAAACCTACTTATCACCTAGATGACTCACCCTTTCTTTCTTTCTTTGTTCTCTTTAGGAAATGAGAACGAATGGACTACTAGGAAAGGAGTGAGCGGTCCAAATGATAGTATTAATAGTCCTCACTATTACATTAAATAGTGTGACAATAAATGTAATGAGGACTTATTCTCGAGAGTGGATATTATGCAGAAGACAATATTTGTATTAAAACTCATGACTCTCTTATTGTATATTAAAGATTGTATTTGTATTACGTACCATGTATTTGGCGACTCGAATAGGTGATGTATACCTATTTTGGGGGCGTCACAGTTGGTATTAAAGCTTAGGGATATGATCTCTGGCTGAGATGTGAGACAAGAACTAGGAGGGGAGAGACGGGGAATTCCTTTGCTAGAATGACCTACCTAAGTTTATTTGGTATTTAATTGGTCGGTCAGAGTATAGGGATAATATGTGATATGTTAATTAACCCTCGTTTTGTGGCAGTATTTAAAAATGGCATCCGAAAATGTTGAGAACATCAATGGAGCACAGGATACTGTTGAGTCTCCACAGATCAATAATCAGAACAATGTGCATCAGGAAGGCGACAATCCTCATGCAAATAACAACACTGACCAAATGATGAACGATGGAATATTCAGAGGCTTTCTGTAATTCATGCAGCATCAGGCAAGAGAGACTCCTGTCCAAAATACAGGTGGAAACACTGGCAACTCTCAGACGGTCACCGCTAAATAATTCAAGGAACTGGGACCACCGGAGTTTTTTTGAGAGCCAAAACCACTTAAGGCGGAGACGTGGATAAAGCAGATCTGTAAGATATTTGATGTCTTGGGATGCTCCGAAGAGCAAAAGGTTCCCTTTGCCACCTTCATGTTGCGCGTAAGAGAGGCATGATTCTTGGTGGGAATCTGCAAGACTAAAGATGACTTGGAAAAGTTCAAGAATTGTTCAACGACAAGTACTTTTACGAAAGTATTAAATCACGTGAAAGAGGTAGAGTTCATTGTGGAGCAAAACAACATGACCGTGTCCCGGTTTGAGTCCCATTTGGTTGATAATGAGGAGAGAATGACACGAATGTTTCTAAGAAGTTTGAAACCTGAGATACGTCAATATCTTATCTCTCATAAACTATGTTTGTATTCAGATGTTGTTAATAGGGCTCGTTATTAGGCGTGATAATGAGTCAACCCAACCAAAAGAGAAGCGGTGACAAAATGATGATACCGGTGATAACGGTCGTGAAGTGGTGACAATAAGCGTGGAGGAATCAACATGCGAAATGGTAACCAACCGGTGGTAATCATGGCCAAAATAATAAGAATGGATATTTCAAGAAGAGGAAATTCAACAATGATGGAAAGACGTCAGCACTAGCACCCGTGGTTAAGGAAGAAGAACGACCACCTATCATATGCTTCAAATGCGGAGGGGAAGGACACATCAGTCCAAACTGCGCGATGCCGTCCAAAGCATGTAATAATTGTGGAAGAGAAGGTCACCTAGCCCAATTTTATCGTTCATCAAAGACAAGTTCAGCTAGGATGGAGGCACCAAAGGACGTCCCAGAAAAGTCAAAGCCAGTAGTGCAAGGGAGAGCATTTGTCGTGACATCCTAGAAAGCAAGGAACCCGAATGAGGTCATCACGGGTAAGCTTATCATAAACTCTAGTGAAGTTTATACCTTATTTGATACCGGTTCTACCCATTCTTTTATTTCTCCTACTTGCGCTCAATGTTTAAATTTGACTCCGGAGAAATTAGACTTTGACTTATCTGTTAAAACTCTGTTGGGAGAAACCCTCATTACATCCACTGTTTATAAGTCTTGTTTGGTTCAAATCGGTACCCTCACATTACCTGTCGATCTTATTTCATTAAAAATATTTGCATTTGACGTAATTCTAGGGATTGATTGGTTAACCACTCATTATGCAAAAATTGATTGTTTTCGTAAGGTTGTTAGCTTTCATATTCCTAACCAACCTATTGTGCGAATTCAAACAACCAAACCATTAAAATCAATCACTGTCATCTCAAGCCATAAAGATATTCGTTTATTGAAAAACGGATGTCAAGCTTTCTTAGCTCATGTCATGGATCTAAATAAAAATACGTTAGTTTTGAATGATATTTCTATTGTTAATGAATTTCCTGACGTATTCCCTGAAGAACTTCCTGGCCTACCCCCAGAGCGTGAAATTGAATTTTGTATTGACCTTGAACCCGGTACAAAACCCATTTCCAAAGCCCCATATCGAATGGCTCCAATTGAACTTTAGAAGTTAAAGACCCAACTGTAGGAATTATTAGACATTGACTTTTTTCGTCCTAGTACTTCTTGTGAGACCCCAGATTTTATCAATAAAGATTTAAATTTTGTCGAAATAATTTTTTTAATATTATGGTGTGAATTTGAGATAATATTATAGTTGTGGGTAGTATTTATAAATTTTGCAAAGTATGCAAGTGGTTATATTATATTCGATTGGTTGGGGAATATTCGGTTTAGCGAGGAATATTAATGCAATAACTCAATCATTGGTGGACCCCTATTGAAATTATTATCGGATTGAAAGCGACAAAATATTTTATTAAAATAACGGCGGAAGTTTCACGGATTGATCTTGTTGAACTACTCGGTAGTAAAAAATGCGATGTCACGTGTGGTTGTATAGTAGCTTACGGTATTGATTATTGATGCTTATAAGTCGATCGGTTTGATTCCATTATTGTCGATTAATAATATGAATTATTATAGCGATAATGACGTTTTATTTTATTAAGTATTATTAACGTAATAAAAGCGAAACATCTTTTATATAAAAGCAGAATACTTTATTAAAGTTATTACATAAATAGAATATATTATATTTTATTATGCATAGTGTTGCATAGTGTTTGCATAGTAAAATGTTTTTATATAAATAGAATATATGATATTTTATTTAAAAGATTTTGCTTTAAATATGAATGACCGTCGGATTAAAGTAAATCAATCTGGACCGTTCATGGATTAATTACTATGCATTCTATTTTCCTATAAATAGAAGCTCATTCCTTCATTATTTTCTTACGAATTCTTTGAAACTACAGAGAGAAATTATAGAGAGAAATTATATAGAGAAAATTTATAGAGAGAAAGAAGAAGAGTATTACGGTACTTCACTTTACTTTGATATCCGATGTCTTTTACGGTAAGGATATTATTCTTTTGTATTCATGAAGAGAACTTGAGTTATTCCATTCCTTATTATTACATTGGAATAACCCGATATCTGTGGACTACCCTATACTTGGTGACATTCTTTATTATTACATTGGAACATCACATGCATGTGTTTTACACGGACTGGTTAAAATCTTTATTATTATTACATTTGGAACATCACATGCATGTGTTTTACAGGACTGGTTCCGTCTTTATCATTCTGTTGGAATATCTATCGTGTGTTTTACAGGATGCAGTTCCATCTTTATTATTACATTGGAACATCACAGCCGGTGTGAATTTCACTAACTTTGGTTCCGTTATTTATTATTACATTGGAATAACTTTTTGCATCTTGATCTATCGCATGCATGGTGATTTCTTTTGTTATTCCATTCTTTATTATACCCGGTTGGTTAAAACTTTGACTTTATACTCCATGAAATTAGTAGAATATCCTTGATATTTGCGTTTCATCGATATCTTTTCATGAAAATATTCTTACGATCATTCGTGAATTTTACTCTACAAAGCAAATTATCTTGTTGACAATTTGGGACGTTAATAATTCACGGATAAAATAATTCTTGAACTTGTTTTATTGAATTATTATATCATTATCATCATCCTCATGTTATATTATGTTATCTTTGGCTTACGTGCATAGATGAACTTAGTATGATTATGACCGAGGATCATTCGGTATAATCATGGCTTGTTATAAATGATGTGATAAAAGTCCTCGGTGGCTTTTGTAATGCGTTGATGGATAGTTTTGGTATGATTATGACCGGGGGTGATTCGGTATAGTCGTGACCATTGATAATTTGATGAAAATCCTTGGTAGTGATGCGAGGGATGATTAGATATTGTGGTTTATTCATTAAAGCTGAGTCTTAGTGATAAAATTTATGAAAACCTTTTAAAACCTAAAAGGCGATAAACTTTATTTTCTACTTGACTCTTTTAATGGATTGCATATTCATTGCAGATTAAAGCTGGTTGTCTATTGTATTTTATCGGTTTAACACTTCTTTGTTGAAGGCTAATGATAATTTATTACGCATTATCTTAGTCATAATATTTCTTCTTGGGCTAGTTGAGCTCACCCTTTCTTTCACTTTGTTCTCTTCTTGAAATGAGAACATAGCCGGGACGAGTCGGGGAGCAGAGTAATGGTCAGAGGATAGCATTAGTAGTCCCTCACTATTACGTGAAATAGTGTGATAATAGTTGTAATGAGGACTCCTTTTGAGTTTGTATAATATCTAGTAGACAATATTTATATTCAAACTCACGGTTTATGTCGATTATTATACTTACAGTTATATTAGTAAGTTGTATTTGAATTTATGTACCATGTAAGTGGCGACCCAAGATGGGTGGACGTATACCTAATTTTGGGGCGTCACACTTCTCCTGGGGTTCTCTGTTCTATTCATAAAGAAGAAAGATGGGAGTACGCGACTTTTGTATTGATTATCGGGAGTTGAATCATGTCACCATCAAAAATAAAGGTACCCATTGCCACGTATTGATGACTGTTTGACGGTTGCAAGATGCCAAATTCTTTTAAATGATTGATCTTCGTTCCGGATATCACCAATTGAAGATTAGAACCAATGACATTCCAAAGACGGCTTTCAGAACACGGTACGGGAATTATGAATTCCTAGTCATGTCTCCAAAAGCTTCGTGAATATAAGCTTTACGCCAAGTTGAAGAAATGCGAGTTCTGGCTTGAGGTAGTAGCATTCCTTGGGCACGTGGTATCAAGTCATGGAATATCATTGACCCAAAGAAAGATTGAAGCTATTCAAAGTTGGGAGCAACCTAAAAATCGAATGGCCAATCACGTAGCTTTCTCGGCTTAATCGGTTATTATCGGAGATTCGTAGAAGGGTTTTCTCGAATCGTTACTCCCTTAACTCAGCTGACTCAAAAAGATACAAAATTCGGTTGGAGTGAGGAATGCGAGAAGGGTTTTCAAGAACTCAAGAGGAGACTCATTTCAAGACTGTTTTGACAATACCATCCGCTCGGAGGATTTGTCATCTGATGATGCTTCGCAAAGGGTTAGGATGTGTTCTCATGCAACATGGGAAAGTCATAGCCTTTATGCCTCTTTATTAACTTAAAAATATGAGAGGAATTATCCCGCTTTCATGATCTAGAGTTAGCGTGATCGTTTTTGCACTAAAGATTTGGAGGCATTACTTGTATGGGGAGAAATTGGAGATATTTACGGATCATAAAAGCCTCAAATATTTCTTCACTCAAAAGGAACTCAATATGCGACAGCGACGTTGGCTTAAACTGTTGAAAGATTATGATCATACCATCCAATTCCATCCTGAAAAAGCAAACGTGGTAGCTGACGCATTGAGTAGAAGATCATATGTGGGTACGAGTGCGATCTTGTCAACGCAAAGGCCCATTTTGTATGACTTGCAAAGGATGGAGATAGAGATAAAGACTCCAGGGACCCATGTAATGATGGCAAATATACGAGTAGAACCAACTTTAATCGATAAAGTTAAAGCTGCTCAAGCTACAGACCTGGAGCTGATGCATATGAGGAAGAATCGATGAAGAAGGAATACTTCGAGTCAATTCCAAACTTTATGTTCCTAACGACCCTGAGTTAAAGTATAAAATCATGATGGAGGCACACAACACACCGTTTGCAATCCATTCTGGGAGTACCAAAATGTATCATGATCTTCGACATACATTTTGGTGGGGTAATATGAAGAGGGAGATAACGTTGTTTATCTCAAGGTGTTTAAATTGTCAACGAGTCAAGGCGGAACATCAAGTACCAAAAGGTCCATTGCAACCACTTGAAATTCCAGAATGGAAGTGAGAGCACATTACCATGGATTTTGTGACGCCCCCAAAATTAGGTATACGTCACCCATCTTGGGTCGCCACTTACATGGTACATAAATTCAAATACAACTTACTAATATAACTATAGGTAATAATACGACATAAACTATGAGTTTGAATACAAATATTGTCTACTAGATATTATACAAACTCAAAAGGAGTCCTCATTACAACTATTATCACACTATTTCACGAATAGTGAGGACTATTAATGCTATCCTGCGGACCATTACTTCGTTCCCCGGCTCGTCTCGCCTATGTTCTCATTTTCAAGAGAACAAAAGGAAAGAAAGGTGAGCTCAACTAGCCCAAGAAGAAATATTATGACTAAGATAATGCGCAGAATAAATTATCATTAGCCTTCAACAAAATGTTAAACCGATAAAATACAATAGACAACCGGCTTAAGCTGCGGCGGAATAAGCAATCCATTAAAAGAGTCAAGTAGAGAATAAAGTCTACTATCTTTTAGGTTTTAAAAGTTTTCATCAATTTTTATCATTTGAGATCAATTTTAATAAATAAACCACCACATCTAATTATCCCGCACTACTGGCCAAGGATTTTCATCAAATTATCAATGGTCATGACTATACCGAATCACCCCCGGTCATAATCATACCAAAAACTATCCATCATTGCATTACATGTGCCATCGAGGACTTTTGTCACATCATTTATATCAAGTCATGATTATACCGAATGATCCTCGGTCATAATCATACTAAGTTCATCTATGACGCGTAAGCCAAAGATAACATAATATAACATGAGGATGATGACAATGACGTAATAATTCAATAAAACAAGTTCAAGAATTATTTAATCCATGAATTATTAACGTCAAATTGTCAACACGATCTTTGTTTCGTAGAGTAAAATTCAAGAATGATCGGAAGAATATTTCCATGAAAAGATATGGATGAAACGCAAATATCAAGGATATTCTACTAATTTCATGGAGTATAAGTCAAAGTTTTAACCAATTTGGGTATAATAAAGAATGGAATAACAAAAGAAATCACCATGCACATGCAGATTGATGTGACAGATGTAAAAGTTATTCCAACAGAATAATAATAATAACGGAAAGTCGTGAAATTCACATCAAGCGGGATGTTCAAACAGAATAATAAAGATGGAACCGGATCCGGTAAAAAACACACGATAGGATATTCAGCAGAATGATAAAGAGCGGAACCAGGTCCGGTAAAAAACACATGCATGAGGATGTTCCAACAGAATAATAAAAGCGGAACCAGTCGGTGTAAAACACATGCATGGATGTTCAAATGTAATAATAGAAGAATGTCACCAAGTATAGGGTAAATCGGCGTACAAAAGTTATTCCAATGAGAATAATAAGCAATGGAATAACATAAGGATTTCACCAAGTATAGGGTATCACAGATATCTGAGTTATGTATAGGGGGTACGCCACTTTTACGGAGTTATTCCAAGCAGAATAATAGTGAATGGAATAATGAAGTTCTCTTCAAGAAGAAAGAATAACACCCTTACCGTAAAAGAACCGAATATAGAAGTAGTGAAGTAGCAGAATACTCTTCTTCTTTCTATAATTTCTCTCTATAGCCTCTCTATAATTTCTCTCTACAGAGTTTCAATGAATTCGTAAGAAAATAATGATGGAATGAGCTTCTATTTATAGAAAAATGGAATGCATAGTAATTAATCCATGAAACGGTCCAGATTGATTTACTTTAATCTGACGGTCCATATTTAAAGCAAAATCTTTTAAATAAAATATAATATATTCTATTTATATAAAAACATTTTACTATGCAAAACACTATGCAACACTACGCAAAACACTATGCAACACTACGCATAATAAAATATAATATATTCTATTTATGAATAACTTTAATAAAGTATTCATTTTATATATAAAGATGTTTTCATTTTATTACGTTAATAATACGAATAAAACAAAACGTCATTATCGCTATAATAATTCATATTATTAATCGATAATAATGGAATCAAACCGAGTGACTTCACACATAGGCATCAATAATCAATACTGGTGCTACTATGCAACCACACGTATTCTTACTTTTACTACCGAGTAGTTCAACAAGATCAACCAGTAAAACTTCCGTAGTTATTTTAATAAAATATTTTTGTCGTTTTTTCTCAATCTGATAATAATTACATTGCTGAGGGTCCACCAATGATTGAGTAGTTATATTTAATATTCCCTGCTTAAAACCGAATATTCCCACCAATCGAATATAATATAACCACTTGATACTTTTGCAAAATTTATAAATACTACCCACAACTATAATATTATCTCAAATTCACACCATAATATAAAAAATTATTTTGACAAAATTTAAATCTTTATTGATAAAATCTGGGGTCTCACAATCTCCCTCCTTATGGAATTTCATTCCGAAATTAGGGTACGCACTGGTATGATAAAGAAGTGAGGATACCTAGAATACCTTTATCGTTTAAAATATTAAATTCATCTTTGAAATCTGCTTAAAGTTTATTCATTAACAATTCATCTTTTGCACTACAAAGCTAAAGAGATATACAATCAGTAAAACCAATAATGCTAAGACGCAGACTTAATAGTATCACGACCACGAATTATCCACGCACACCATCGCCAAGGATATTCGTGTTTTCAATTACTGATTATGATTATATACCAACAATCCACGGTCATAATCATACCAAGTCCATCTATGCACGTAAGCCATGGATGACTTTGAACGCATCCATGAATTAATATTTCATTCTTGAGACTCATTTCAATAATTAATCCACATCATCGAATCATCCCCGCACTACGTGCCAAGGATATTCATTAAGTATCACGACCACAAATTATCCATGCACTACTGCCAAAGATAATTGTGTATTCATTTTCTGATTATGATTATACCGAATAATCCGTGGTCATAATCATACCAAGTCCATCTATGCACTACAGGCCACAGATGACTTTCAACATAATATAAACATGAGGATAATGATATAAATAATCAATCAAATGAGATAAAGGATAAATATTAAACATTTATAATATAATTTATCCAGATTCAAGAATATCCCCATGTTATCAATCATTTAATAATCTCATAATCTAATAACATTAATATTATAACAATATTTTAATCACTTCTTAAATTTATAAACAATTTATCTCAATTATTTACGCTTTACCATATAATGCATTTAATCATTCAAAAATGTCATACTCATAAGATATCATTACCAATTATCAAATCCCTCAAAAAATATGCATATACTCTATATAGGATTCTCTAGCCATAAAATCCTATTTTCAACTTTGTTACTTCACATAACATATTTAACTCATATATGTTCAGTAACTAAACTATTTTCATGAAAAATACCAAATTAGTCCCAAAAATATTTCTTTTCTGGGATTTAGCATAATATAGTCCCATAATGAAAATATATTTTTCTCGAAATTTTTAAAATTCATTTACTATTTTTCAAAAATCAATTTCTAATTAATTCCTTAAGAAATTAGCTACCTCAAGTTTAACTCCAAAAATTCCCAAATCTTGGCAGGACCTTACACATGTTAACATGAGCTTCTAGTTTAAATTTCATGGTCATCGGAGTTATAGAACTCCGGTTATAGCGTTTTTCGTCGGAAAATCCTAAATATTGAAATAGTCATAACTTGCTCATTTTAAGTCAGAATGAGCTCATTTTTGGACAGGAGATACTTTATACCATATACCTTCATGTCCCAAAAGGCCAGAATTTTTCTCATAATTTAAGTGGCCGAAACAGCCCTTAAAGTTTCTGGGCAGTAGCATTTTTGAAATTTACAGCTTTGGCCTCCTTTGCTAAAAATCAGTCCACACAAAAATCTACAACACCTTTTCCAGTAATTCCACTTGGATTAGTTAGGTAACTCATAGATCTAACTCTAGGACTTGACCACATTCAAAAATTCAAAATATAACAGGAGATATGGTCAATTGAATTTCATGTTACGTTTTCACTAAAATCGATTTTCAACTCTTTGTGATTTCTAAGAAACTTTCATGTTTTCACATACTAACCAACATAACTCATCATATAACTTACTAATACCATATACCCATAATTTTCATTAGTCCAATGCTTTTATTATGACTTTCATCATAATCCTCGTAAAACAGATCCTTTTAGTTGAAGAAATATTTGAGGTTTAAGAAATGGGTTTTTATATCTTTGGGGTCAATACAAAATTCGATTTCACGCTCTAGGGTAGGCTAGAAATCTTAAGAATCGTCAAGAAATTTATTAATGATAGAAATATCATTCAAAAATGCTATTCTCATCCAAGACTTGGATATATAGTACGTCACATTGATACCAACTGTGACTTCTATCCCTTAACCTAGATAAGCACCTCACAATGATACCTATAAACTTGCCATCTTCATCATGACGCCGCCTCTGAGAAAGTCCGGGCGGTGCATTCCACACAAGGAAGTCAACAACGAAAGGTTCGGGGGGCTCTTTACTTATAGCTTGATATAATGGTGATTAACTTTAGGATTTGGTTACTTTGAATTCGTATAACAGGTTGGTTAGGAATATGAAAGCTAACAACCTTACAAAAAGAATAATGAGTAGTTAATCAATCGTTTTCAAAAATTACCTCAAAGGTAAGTATTTTCAAAGAGATAAGATCGTGAAAGTGTTTATTTGAATTAAACAAGATTTAAAAAATAGTAGCAGAATGAAGGCTCCTACTAACGAAGTTTCAACTAATAAGTCAAAGTTTAACTTCTTCTGAGTTAAATTTAAACGTTGAACGCATAAGCAAGAGAGATAAAATAATGGGTAGAACCCAGATCTAATAAGGTATAGACTTCGCAAGAATTTATAATTAACTAACCCGTGCTAACTTCGTTCGGGTTACCCACTTTTTGAGAAGTCACGAAAAACGCTCTTCCTGAAACCACCGACTTTGTTTTGTCTGTATCCGCCTTTGGTGCCACTATCCCAGCTGGACTTGACTTCACTATACAACAAAATCGAGCTAAATGACATTCTCTTCTTGAAATGTCCATTCTTATTATCTTGGCCATGATTACCACCGAAATGGTTACCATTCTTGACATGATAATTTCCCCCACGATGGTTATCATTGTTCCGATGACCGTTGCCACCGGTATGATTATTATCGTGTTGTTGCTCATTACCTTTTGGTTGAGCTGACTCAACGGTCTCATGTGCTTCATTGCTTATCTCAATATTTTCAGATGTCATTTTCAAATACTGCCACCAAACATGGGTTAAATAACATATCACATATTATCTCTATACTACGTGACCAAATAAATACCACATAAACTTAGGTAGGTCATACTAATGCGAAGGAATTCCCGTCTCTCCCCTCCTAGTACTATTCTCACATCTTAGCCAGGATCATATCCCTAAGCTCGATACCTGTTGTGACGCCCCAAAATTAGGTATCGTCACCCATCTTGGGTCGCCACTTACATGGTACATAAATTCAAATACAACTTACTAATATAAATCAGGTATATAATATTGACATAAACTATGAGTTTGAATACAAATATTGTCTACTAGATATTATACAAACTCAAAAGGAGTCCTCATTACAACTATTATCACACTATTTCACGAATAGTGAGGACTATTAATGCTATCCTCGGACCATTACTTCGTTCCCAGGCTCGTCCAATTTATGTTCTCATTTCTCAAGAGAAACGGTGAAAGAAAAAAGGTGAGCTCAACTAGCCCAAGAAGAAATATTATGACTAAGATAATGCGTAATAAATTATCATTAGCCTTCAACGATGTTAAACCGATAAAATACAATAGACAACCCGGTTTAATCTGCAGTGGAATAAGCAATCCATTAAAAGAGTCAAGTAGAGAATAAAGTCTACTATCTTTTAGGTTTTAAAAGTTTTCATCAATTTTTATCATTTGAGACTCGACTTAATAAATAAACCACCACATCTAATTATCCCCGCACTACCACGGCCAAGGATTTTCATCAAATTATCAATGGTCATGACTATACCGAATCACCCCCGGTCATAATCATACCAAAACTATCCATCAACGCATTACGGTGCCATCGAGGACTTTTGTCACATCATTTATATCAAGTCATGATTATACCGAATGATCCTCGGTCATAATCATACTAAGTTCATCTATATGCACGTAAAGCAAAGATAACATAATATAACATGAGGATGATGACAATGACGTAATAATTCAATAAAACAAGTTCAAGAATTATTTAATCCATGAATTATTAACGCCCAAATTGTCAACATGATATCTTTTGCAGAGAGTAAAATTCAAGAATGATCGGAAGAATATTTCCATGAAAGATCTTTGGATGAAAACGCAAATATCAAGGATATTCTACTAATTTCATGGAGTATAGAAGTCAAAGTTTTAACCAATTGGGTATAATAAAGAATGGAATAACAAAAGAAATCACCACGCATGCGGTACTTGCGATGAGCGGAGTTATTCCAATGAGAATAATAATAACGGAACCGTGTCGGTGAAATTCACACCGCTGCGGGATGTTCCAATGAGAATAATAAAGATGGAACCGGATCCGGTGTAAAACACATGATAGGATATTCCAGCAGAATGATAAAAAGGCGGAACCGGTCCGGTGTAAAAACACACGATGCAGGATGTTCCAACAGAATAATAAAAAAGCGGAACCGGTCCTGGTGTAAAAACATGCATGAGGATGTTCAATGAGAATAATAGAAGAATGTCACCAAGTATAGGTAAAGCGTATACAAAAGTTATTCAGCAGAATAATAAGCAATGGAATAACATAAGGATTTCACCAAGTATAGGGTATCAGCGATATCTGAGTTATGTATAGGGTATGCCACTTTTACAAAGGTTATTCCAATGAATAATAGTGAATGGAATAATGAAGTTCTCTTGAAGAAGAAAACATAACACCCTTAGTAAAAAGAACCTGAATATAAGAAGTAGTGAAGTAGCGAGAATACTCTTCTTCTTTCTATAATTTTTCTCTATAGCTTCTCTATAATTTTCTCTCTAGAGTTTCAATGAATTGTAAGAAAATAATGATGGAATGAGCTTCATTTATAGAAAAATGGAATGCATAGTAACTAATCCATGAGCGGTCAGATTGATTTACTTTAATCGACGGTCCATATTTAAAGCAAAATCTTTTAAATAAAATATAATATATTCTATTTATATAAAAACATTTTACTATGCAAACACTACGCAACACTATGCAAAACACTATGCAACACTATGCATAATAAAATATAATATATTCTATTTATAGAATAACTTTAATAAAGTATTCATTTTATATATAAAGATGTTTACATTTTATTACGTTAATAATACGAATAAAACAAAACGTCATTATCATTATAATAATTCATATTATTAATCGACAATAATGGAATCAAACCGAGTGACTTCTCACATAGGCATCAATAATCAATACCGTGTGCTCTTTATGCAACCACACGTACATCGCATACTTTTACTACTGAGTAGTTCAACAAAGATCAACGGTAAAACTTCCGCCGTTATTTTAATAAAATATTTTTGTCGTTTTCTCAATCCAAATAATAATTACATTGTAGGGTCCACCAATGATTGAGTAGTTGTACGAATATTCCCCGCTAAACCAGAATATTCCCCACCAATCGAATATAATATAACCACTTGCGTATACTTTGCAAAATTTATAAATACTACCCACAACTATAATATTATCTCAAATTCACACCATAATATAAAAAATTATTTTGACAAAATTTAAATCTTTATTGATAAAATCTGGGGTCTCACAATCTCCCTCCTTATGGAATTTAGCCCTCTCGAAATTAAAGTGGTACGTACACTGGTATGATAAAGAAGTGAGGATACCTAGAATACCTTTATCGTTTAAAAATATTAAATTCATCTTTGAAATCGCCAAAGCTATTCATTAACAATTCATCTTTGCACCACAAAGCTAAAGATATACAATCAGTAAAACCAATAATGCTAAAGACGACTTAATAGTATCACGACCACGAATTATCCATGCACCACCGGCAAGGATATTCGTGTTTTCAATTCTGATTATGATTATACCAAGAACAATCCTCAGTCATAATCATACCAAGTCCATCTATGCACGTAAGCCATGAGATGACTTTGAACGCATCCATGAATTAATATTTCATTCATTTGAGACTCATTTCAATAATTAATCCACATCATCGAATCATCCCCGCACTATGTGCCAAGGATATTCATTTAGTATCACGACCACAAATTATCCATGCACTACTACCAAAGATAATTGTGTATTCATTTACTGATTATGATTATCTTGAATAATCCGTGGTCATAATCATACCAAGTCCATCTATGCACTTTACAGAATACATATGACTTTCAACATAATATAAACATGAGGATAATGATATAAATAATCAATCAAATGAGATAAAGGATAAATATTAAACATTTATAATATAATTTATCCGAGATTCAAGAATATCCCCATGTTATCAATCATTTAATAATCTCATAATCTAATAACATTAATATTATAACAATATTTTAATCACTTCTTAAATTTATAAACAATTTATCTCAATTATTTACGCTTTACCATATAATGCATTTAATCATTCAAAAATGTCATACTCATAAGATATCATTACCAATTATCAAATCCCTCAAAAAATATGCATATACTCTATATAGGATTCTCTAGCCATAAAATCCTATTTTCAACTTTTGTTACTTCACATAACATATTTAACTCATATGTTCAGTAATTAAACTATTTTCATGAAAAATACCAAATTAGTCCCAAAATATTTCTTTTCTGGGATTTAGCATAATATAGTCCCATAATGAAAATATATTTTTCTCGGAATTTTTAAAATTCATTTACTATTTTTCAAAAATCAATTTCTAATTAATTCCTTAAGAAATTAGCTACCTCAAGTTTAACTCCAAAAATTCCCAAATCTTGGCAGGACCTTACACATGTTAACATGAGCTTCTAGTTTAAATTTCATGGTCATCGGAGTTATAGAACTCTGGTTATAGCGTTTTTAAATCGGAAAATCCTAAATATTGAAATAGTCATAACTTGCTCATTTTAAGTCGAGAATGAGCTCATTTTTGGACAGGAGATACTTTATACCATATACCTTCATGTCCCAAAAGGCCAGAATTTTCTCATAATTTAAGTGGCCGAAACAGCCCTTAAAGTTTCTGGGGAGTAGCATTTTTGAAATTTACAGCTTTGGCCTCCTTTGCTAAAATCAGTCCACACAAAAATCTACAACACCTTTTCCAGTAATTCCACTTGGATTAGTTAGGTAACTCATAGATCTAACTCTAGGACTTGACCACATTCAAAAATTCAAAATATAACAGGAGATATGGTCAATTGAATTTCATGTTACGTTTTTCACTAAAATCGATTTTCAACTCTTTTGTGATTTCTAAGAAACTTTCATGTTTTCACATACTAACCAACATAACTCATCATATAACTTACTAATACCATATACCCATAATTTTCATTAGTCCAATGCTTTTATTATGACTTTCATCATAATCCTCGTAAACAGATCCTTTTAGTTGAAGAAATATTTGAGGTTTAAGAAATGGGTTTTTTTATCTTTGGGGTCAATACAAAATTCGATTTCACGCTCTAGGGTAGGCTAGGAAATCTTGAGAATACGTCAAGAAATTTATTAATGATAGAAATATCATTCAAAGCTCATTATTCTCATCCAAGACTTGGATAATACGTCACATTGATACCAACCTTGACTTCTATCCCTTAACCTAGATAGCACTCTCACAATGATACCTATAAACTTGCCATCTTGGTCATGGCGTCGCCTCTGTAAAGTCCGGCCGGTGCATTCCACACAAGGAAGTCAACAACGAAAGGTTCGGGGCTCTTTACTTATAGCTTGATATAACGTTGATTAACTTTAGGATTTGGTTACTTTGAATTAGTATAATGAGGTTGGTTAGGAATATGAAAGCTAACAACCTTACAAAAAAGAATAATGAGTAGTTAATCAATCGTTTTCAAAAAATTACCTCAAAGGTAAGTATTTTCAAAGAGATAAGATCGTGAAAGTGTTTATTTGAATTAAACAAGATTTAAAAATAGTAGCGTAACGAAGGCTCCTACTAACGAAGTTTCAACCAATAAGTCAAAGTTTAACTTCTTGGAGTTAAATTTAAGCGTTGAACGCATAAGCAAGAGAGATAAAATAATGGTAGTAGAACGGGTATCTAATAAGGTATAGACTTCGCAAGAATTTATAATTAACTAACTTGTGCTAACTTCGTTCGGGTTACCCACTTTTGAGAAGTCACGAAAAACGCTTCTTCCGAAAACCACCGACTTTGTTTTGTCTCAGATCCGCCTTTGGTGCCACTATCCGGTGGACTTGACTTCACTATACAACAAAATCGAGCTAAATGACATTCTCTTCTTGAAATGTCCATTCTTATTATCTTGGCCATGATTACCAACCGAAATGGTTACCATTCTTGACATGATAATTTCCCCACGATGGTTATCATTGTTAGATGACCATTGTTGCCACCGGTGATGATTATTATCGTGTTGTTGCTCATTACCTTTTGGTTGGTGACTCAAACTGGTCTCATGTGCTTCATTGCTTATCTCAATATTTTCGGATGTCATTTTCAAATACCGCCACCAAACATGGGTTAAATAACATATCACATATTATCTCTATACTACGACCAGACCAAATAAATACCACATAAACTTAGGTAGGTCATACTAGCGAAGGAATTCCCGTCTCTCCCTCCTAGTACTATTCTCACATCTTAGCCGGGGATCATATCCTAAGCTCGATACCAACCGTGACGCCCCCAAAATTAGGTATCGCCACCCATCTTGGGTCGCCACTTACATGGTACATAAATTCAAATACAACTTATTAATATAAGCTGTAAGTATGCAATACGACATAAACTATGAGTTTGAATACAAATATTGTCTACTAGATATTATACAAACTCAAAAGGAGTCCTCATTACAACTATTATCACACTATTTTTCACGAGAATAGTGAGGACTATTAATGCTATCCTCGGACCATTACTTCGTTCCCGACTCGTCCCAAATATGTTCTCATTTCAAGAGAACGGTGAAAGAAAAGGGTGAGCTCAACTAGCCCAAAGAAGAAATATTATGACTAAGATAATGCAGAATAAATTATCATTAGCCTTCAACAAAGTGTTAAACCGATAAAATACAATAGACAACCGGTTTAAGCTGCGGTGAATAAGCAATCCATTAAAAGAGTCAGTAGAGAATAAAGTCTACTATCTTTTAGGTTTTAAAAAGTTTTCATCAATTTTTATCACGAGACTCAATTTTAATAAATAAACCACCACATCTAATTATCCACGTACTACACGGTCAAGGATTTTCATCAAATTATCAATGGTCATGACTATTAGAATCACCCCCGGTCATAATCATACCAAAAACTATCCATCATCGCATTACAGCCACCGAGGACTTTTGTCACATCATTTATATCAAGTCATGATTATCTTAGAATGATCCTCGGTCATAATCATACTAAGTTCATCTATGCACGTAAGCCAAAGATAACATAATATAACATGAGGATGATGACAATGACGTAATAATTCAATAAAACAAGTTCAAGAATTATTTAATCCATGAATTATTAACGCCCAAATTGTCAACATGACATCTTTGTTCGTAGAGTAAAATTCAAGAATGATCGGAAGAATATTTCCATGAAAAGATTTGGATGAAACGCAAATATCAAGGATATTCTACTAATTTCATGGAGTATAGAAGTCAAAGTTTTAACCTAATTTGGGTATAATAAAGAATGGAATAACAAAAGAAATCACCATGCATGCAGTACTTGGCAGAGCAGGTTATTCAACAGAATAATAATAACGGAACCGGTCGGGTGAAATTCACAACCGCTGGATGTTCCAACAGAATAATAAAGATGGAACCAGATCCGATTGTGTAAAACATGCGATAGGATATTCCAATGAGAATGATAAAGAGCGGAACCGGTCAGGTGTAAAACACATGCATGCAGGATGTTCCAACAGAATAATAAAAAGCGGAACCGGTGGGTGTAAAACACACAGACGAGGATGTTCCAAATGAATAATAGAAGAATGTCACCAAGTATAGGGTAAAGCGTACAGACACAAAAGTTATTCCAATGTAGAATAATAATAAGCAATGGAATAACATAAGGATTTCACCAAGTATAGGGTA
The DNA here is from genome assembly GCA_020205615.1 of Panax quinquefolius. NCBI lineage: Eukaryota > Viridiplantae > Streptophyta > Magnoliopsida > Apiales > Araliaceae > Panax > Panax quinquefolius. The sequence goes on along the minus strand of CM035173.1, from coordinate 12,365,095 downwards.
TCTGGCGTGATACGGGTTATGTATAGGGTATGCCACTTTTACAAAAGTTATTCAACAGAATAATAGTGAATGGAATAATGGAAGTTCTCTTCAAGAAGAAAGAATAACACCCTCTAGTAAAAGAACTGAATATAGAAGTAGTGAAGTAGCGAATACTCTTCTTCTTTCTATAATTTTTCTCTATAGCTTCTCTCTATAATTTCTCTCTCAGAGTTTCAATGAATTCGTAAGAAAATAATGATGGAATGAGCTTCATTTATAGAAAAATGGAATGCATAGTAACTAATCCATGAGCGGTCAGATTGATTTACTTTAATCGACGGTCCATATTTAAAGCAAAATCTTTTAAATAAAATATAATATATTCTATTTATATAAAAACATTTTACTATGCAAACACTACGCAACACTATGCAAAAACACTATGCAACACTATGCATAATAAAATATAATATATTCTATTTATAGAATAACTTTAATAAAGTATTACATTTTATATATAAAGATGTTTACATTTTTATTACGTTAATAATCTGAATAAAACAAAAGCGTCATTATCGCTATAATAATTCATATTATTAATCGACAATAATGGAATCAAACTGAGTGACTTCTCACATAGGCATCGATAATCAATACCGTGCTACTATGCAACCACACACGACATCGCATTTTTTTACTACCGAGTAGTTCAACAAGATCAAGCAGTAAAACTTCCATAGTTATTTTAATAAAATATTTTTGTCGTTTTTCAATCCAAACAATAATTACATTATGGGGTCCACCAATGATTGAGTAGTTGTAGACGAATATTCCTCGCTAAACCGAATATTCCCTGACCAATCGAATATAATATAACCACTTGCATACTTTGCAAAATTTATAAATACTACCCACAACTATAATATTATCTCAAATTCACACCATAATATAAAAAAATTATTTTGACAAAATTTAAATCTTTATTGATAAAATCTGGGTCTCACAGATTTCACATCGGTAATCTTTCAAGGTTTCTCAAGGCATAGATGCAATTTGGGTCATTGTTGATAGATTGACCAAGTCTACTCATTTCTTACCAATACGAGAAACTTATACACTTGAACGTCTTGCTCGTATGCACATAAACGAGGTTATAAGATTGCATGGTATGCCAGTATCCATAGTTTCTGATCGAGACCCAAGATTCACTTCACAATTTTGGGTTAGTTTGCAAAAAGCTATGAGCATGGATTTACGATTTAGTTCGGCGTATCATCCTCAGACGGACGGACAATCAGAGAGGACTATTCAAACTCTTGAAGATTTATTAAGACTCTGTGTCCTTGACTTCAAGGGAAGTTGGGACAAGTTCTTACCATTGGTGGAGTTTTCCTACAACAACAGCTATCAAGCAAGTATTGGCATGGCTCCATTCGAAGCGTTGTATGGAAGAAAGTGTCGTTCTCCATTATCTTTGGGATGAGGTGGGTGAAATTTGTAGGGTTTCGACACGCATATCTGCTGTGAAATAAACCAATTTAAAGCAATTTGAAACCCAAAACAGGATCCATGCGAAAACAATTAACTCAGTGGTTAGAAATTATACCGATTGTGATACTGAAATTGATGCGCTCAAATCTCCAACGCAATCCAAATGAATCGCGCCTCTACGGTATCCACACGAACGCTCCGAGAATCGTCCTACGATCTGCAAAAGAAGGAACCGTGGTACTAACCACCAAGGATGAGGATTTTCAGAACTTGTTTCTCTCTAGTCTCTCTCTAAGAGCGGCTAGGGTTTTCAATTTTTTGAATAATACCTAAAATGGCTGCTACATATCATATATATAGCCATTAAAAAAATATTATTCAAAACCTAATTTAATAAAATTGAATTTTATATATATATATATATATATATATATCTTAATTAAGTCTTACTTAATTAATATACCTATATATAAATTATCCTATTAATTTAAATTCGTAATTTAAATACTATCAATCATATTGATATATTTAAATATTTACAATTTAAATGAATTCCCTTTTAATTATGTTCTATGTGTGTGACCCTATAAGTTATTATTACGTTGACAATAATTTTAAATCATATTATAAAATTATAAACATTGAGCGGCATCTAGTAATGCATCACTGCTACCCAAGTAATAATAAGATCGATGATTCGATGCAACTTTTTCGTGACCAATGTTTCAATGTAATTTAATCCTTTTAACCTTAATATCCTTGATTAAACTCGAGTCATGGAATGTGTTATACTCTTCATAATTTAATCTGAGTTTTCTTGATCAATGAGTAGGCTATATGAAACAAATCACTATTTGAGCATGGCCATGCATTTCATAGTCCTACTCAATCAAGAGGCCTATGGATATCACCCTTAATATATAGGATGGTTAAATTCCATCTAGATCACTCATATTCCTCACACGATTCATGATGTACCCAATAATCACCTTTATAGTCCACCCTATTAAAGGTGACATTTGATGATATCAAAGTACATAAATTCCCGTGTAGTAATATAGTGATTTCAGGTCAGAGGACCATTACATCATTGTCACTATGAGAATTGCTAATAACACTTCGCATAATGCTCCATATAGAATTCTCATGGTGGGTCTGTCCAGTACATCGTTCTCTAACATGTACCAATGCATTGACTTAATATCTCATATATTTATGACCAATGAGATTTGGTCATCAGTCAATCGACATACTAGTCTCAATGCATCACTGTTGTCCCATCAACAATAATACTCGACTAGGAACATTTAAGAACAATGATACTAATTATAATTATATAATCTCATGTTCAAGTCACATACTTGAAACTATATAATTTGTATCACTATTCTAAGGAATTTTATTATGTTAACATTTATATAACGCAGTAAATAAAACCATAATAAAATCATTCATTTATTCAATCAAATATAATATCAAAATGTTAAGCAATTATATAAAATAATTGGCCTCTAGGGCATAAACTCTAACAGAAGCAACATTGTTGGGACCGGAGTTGGTACGTATGACTACGGAAAAGATTCAAACGATCTGACAACGTATAAAAATCTCACAAGACTGACAAAAGAGTTATGCTGATCTTCATCGAAAGGATGTGGAATTCGATATTGGAGATCATGTGTTGTTACATGTTGCTCCATGGAAAGGAGTTACGAGATTTGGAAAGAAAGGAAAGCTCAATCCTCGATTCATTGGCCCATTTTTAATCCTCGATCGAGTAGGGACTGTAGCCTATAGACTTGCTTTACCACCAAGTATGTCTCGTGTTCATAACGTTTTTCATATATCCATGTTACGTAAATATGTGAAAGACCCGAACCACATTATTGAGTTAGAACCGGACGAAATAGCGGAAGATTTAACGTATGAAGAGGTTCATGTTCAAATCTTGGATAAGAAGGAACATATTCTACGCTCCAATGTTATACCTCAAGTCAATATTTTATGGAGGAACCACGATGTCGAGGAAATGACCTGGGAGTTAGAATCTGAAATGAAATCAAGGTATCCTTACCTCTTCGACATACCAGGTACGTATCCTAATTTCGAGGGCAAAATTTCATAAGAAGGGGAGATTGTAAGACCCCAACTTTTATGAATAAAGATGAATTTTCTATAATTATTTTTTTGAATGAATTTGGTATAAGTTATAGTTGTAGATAATATTTAGAAATTTTACAAAGTACGCAAGTTGTTTATAATATTCGATTGGTCGGGGAATATTCATTTTAACAGGGAATATTCGTACGACGGCATAATCATTGGTGGATCCCATAACGGAATTATTGTCGGATTGAGAAAATGACAAAAAAATATTTTATGAAAATAACAGCGGAAGTTTTACCGTTAACTGTTGAAACACCCAGTGTTAAAAGTACAGGAATATTCCTCGATAACAAGAATATTCCACGACCAAACGAATATTCCCCGACAGAAATGAGTATTTTATAACCACGTGCGTATTTTGAAAATTTTACATATATCACCCTTAACTTTAAACTTTTATCAATTTAACCATTTACTGAATAATAATTATAAGAAAAATTGAATAGTTTTATTTCATAAAATTCGGAGTCTTACAATCTCCCCTCCTTATGAAATTTCGTCCCTGAAATTTACGTACCTGGTATTTGAAAGAGTTGAGAATACCTTGCTTTCATTTCAGATTCCATCTTCCCTGTCCTCATGATTTCTCCGTTGTTCATCTCCTGTATTTCAGATATCATTCTAGAATACAGCTTTAAAACAAAGGTTAATTGACATATCACAATTTGTCAACTTAAGTAAGAAAATTTAGCTTAGGTAGGACACACACTAGCGAAGGATATTACTTGTGACGCCCCCAAAATAGGTATACATCACCTATTCTGAGTTGTCAATACCTGGTACAGAAACAACTACAACTTTATTATTACAACAGTAAAACTGTGAGTTTGAATACAAATATTATCTTCTAGACAATATCTATACTCAAATAAATCCTCATCACATTTATTGATATATTATTTTACAAAAATGGTGAGGACTACTAAACAATTCTTTCTAAAACCTTCATTCCATACCCCAGGCTACCGTCACTCGCATTATATTCTCGCCTCACGAGAAGAAAAATGGAACAAAAAGGAAAAGGGTGAGCTCAACTAGCCCAGTAAAGAATATTATGACTAAGATAATATACAACAAATTATCGTTAGTCTTCAACAGGGGAAAAATCTAATAGAATACAATAGACAACAAATTTTAAATCAATATTCGCAGCTGAAATAATAATTCATTAGAAGAGTTAAGTAGAGAATGCAAACTACTATCTTCTATGTATGAATTTAAAAGTTCATCGTCTATCTTTTATCCCTGTAACATCAATCAATATACATCTGGAATCAAATATTCATCTTTTGACTACTACCAAAGATATTCATCGATTAGTCGTGTTCATCTAAACACTGTACTTCGTGAATAGTAACTCGTGAATAAGAATCTCATGAATAGTAACCCCAGAGCATGGAAAAGTTCCAAATTTGATAAAAAGTTTCAACTAATATTTCAAAGACAATGATATTGAAGAAATAATATCATTTGAGAAGAAAATAACATCCACTTACCTCGAAAGATTAGTATTTTAAATTTGGAATAGGGTATAATCTTTGAAGGAAACTTGCACCATCTAACAATACTCAAAGTATACTCAAAATACTCACAAAAATACGCTCGATAATATAGAGAAAGAAAACTTCAGTTTACGGTGTGATTTTCAATTCTAACCCAAGCACCTATTTATAGGAAATCGCTAGAACACAAAAGCGTAAAATTTAATAAATTAATAATATAATTATATAAATTTCCTACGCATGCCTAGAATCTGATTTCAGCCATCAAACACATGCCACATTCTAGAAAAAGTAAGAAAAAACGTTTTTCTAATTTAAAATAATTTAAACTTCCAAAAATCAATTATTTCGGAGCTTCGGAACTTCAATAATTCATAATAAATAGCCCTTTCATCAGAAAATTCAAATCTTGCGAGTTTTTATAGGAAATTCAATTCTCTACAACTTTGCAGAAGAAAGTTTTCCCAAATTTCAAATAGAAATTGGACAAAGAAATCCACAAACGAGCGATTTTACGTTTATAATCAAATTTCGATCAATAAATGGGGTCCACCGACATGTTTAACATGTTTTAAACATTTATTGCAACAAAAATACTCTTCCTCCTTGTATACTCATATATCCCACATTCGTTGTAAAAATATCACCATTATTATATTATTAAAATATAATAATACCTTTAAATGAATTATCTTATCGTAAAAGATAAAATTTTAATTTTCAACAATTGTCACATTAAAAATTTTCTCCATCTATATCCACATAAAATCAATATTTTCTCATCATATGAATCAATAATTAATTATTCACAAATAATATTACTAGAATCACAATATTGACAACCAGCAGGTTCAGAGGAAGAGGGCTTTCAATAAGAATTTCTCCTTCTTGGTAGCAATTGATTAGGTGACCAAACCTCTCCTTAGATGTAACTTTCTAGACATTGTCAATAATGTTATCTAATAATATTATTTAGATAATATGAATTATTGCTTCGATAATGAAAAATACGTGTATTGACAATTATTCAAACAACAACAATATAAAATATCAACGCAAAGAATTATTAAATCAATAAAATAAAATACCGATTAATTATCGTAACCATTATTGAGTAAAGTGCCTTTTACGTAAGAATCAATAATTGGTGCAAGCTGGTGTCTTCTTGTGTTTTAACCACCGAGGATTTTAACAAGATTAATTCAGAATAACTACACTGTTATTTTTAAACAACTTATATTTGTCGTTTTCTTCATCCAATCGCTTTCCGGTTATGGGGCCCATATATGGTCGCTGCTGCTTGTCGTAAATTGCGAATATTCCCTGACAAACATTTAATGAATATTCCACGACCAAACGAATATTCCTCGACAACAATGAATATTTTATAACCACTTGCTTATTTTGAAATATTTGCGTATTTTACCCCTAACTATCCACATTAATCAAATCAACCCTTACTATTTCAAAATAATAAATAGAGAAAATTAAATTTCATTAATAATAAGTTGGGGTCTTACATTACTCGTCTTTCCCTTCCTAGTTCTAATCCCGGATCTCCGCCAGAGATCATATCCCTAAGCTCTGATACCAACTGTGACGCCCCCAAAATAGGTCCAATCCATCCAACCTATTCTGAGTCGCCAAATACATGGTATAGAAAACAACTACAACTTTACTACTACCATTGTCGTGCAAAATACAACAACACATATAATGTGAGTTTTAATACCAACTGTGACTCATGTCCCAATTATGGACATCACCTCACATTGATACATTACATAAAGGTACAGTCAATAACTATTTTAGAAATTAAAATCTTTAGGAAGTGTTCAAGAAAACCTTCGTACATGGGAGGCCATACGTATAGGTTATGATAGATATCATATGCCCACAGAATTATCCTTGGTTGACCCAATAAACCCCAAAGAAAAACGAGAGGATTACTTTCATGCTCTTTCCAATTGTGTGTCTTCTCTTGACATTTAACTATCTCCACCGTCTGTAATTGAACATTATGTTTCAACCAAACTCCAAGATTATATAGGTAGTGCTCGTAGATATACTCAGCAAGTGGATGTGCACAACCCTGTGTTGTGATAACACGAGGTTGTATGTCATTAGACATATTGTATGATAGTGACAAAACACCCTTCCAAAGTTGGGTTCGCCTCACCCTATTCGGTTCACCAAAATTAAATATCAAATGACGTATACAATACGACATACTTATCTAAAGTTCTCAATAAAATTATTTCCATACTATTTAGGGAGAACCTCAACAGCTATAGACCACCGTTCTATTCCCCTATTATCCCCACTCGACCCAGCCACACTCTTATTACCTGAAAGGAATTGTGAAGCAAAAGGGTGAGCACAACTAGCTCAGTAAAGAATATCATGACTAAAGATAATTAAATTATCAATAGCCTTCGTCAGTAATAAATCAGAGATTTAAAACATATGGTAGATGATAAAACTTTTCAACCATAGTTGCAGCGAAACGAGCAATCCATTAAAAGAGTCAAATTGGCCATAATGTCTATTATATTCTCTATGTTAAAAGTCCACCAACAATATTTTATCCCTGTAACATCATTCAACAGTTCATGTCCACAATCAAATGAATAACTCATAATCATATTTGTGATTTCAAATTCCTCTTCTCATCCAGGACGAAGATAATTTACATCACCTGTCTTTACCTGAAATATCAAAAATCATGGTTATACCAAATCACAGTTTCTGTTTATAATCATACTAATAAGTTTATCTTTGCACTACGGGCCAAAGATATTCATTAACAGTTCATCTTTGCACTACATGCCAAAGATATTTAACAACAGGTCATCTTTGAACTATGGGCCAAAGATATTTAACAACAGGTCATCTTTGCACTACACGCCAAAGATATTCATCAACAATTCATCTTTGCACTACAGGCCAAAGATGTTAATATTTCAAAGAAATATATAATCATTTCAGAATTTATATAAACAATAATTATAACCATGTTGATCAATTCACCTTTGCTCTTAAGCTAAAAATATTCAATCAGAATTCAATGGTCATGATCATACAAACCAACAATTCATCTTTGACCATGGCCAAAGAGAACCCATAGTCACGATCATACCAATAATCTACCCATCTTTACACTCAAGTCAAAGAGAAATTTCTTCATTAGGATTATAAAAATGTTATATATGATAATAAAAACAATACGATCAACAACTACATTTAATTTCAAGAGTAATATTCATGAATCAATGATTTCATAACACCTTAATCCAAATGTTATAAATCACTTAATAATCTCATAATATAATATTATTAATATTACCACAATATTTTAATCATTTTTAAACTTATAAACAATTTATTTTAATTGTTTACACTTTACTAATTAATGCATTTAATCATCCTAAAATGCCAAAATCATAAAATTTTATCACCAATAACCAAAACCCTCATCAAAAATCTGTATATACCTTATATAAGATTCTCAAGCCATAAAATCATATTTTTCACTTTTCTTACTTCAATAACATATTTAATTCATTTACTCATAACTAATGCATTTTCATGAAAAATATCAAATTAGTCCCAAAAATATTTCTTTTCTGGAATTTAGGAGAATATAGTCCCATATTGATCATATATTTTTCTCGGAATTTTTAAAATTCATTTACTATTTTTCACATGGCCAAAACTGCCGAATATTTAGACATTTATCATAAATTGTATTTTTATCCAAAAATTCCGAAATTTAAAGAATATACTGATGTTATATAGATGTACTCCCAATAAAAATTTTACCAATTTTGGAGTTAACCACAAGGAGTTATAAGGGTTTACTTTTAAAATAGTCTTTTCTCATAAAATTCATAACTCCTAATCTATACATCCAAAAATCGCCATTTTTGGACACAATCGAGAAAACTCATCAAAATATCATTTTAAATTTTTTCAGAATTTTTGAAGGTCAGAAAAATTACGAAACTGAAGAAACATAATAACCCTTAAAATCCCTTACCTCAAAAGAGCAGTATTTCTGACTGAAATATCGGATATGACGCTGAAGAAAACTTGTACTCATTAGCAACTCTCAAAGTATCAAAATACTCACAAAATACTCTCGATAATATAGAGAGAGAAAGAGAGAAAGCTTATGTTTTTTGTATGATTTTCAATTCTAACTTAGCTCTCTATTTATAGAAAAATGTTAGCACGCCGAAGCAGACTTGACCTGCTACCTGATGGCTTTACCTGCTACTATTGCCAACCACCACATTTGAATTAGAATTTCACCACATTTCTTCACCAACCATAGGTGGGGCCCACACATTCTAAAATTTTCTACCAAAATGATAAATTCTGAAACTTTAATAATTTCTGAACCAGTCACCTCTTAAAATTTATAATAATTTATACGTTCATTTTTAACGGTTCAAAATTTGTGGACATATACTCAACTTATATATGTATAACATATCCAAAAATCACAACGATCCAACGGTCGGATTAAAAATTATAACTCACGCAATATATCGTAAAAATACTGATTTGATTTTTAAAACCTCCATTCAGACAAAAATACTGATAAAACACCTCAATATTAATTCCTTCAATTATAACCACATAAAATAAATAAATTCATCATTTATATCCGCATCAAATAAATATTTCCTTATCAATAATTAATTATTCACAAATAATATTACAGAATCACAATAATGACAACTAGGCAGTTCCAAGAAAAGTGGGGGATTTTCGATAAGGATTTCTCCTTACTGGCGCGCAATTAGGTGACCAAACCTCTCATTGACAGAATTTTTTAGACATTGCCAATAATGCTATCTAATAATATTATCCAAATACTATAAATTATTGATCTTATAATGGGAAATATTGTGCAGTGATAATTATTGAAATAACAATAATATAAAATATCAACGCATCAATTATTGAATTAATAAAATAAAATATTGAACAGTAATTACTGTAACAATTATTGAGTAGAGTCTTCTTACGTAAGGATCAATAATTCAAAAATATCGTAATATCTGTAAGGTCTTTCTTGCGCAATCACGCGATATTCATCGTATTTTAACCAATTCGGGTATTTCAACAATTGTTAATTCAGAAGCTTCTGTTGTTATTTATAAAAACTTAAACTTGTCGTTTTTTTCATCATAAACGGTTATTCTATTTTGGGGCCCACAAATGGCTGCGCCATCGTACGAATATTCCCCGACAACAAGAATATTCCACGACCAAACGAATATTCCCATTGAAATGAGTATTTTATAATCAGTTGCGTATTTTGAAAATTTTACATATATCACCCTTAACTTTAAACTTTTATCAATTTAACCATTTACTGAATAATAATTATAAAAAAAATTGAATAATTTTATTTCATAAAATTCGGGGTCTTACAGTCGGTGGTAAGAGGAGAGGGAGAAAACTTATTTCAACACCATTTACTTCATCTGTTGTTGTTGGGGATTCAGACTCCATTATTTATATTTAATTCTGAACTTTGAAACTCAATTCAATATTTTGGGTATTTGGATTATAAGTTTCATAGATTTTAGACAAAGAAAATACGCAAATCTTTTTGATCGGGAAGAAGGGGAAGAAGGGGAAGAGGAAAAAGATGAGAGAAAGGAAGAGAGAGAATAAATCAATTTTTTCTCTCTTTTTTTTTCACGTCCACGTAGGATAAAAATTGAAATGATTTAACACTCATAAAACTAAGATCACAAAATAACTCAATTTCAAAATATTAATTAGTTTAATGGGGATCTTTTTCCTCTCCCCCTTCTTCTCGATCAAAAAATTAGTTTAATGGAGTAATTTAAAAAATTAAAAGTTTAATAGTGTAATCAGTAAAACGTGTCAACTACAGTAATTAATTCATTAGTTTTATCGATAAAAAATGAAATGACCCTATTTCAAAATAATAATTAGTTTAATAAGATAATTTAAAATTTTAAAATTTTAATAATGTAATCAATAAAACATACAATACTGCTACGGTTCCCGAAAATTTATCATACCAAACACATAGCACCCAAAGATATTTTAATCTAGTAGTACATGATTTACTCTTACAGAATTTGGAAAAAAAAACAAAGCAAAAAATAAAAAGGAGAGGAAATGGGTTGAACCCAATTTTAAAATAAATAATATTAAGGGTCTTTAAATATGTCTTAAATAATATGACATTAAATAAAAAATATATATTTTATATTGTAGCCAATCATAAGAAATTTATCTTTCACAATGTTACAATTATTTTGATCACGTTAAAAGCTCTTGGCGCAACCATAGCAATAAGGGTGTAAATGAATCGAGTCGAGTCGAGTCGAGTCGAGTATTAAGTTATTTAGATTTGGTTCACAAGATTTATTGAAAATAAAATAAAGTTTGATTGAGACTCATTTAGCTACCGAGTTGAGTACGATTCTGAATTGAGTCCGAACAGTTTGAAATTTTCGAATGAATATGATCCGAGTATCAATAGAAAATTATAATTTAAAAAGGTTCGAGTAATTTATCGAACTTTAAAATTTGTTCACATTTAACTCATTTATATTTTGAATCGAATTCGAATCGAATTTTTAATCAAATTAGTACGAATCGAAGCTGAACTGTTTGTTTGTTTATTTTATAGGCTTACAACATGAGGGACTTGGCTCCATCTATAGAGAAGCAAATTGCCTTGTTGATACTTTAGTTACTAATGTTTGTAACCAAACAGAAACTGTGTATTTTTGTGATTCTCCCTCTAATGCTGCAAGTATAAACTTTTTTTAATATAATCTAATGTGGTGTTTTGTTTCGCAAAAAAACGATAGTATAGATTGTTCATGTCAAAAATAAAATAAAAATAATCCTCAAATACTTCTATTAACGGCCGTTAAGCAAATAACAACTTAAATGACCAAAAAACAAAAAAGCCTATGACTCCACGTATCAAACGTGACGACCCCTCTCTCTCCTCAACGTTTTTAACCGCTTCAGTCGAGTCCCCGCACGCACAACACACACACACTAGCTTCAATTCAAAACCACACTTCTCAGAAAATTCACTGTTTCTTCAACAACAAATCAGTTCCTGAAAATCTCAAAGCACAAAATGAAACTCCGATCAAAGATTCCTGGCCGGAAACGGACTCAGATCTCTCCAATTCTCTGTTCAAACATTTCTCGTTCTATTGCCTCTTCTCACTTAACTCGAGAAGAAGTTTCGTGTGATTCAAGCAGAGTTTCTGCCAATAGACCACAAGCAGTTTCACTGAAGAAGAGAGGCTTTGCGGATACTGTCAGTGCTGTTGCAGGGAGAGAGAAAGTAGGTGGCGAAGACTTTCGTAGGATCACGAGATCGTATTACAGGAAGAGAGAGAATGAGAAAGTACTGGAAGTGTCGGAGTCTTCGTGCGTTGAGTCGTGTTCTGGAGCTAACACAGTGGACAGAATTTCGAGATTGAAGAGCAAAACTGATAAAGTAGCTGAAAATTCAAAGGAAATTAATCAATCCGAAGGTTTTTCTCGTGTTCAACAATTTTCAGGGAAAATTTTGAAGTCTGAACGAGAAAATGAGAAAGGAGCTAAAAATTCATTGGACAACAATCAAACAGAAGTCGTTTCAGTTACTTCTGGCTTAGACTCGCTTTCTGAAACAAAATTTGGCAAATTATCCGGCAATATAATTAATATAGGCCAAAACAGAGATGAATTTTCTGAAGTTTTGCGAAATTATGATACAATTTCGAATTCCGAATCTAACACAGAACGAATACCGAAGCTAATTGGAGCGGAATTTGATCTGGCTTGCTCAGAGAATCTCTCTTGCGAAGAAGATTGTGATAATGAGTACTCCTCGGCAGCATTCTCTGATCTGCAATCGGATGTGTTCGAAGATTTTAGTTCACACTTGGATTTCTCAGACTATAATTCATCTGTGTGGTGCGAATCTGGAAGTCAATTTTCGGAGAGGTCAGTTAATGGTACTAGTCCATCGGCTACATACCAATTGTTACTTCAATTCAGACAACAGTTCTGCAGATCAACATCCTCTGCTTTACGTTCAAAAGTCAGTTCACCTGATGAAGTCATAGTAAGCTTTCACAAGTTTTTTTGTGTTATATTAATCCATTTCAGCATATAATTAATCCAAGTGTATGCATGTGTTTGAAATGTATTGGTTTAATAGAAATTTCCTTAATTGTTCATAAAAATCTATAACTATATATAACTGTAATTCAATGTCTTTGAATGGTGATTAATTAATTTTTTTTTGGCTTGAAGTGAAGCTGTTGAGATTCGAAGACGAGGAGCACGAAGAAAGCTACCAGATGATCAGAAACAGAGAGAGGAAACAATTGTATCTCCACAACTACGCTGAGGAGTACTGCTCCATGACGGAATATGGCGAACTTGTCATTCAGCAACGGCTTCAGATGGTACACTGGATAATTGAGGTCACTTCTTTACTCCCCGTATTGCAATCTACTCGTTTCATCAAAAAAGCGGTTGTGGCGATTTATTAAAGTAGTAATTAATAAAAATATATTTTCATTTAGAAGAGTCTAAATCACATACGGCTATGTTCTCCACATTTTTGATTTGTCCAATTATTTTATGCCACGTCATCTACATTGGTTGGGACTTGTTCTGTTATATGGATCCGGTTAGCATGAAGTTTATTTTTTGGTAAGTTTCATTAATCAAATAGTAATGTATTACATAACATGTAATTCGCTGCATGTCACAAGACTTATTAATAAATTAATGACCAATTTATTCAAAAATAAATTTCATGCTAATTGTAGTATATAATTTCCTCGTAGACAGTACTCTTGAGTTTTGTCACTCTCATTCGGTGTCAGTCATTTTCTATTGCTTACTTTTTTAGTTACATTAATTTCTATTGGTTCCATTACTCCCTTAAATTCTGATGAGTTTCAACCAGCCAAAAATTACAATCACGTGAAGTCTAGTTATGGAGCGTGGTAGATGTTATTAGAGATTTAGGTGTCTTTGTCATTTTCAATGGTTTGGGCGAGTGAAATGATAGATTCACTGAAGAAATCGTGCAAGATTGATTCATGTAACATGCTTTTCCTTCGGAAAAATCTATTGCAGCTGGAAATTTTACATCCGGAAAATGCATCACAATATTGTACTTTATGCATTTCTGGGAATCCAGCAGTAAAATTTCGGGAAGTTAACATTACTATTTCCTTGTGATGAGTCCTGTATTTCATTAACCAAATAGATTTGTTGGACAAGTCACAGATCACATGCACCCCTCATTCTTTACCCTGGTAAAATTAAACCGTAACATTTTATGCATGTATATGTTAAATATTAAATGAGATAATTGAATTGATTATCACAATTCTTTGACAGTGGCAATTGTAAGGAATTCATTATTTTAATATATTCATTAATCAAAACAGCTCATATAATGTTGGTATTCGCTTATTAGTACTAACTAATTCTGATGATGTTATTTTTGTCCCTATTTACTGATTGACTTGTCCATTGTACTCTAAATCAAGCAGCAATCTTCTAACAAGGAATTCCAGAGGGAAACAACGTTCCTAGGTGTTAACCTTTTTGATAGATTTCTGAGTAAAGGACACTTCAAAAACAAGAGGAATCTTCAAATTGCTGCAATTGCATGTCTCACTCTTGCAACCAGAATTGAAGAAAATCAGCCCTTGAACAGGTACAATATACATACACATTCTGACTTGTAAATTGGATTGTGCTTGTTTATATGTAGCCTGGAAGAAAAAGCACAGTTCCGTGATCTTAAAAAGAATTATTTGCATAACTGCATAAGCAAAGTTCAATGTAAGACCTACTTTTGGCTCTAATAAGGTGTCAAAGATTATGAATGAACAAAGAATGAAGTACATGACTATGTTTTTAATAAGGTTGAAATCTAAAGTTACTGATGGTTTCTTCTTGAGTGGAAATTCAACTATAAATTTTATTGTTAATTTTCAGTGTTCGTCAAAGGTCATTCTATGTAGGAAGCAATGCATATAGCAGATGTGAAGTGGTAGCAATGGAATGGTTGGTGCAAGAAGTCCTCAACTTCCAGTGTTACTTGCCCACCATGTACAACTTTTTATGGTACACAAATTTTCCCATCATGCTCTTAGGATGTGTACATTCAAAAGTTTATGCATAAATTCGCTCTAATCCATTCAATTTTTAGTATTTTTTTTAGAAAACAAACTTTTTGTTTCCTCCACTAATTTATTGCTAAATACGAAAATGAGACAGGTTCTACCTCAAAGTTGCAAGAGCTAATGAAGAGATGGAGAAGACTGCAAAGTACATAGCAGTTCTGGCATCGCTGGGCCATGAGCAGCTGTGCTATTGGCCTTCAACTGTAGCAGCTGGGCTAGTCATTCTTGCTTCTTTAGCAGCTAATCAAGATGTTGCCTGTCACCGAGTCACAGAGGTATATACGCATCCGGCGCATTATCAGTTTTAACTTTTTTTTAACTGCGTGTAGCTTCATCCTCGTGACAAGAAGCAAATGTATGCTCACGAGTATCTCATATCCCATGAAAATAATATGGGTACTCTGCTTATTTTGATTCTGAAAAATATGCTTCCTTATTTGATTATGAATTTATGAAGATGTCTACTGTTTGTCTTCCGCCAATTACATGTGTTGCAACTTGGTTCTTAATCTATTTTCTAAAAGACATCTAAAAGTCTCTCTAGTATAATTTAGAGATCTTTCTGTAAAATTACTCTGATATGGAAATTGCATTTAGGTTTGTATTAACCAATCTAATGAATTTTGCATTCACAGACTCATGTCAGAACAAAAGATGACAATCTACCTGGATGCATAAAGGTATTATTCTCTCAATTCCAAAATTAAAGATACATTTTCTTTTTTAAGTCGTTCCAGAAAAAATATGTATACTTTTAATTTTAGGACTATAAAATAGCATGATATTCTTAATTTGCGGTTACTTTTTACTTCCATTTTTTGCACCACACCACCACTACTAAATGTGCCTACTATTCCATCTTTTGTACACCATTTCCATTCCTCTAAGAAAGCACTCAAAAAAACAAGTCAAACTGCTAGCAAAACTAACTCTGTTCACTTTTCTTGACCATCTACTTAAACTAGGTAGACATCATCTACTTAAACTAGATAGACATATACTCCGATCACTTCCACACACACACACACACACACACATATATATATATATATATATGTATATATGTTAATTTGTTTCTTAGTTACAGAAGGTTCCTGACAGTTTGTGCGCATTTTTGATAGAGCCTGGAGAGGTTGATTAAGTACATATCCTAGCAGGCAGGGAATGCAGTCACAAACAGCTTGATTTTTGTTCACCGATGCCTGATTTCTCACCATCAAGCTACTCTTCTGAAGGTTAAACAATATAGTAAGACATTTAATTCATCCCCAGCCCTTTGTAACTTTAGAATCACATTCTTGTAAACTGTTTATAGAATAAAATACTTACTTCATTAGCATCGTCATACACAATAATAGAATTACAGTTCAACAACTTATTGAGCAGCAGACAATTGAATAAAATGTGTTTGCTTCTCTTTCTTTATTCTTGTTTTGAGTAGTGTCTCTAATCTCTCTTAGGTGGTTGCACCATTAGTGACTATATATAGTGTCATGCAGTATACCACACGTACATACATTCTCTGCTTCGGATTAAATTCTGCCATTCAACATGATACTTGAGCAATAATGACCACACTCTCGTTTTAACTAAATCCAATTTCTACTACCAGGGTAGTGGTCCATTGAAGCTACTTAGCAAGTTAGCATAATTCCACAAGCAGCTTGAAAGCCCTATATCCAGTACGGTTTATGAAGGTTGATTGCTGCAGTACTGTGATCACAAGAGAACCATGATGCTACTTCAAGCATACTTCAATTCATCAAGTCTATGAGTTAAATAATTAGCCCATATGCCCATCTTCCCATCTGCATACAATCCCCTAGTATAGCTGCCAGTAATGGTTTACGTTAAAGAATCTCCAAATATAATTTTGCTTATAATGTGTATTCATACACACATGTATAAGTATACACACTTTCTCCTTCAAGATGATAACCTCGGCCTTTCAACTAGCTAGCTTTATATATATGTTGTTCCTTAATTTAGGATTATCGTTCATATAAGAATTTTTTTTTATCTTTTTTTTCTCATGTTTAATTCCTCTTTTGATCCTCTGGCTATTAGTCAATGACAAAAAAAAAATGCAACAGTCTCAAAAGCCAAAGCCTATCTGAATGAATAATAAGACTAAGGAAATCAACAGAAAAATACAAAACCGAGCTCTGAAATTTTTGTATTTATTAATCTCATCATCCGTATATAAACACAAGGAAAGAATCTACATGAAGAATCTGCAATGAGATTTTTGTATTTATTAATCTCATCATCCGTATATAATCACAAGGAAAGAATCTACATGAAGAATCTGCAATCTTAATGCCTTCATTGTTGAAAAAAGGGTGAGAAAGCAACTGGGGCGCTGTCCATCTTTTAGTCGTCTCCTTGTGCAAGCAACACCGAATAAAGTCCTGAAAATCCTCAGATGCATCTTGAGGCAATCTGGGTGTGTCTTCGAAACATATTTGGGCGATGAGAGCAAACTCAGTGGTAAATTGTCGGCCGGGTGGGCAATAAGGCTGGTAGCCAATATATATACATCTGCATAAGAATATCCCAAGCTCCAAAAAAATCATTACCTTCACCAAAACTACTACCATTCATGTAACCCGACCAACTTAACAAACTTGAGCTGTAAATTAATATGAACTTTAACATTGGCCTCAACGATTCTAGACAATAACTCTCAAAAAACTTCAAAAACAATGTATCATCCAATATTTCAACTTCCTTGTCAATCTTATTTCACTCTTAACCCTTTTTGTGTGTGTGAATTCAAATGTATCAAACTAATAAAACCTCAGATAAATTTATGTAATTAATGCCTCTTAGGAGATATAAAAGAAAACTCTATACACTTATTTTTCACATCACTCTTAGTTAATACAGGCAAACATAATCAAAAGATCAATTTGGTTTTTTTTCTAGGATTATTATATTTTTTCCTTAGGTGAGTGCATTTTATGCTCCATCTCACCAGCGAGTGCGTTTTACGCTCCATCTCGCTTACAACGTGTTTATGAGTGAGTGTATTTTATGTTCTATCTCACCAACGAGTGCGTTTTACGCTCCATCTCGCTTATCACGTGTTTATGAGTGAGTGCGTTTTACGCTCCATCTCACCAACGAGTGCGTTTCACGCTCCATCTCGCTTATGTGTTTATGAGTGAGTGCGTTTTACGCTCCATCTCACCAACGAGGCAACGAGTGCGTTTTACGCTCCATCTCGCTTATCATGTGTTTATGAGTGAGTGCGTTTTACGCTCCATCTCAACTCACCACATGAATCTCTTTTTTTTTTTTTTCCAATAATCCTAACAAAATTTACCCAAATTATTTCCCCTTTCTTATATTATACGTACCTCATATTCACTTCAAGTTATGATCAAATAAATTATAGAGTTCAAAAATATCTCCCATAAACACTTAATCAAATAAATTCTTTCTAAGTTAACATCAGTTCAAACAAATGGATATGTGGTCAGTAATAAAGGGTCTCAAATAAAGTAATAACCAACAAAAAAAATCAAATTCAGACTACACAGTGTCTATCAATTTTCCAAAAAGTTATTATATAAAAATCAAAATTTTATCATTGGCCAATAATTAAAATTCAAATTAACTTATCGTTCAAGTGACTGATCATAAAAACTACCCCATTTTTGTAGGAAATGTACAACAAGTATTTGAACCCCAAAGTTAACCCAAATGGACGAGTATTGTCTATACAAACAAAATTCAAAATTTAAAATAAAACAAAACATAGTAAGAATATCTTACTATGACCTAAAAACCTAAATAAATAAATCCTCTCTTTTTTTTTCTTTCTTTTTTTTAATTCTTTTGTTTTTAAAACTTCCATTGTCCCTAATGTAAAGTAAAATGCAAAGAAAAGTAAATGTACTCCACCCTTAGGTTGCCTCCCAAGTAACGCCGATCATCAAGTTCCACATTGTCGTAGAAATTTTTGAGCCTGTAACTATTAAACGTGAATACTTTTAGAGTTTGCTAAACTTTTAATTTTAAGTGAACCATAAGAAAAACATTATAAGTAACAACAAATTAAAGGTCCAACCCAACAAGAAGGCAATTTACCTGGAATTTCCTCATTTGCGCGGCGGCTTATATATAATTAATTGTTGAGAAAAGGGTGAGATAGCAACTGGGGCGCTGTCCATCTTTTAGTTATATCCTTCTGCAAGCAACACTGAATAAAGTCCTGAAAATCCTCAGATGCATCTTGAGGCAATCTGGGTGGGTCTTGGAAACATATCTGGGCGATGAGAGCAAACTCGGTGGTAAATTCTCGGCCGGGTGGGCAATAAGGCTGGTAGCCAATATATATCTCCATAAGCGTTAATCCCAAGCTCCAAACATCTCCAGAAAAAACATTACCCCCACCAAAACTACTACCCGACAAGCCAAATCGTTCAGGACTCATGTACGCAATAGTTCCTCCAAAGTGTGAGTGTAGAGGATCATTATTACTACTACTCATGATCACCTTGCTAACCCCAAAATCGGCAATCTTGATTTGCATTCTCTGATTTACAAGCAGATTGGATGGCTTGATATCGTAGTGAACAATCTTCTTTGTGTTATGAAGATAGTCAAGCCCCATAAGCGTCTGTCGGGCTACTCGAGCGATCATGGTTTCGGAGAAAGTACCATTAGTCTTGACCATACTGTGGAGTGTCCCGGAATCCATCAAGTCCATTAGAATAGCAACAGCACCCGAGGGCACCTCAAATACTCCATGGAATCCGACAACAAACGGTGAATCCAGGGATGCAAGAATTTCGATCTCTTGTAGAACATCCTGAATATTATTGGAATAATATGCTTTGTAAACCACCTTTAATGCGTAGATGGTCCCAGTATTCTTGTGACGTACTTTATAGACGGTGCTTTCCCTTCCTTTACCAAGAATTTGTATTTTCTTTAGTTCAGATAGGCTGCTAACTTCTTGACAAGTATGGGTGGTAGTGACAAGATGATCATTTATAACATTAGCATGGAGGGGTTGGGGGAATTGATCAAGCTGTGCCATAGAATGGGAGAGTTTCAAAAGTTTAGTTATGGAATAGAAGAGTTTCAGATTTGGTTATGGAGAGTTAGTAACCCCGGAACCGTTTATATATGTAGTGAATCTCTTACTTCGGACCCAAGTACAAAATGTAAGATTCTAGTTTATCTAGGATTAGCGAATCTAGTAGATCTGGTTTATCTAGTTTATCTAGTATTATATATATATATGTGGTTGCATTTTAAATTAATTTAATACTTTTTAGTTTTAGCTAGTTTTTAAGTATATATTTATACAATATAACAATTAAAAAATACAGTAAATTTTTATTTAAATCACGTGCTAGGAGTATATGTGATCACTTTTTCACCAAATTTTAGCTCAATTAGTTACTTGTAAATTCATATTTTCAAAAGTTATTTTGATCATTGTATTTTGGAACAATTAATACTAAAAATTAATTCATTTTTTTGTTTTTATATTTTGGGTCCAAGGGTACTTTAATTAACAAATACAATATATTTTAAATATTTTCCAGAAATTTCAGTTAACAATTTCGAAATTCCTGTCTTTGTTGTCCAAGTAAAGCCCGCCCACAACCCTCCTTCCCAAATATAGATAGATTTTCTGGCTTTACTTCAAACGACAGTTTAATATATCTACTTAATTCAGGATTTATTCCAAAAAAACAAGATTTGGTCGTAAAAATAATTATAAAGTTTCATCCGCAGTGGCTTGATGCAAAAGCTATGTTTTCCAGTTAGTTGGCAAATCTATCCTTAAATATTATTTGGAATACATATAAGGGTCCTTTACATAAGTATACAACAAATAAAAAGTAATTACAAGAAAAATGCATCAACTAAATAATTACAAAAAGAGTATAATTAGGATTTATATTACAAAAAACTAGTACAATTCACATTAATAAAGAAACCTAAAATCAAGGAAAATAACTGCCATAATTTCAAATTCAAATTCAAACATTTGGGATCTAACAACAAAACTAAAATCAAAATAATAACAGTTGATGATTGGACATCCATTATCATTTTTCTCTCTTCCTCCTCTAGTACCTTTCTCTGCTTCGAGGCCTTATTTATCTACTACAACTGCAGTGTCCACGTTACCAAGGTAACCAATAAAAATAGAAACACTTTGCATAGGGAGAGAGAGAGATAAGAGGCGATGTGAAATATAATATTGATAACTAAACTTTCGTATCAAGGTAATCAAACCTTTATACCAAAGTAACCAAACCTTTATATACAAGGTAACCAAATCTACCTTCACATATGCAAAGATGCAATTTATTTCTTTGGTCTAAAAGTTTGGCAACCAATTTCATGAAGGTAAATAAAAAATAGAACCAATTTGATAGGAAGAGAGATAATAGAGTGATGTGTAATGTAATATTGATAATCAAACCTTCGTATCAAAGTACCCAAATATTTATATTAAGGTAACTAAACCTTTATACTAAGGTAACCTTTTTTTTATGAATATTTGGTTACCCACAAAACTAAAATGGTTACCTTTTGTATCAAAGTTTGGCATTACCAACCGCACTCACATTCAAAATAATTTTTTTTTTTAAAAGTGTGGCAATATCTTTATACTAACACTAACCCTGACGACGACCAACACCGCCTCAACCCCACCCTCATCGCCTCAAAATGGGCTCAATCCTCCTCCCGTCTCGAGCGCCCAGGACCGACTTCTCCACATGGTCAATTTATTCAAGTGGTGGTCACCGATCTAATTTCTCTCCCCATGCCGACGATCACCGCGATTCTACGGCCCGCCATGCATGGCGGGGATGATCTTGGCCATGAGCCACGAGAGCGCCCTCGTGAGGCGCGAGAGGCGTGTTCTACATGCCTCGGCTTTAAATGTTGGAGCAATGGGGAGCAAAGAGGAGGCCCTACGGAAGAATATTAATTCTTTAAAGATATCGGGCATTGGTTTAGCCACTAATGTCAGATCAAGTTCTAGTAAAGGAGACATAAGCGAAAAAAAAGACGATAGATGAACAATATAGAAAGGTGCTAGTAAATCACATGGCAGCGGGAAGTGGAATCCTTAAATTAAGGAATTTAATTGAATTATAATTCCTTAAATTAAGGAATCCTAATTACACTAGAATATGTAAATAAATATAAAAGTGTATTAGTTATATAAATATTATATGAGTGCACTATTGATGTAATTATTTTTAAAAATGTATTAGAATATGTAATTGTTCCTACATATAATTCCTGATATTAAAAAGGAATATCACCATTTGGGCTGACCCAACACATAAGGCCCATATTTCTTGTATGGTCATAAAGACCAAGCAGCCTACATAACATACCTATTTTAAATAACATACCTTTATTAAAAGGATGAATTACATATTCTATTACATTTAAAAAAAAAATTACAACAATAATGCCCTCATAAAACTTTTACACAACTAATAGACTTCCATATTTATTTACAATGTTAGTACAATTAGGATTCCTTAATTTAGGGAATTAGTATTCAATTAGAATTCTTTAATTTAGGGATTAGTTATACCCATGACTTCTTCTCTCTCCTCATCTATAACAACTGCAGTTAGTCATCACCCTTCTTCTTAATTCAACGTATTATATATATATATATATATATATATATATATATATATATATATATAGTAGGGTGAAATACACGTATGGTCCCACGTAGGTAGGATTAATACACGTAATTCATTTGAGCAGTATTGGAGCAAGAAAGAGAGTCGTGGCGAGGATGGTCCAACAGAATCGACCGGTATCTAAGATGTTTGGGTTGAGGGCCTACTAAGCAGTGCAGATCACGATCCGACGCATCAGAATGTGACGGCGAGGAACGACGACGGAGAGAAACGAGTTCGCCGGTTTGGTGAAGCGATCGGACAATGGCTATTCTCAATAATTCGTTTCAAAAATGCGATCCTCAACTGGGGCACGGCGGAATAGTTTACATAGTTCTGGGATTTGGTGCACTTATAGCTCGTTTACTTCCATGGATTCAGCCAAGATTAAGGTTGTTGGTGTTGGTGGTGGTGGCGGTAACAATGCCGTTAATCGCATGATTGGTAACTTCACCGGCGAGGCCATAATTTACTATGGAAGCTCAAGTAAAGGACTAACAAGGAAGTGAGGAATCAAACCTTCATACCAAGGTAATTAAACTGTCATATCAAAGTAACCAATCAACCTCCACACTTTAAATTTTTTCTTAGTACAGTTGGTTACCAAACCTTCAGATCAAGGTAAGCAAACTTTCGTACCAAGGTAACAAAACCTTCATACCAAAGTAACTAATTCACATCCACACATGCAATTTTTTCATAGTGCAGTTGGTAGCCAAACCTTCAGACCAAGGTAACCAATTCAATTTTATTAAGTTACCAATTTTGTTTGAATGTGATGCAGTTGGTAGCCAACCATTCATACAAAGGTAACCATTTTATTATTTATGAGTAATAAAATAGTTAAAAAAAATCAAAACATTAATAGTTACATCTATTTATTTTTAAACTTTTTGTAGGGCGATTCTTTTTCTTATTCTCATTGGCGTTTTGGACAACGGAGATTCGCATGGTGTAGCAATGCGGACTAGCTAATGAAATAGCGGTGTATAAGTGTGACTATTATTTTCAAAGTGTATGCGAGGGAGATGAAGATTTAAATTTGAATTATTATTTTGAATTTGAATTTATTTTTTTTGTTAGATCCAAATATTTGAATTTGAATTATTAATTATGACAGTTATTTGTCCTTGATTTTAGGTTTTCTTAATGTGAATTGTACTATTTTTGTAATATGTACAATCTTTTTGTAATTATTTGGTTGATGCACTTTTTTTGTAATTACTTTCTATTTGTTGTATACTTATGTAAAGAACCCTTATTAAAATTACGACGTTTTGAAGATTTAAAAATAAATAAAATATATTGGTCCCACTTACTTTTCTTTTATTTATAAAATGTCACCCGTGACTCCACTTGTTTTTTAAAAAAATATCCAAAACAATGTAGTTTTAATAAAGGTATGTTATTTAAGATGTATGTATGTTTTAATTTCGTCCTCCATGGGTGTGTGTGTGTGTGTGTGTGTATATATATATATATATATATATATATATATATATATATATATATATATATATATACGCAAAGTAAAGCAAGTGGTTATATAATATTCGATTGGTGGGGAATATTCGTTTTAACAAGGAATATTCGTGACGACGGCAAGACAATCATTAGTGGACCCCACAATGTAAGTATTGTCGTAGTTAAAAATGACAAAATTATCTTTTATAAAAATAACGGGCGGAAGTGTTACCGTTAAAACCGTTGAACTACCCGGTAGTAAAAGAAAACGATGTCTGGCGTGGTCAGACAAGTAGTAGTACACTGCGGTATTGATTATTGATGCTTACGTGAGAAGTCACTTAGTTATACTCAATTATTGCTACAATAATTCGCGATCATATCTCATATTATTGATTCAATAATTGTCACAAAGATCATCATCGCATAATATGTTATATTATTAAATCAATAATTGAGGACGACAAAGTTATTCATATATTATTATTTGCAATATCGACAATGTCTGAGAGTTACATCAAGGAGAGGTTTGGTCACCTAATTGCGCACCAATAAGGAGAAATCTTTATCGAAAGCCCCTCTTTCCAGGAACGACACAGTTGTTAAATATTGTGAGTTATAATATTAATGATGAATAAGTTCGTGTTGATTAAAGATGAAATTGATAATTTTATTGTGTGAGAATTATTAGTGTTAGTGAAAATTGACATTTATTTCAATAATAATTAATGTCTGGAGGTTATATTGACCAATCGAGTATGTAACCGGATAAATGAGTAATTAATTGCTATTAATTCACATGTTTATAACTATGTGTTCACATGTGTGTATTATTGATTCACATGATTTACTATTAGGGGAGTTGTGCAAGATTGATAATACTTGCATGACTAAATTAAAAATGGAGGTATAGTTGAAGTGTGACGCCCCCAAAATAGGTATACATCACCCATTTTGAGTTGTCAATAACATGGTACAGAAACAACTATAATTTTATTAATACAACATATAAACTGTAAGTTTAAATAAAAATATTGTCATCTAGACAATATCCATACCCAACTAAGTCCTCATTACAATTATTAGTACATTATTTTACAAAAATAGTGAGGACTATTAAGACAACTTTTAGAACCATCATTCCACACCCCGACTAGTACTCGCTACATTCTCGCCTCCTGAGAAGAAAAATGGAACAAAAAGGAAAAGGGTGAGCTCAACTAGCCCAGTAAAGAATATTATGACTAAGATAATATAGAACAAATTATCGTTAGTCTTCAACAGGAAAAAATCTGATAGAATATAATAAACAACAAATTTCAGATCAATATTCGCAGCGGAAATAATAATTCATAGATGAGTTACGTAGAGAATGAAATTAATCTATGAATTTAAAAGTCCATCTTCAATATTTTATCGCTGTAACATCAATCAAAATTCATCTTGAAATAAATATTCATCTTTGCACTACAGGCCAAAGATATTCATCAGTTGGTCATGTTCATCTCAACACTTGTACATCTTTGCACTACGGGCCAAAGATATTCATAAGAAAATCAACCATCTTTGCACTACAGGCCAAAGATCTTCAGTAATACCATCATTTAGGACTGAGGATGATGAAGAATATTTTAAAGAAAATGAATCCAGTGAAACAAAAGAATAAATATTAAGGATTCGTATTTCAAACAATCCAAGTTCAAAAATACTTCATAAATAATCGTAGTGAAGTAAAATTCAAGAATGATCAAAACATGAATACAATCAAAGCTAGTATCCATAATAAATATTTTGGATAAAAAATGAGAATTTAATTTTTCTGTGAATAGTGTCGTATTCGTGAATAGTCAGATATCGTGAATAAGTAACTCCACGACACTAAAAGACAAGAATTTTACAAGAAAAATCTTACCAATAATCCGGCATAATGATATTAGAAAAAATAATATCATTTTAAAAAAAATAATATCCCTTACCTTGAAAAGATTCAGACTTAAATTGGAATCTAGGATATAGTCTTTGAAGGAACTTGCACCGTATAACAACACTCAAAGTATCAAAATACTCACAAGAATACACTCGATAATATAGAGAGAGAAAGAAAAAAAAAACTTCAGTTTCTGGTGTGATTTTTAATTCTAACCTAAGCACCCTATTTATAGGAAAATGCTTAGAACACCAAAGCAGAAAATTTAATATAATAATATATTTATAAAATAAATTCACGCACACCTCTTGAAAACTTGAATTCAGCCACCAAAGTAGCCCACCAAATGACAAAAACATTTTTCTAACAAAAAATATTTAAAACTTTCAAAAATTAATTATTTCGGAACTTCAGAACTTTAATAATTCATAATAAATAGCTCTTTTGTCAGAAAAATTCGAACCTTATGTCTTTTTCATAGAAAATTCCATTATCTACAACTTTTCAGAAGAAAGTTTTTCTAAATTCCAAACAAAAATTGACCGAAATACATAAACGGGCGATTTTACGGCTATAATCAAATTTCAGTCAAGAAATGGGGTCCACCGACATGTTTAACATGTTTTTAACATTTATTGCAACAAAAATATTCTTCCTCCTCATATACTCATATATCCCACATTCATTATAAAAATATCACCATTATTATATTATTAAAATATAATAATATATTTAAATAAATTATTTTATCAGAAAAAGATAAAATATTAATTTTCAATAATTGTCATATTAAAAAAAATTCATCTATATCCACATAAAATGAATATTTTCCTCATCATATAAATCAATAATTAATTATTCACAAGTAATATTACGTAATCACTGATTCCGACAACCAAGTTAGATTCTTAGAAAAGAGGGGCTTTCAATAAGGATTTCTCCTTACTGGCGCACAATTAGATGACCAAACCTCTCCTTAGACAGAATTTTCTAGACATTGCCAATATTACTATCTAATAATATTATTCAAATAATATGAATTATTGATCTTATAATGAAAAATACTGTATAATGATAATTATTGAAACAACAATAATATAAAATATCAACGCATCAATTATTAAATCAATAAAATAAAATATTGAACAGTAATTACTGTAACAATTATGGAGTAGTGCCTTCTTACATAAGATTCAATAATTGGTGCAATACTGGTAATCTTCCGTGTTTTAACCACCGAGTATTTCAACAAAGATTAATCTGTGAATAACAATTAATTCCTGATTATTTATAAACCACTTATATTTGTCGTTTCTTCATCCAATCGCTTTCAGTTATGGGACTAATACATAAGGCAAAGGCCATTGCATAAATTAATATTCTCCGACAATAAGAATATTCCACGACCAAACGTATATTCTTTGATAAAAATGAATATTTTATAACCACTTGCATATTTAAAATATTTGCACATTTTACCCATAACTAACCATATTAATCAAATCAACCCTTACTATTTCAAAATAATAAATAGAGAAAATTTGATTTTATTTATAATAAATTGGGGTCTTACATGAAGGTACTATACTGTAATTAGTTTTTTCACATGATTATACTATTGAGTCACATGAATGAACTATTAATTCACATGATTTACTATTAGACGAAGTGGTGGAAGTTTGATAATATTTGCAGGACTAAATTAGAAATGAAAGAAAAGTTAAAGGTATTGTACTGTAATATTTCGAGCCCCAAAACATGCAATTATCAAAACTATATATTTTCCTATAAATAGAAGCTCATTCCTCCTTCATTTCTCACCAATTCACTAAAGCTTTAGAGCAATTATTATAGAGATAAATTATAGAGAGAAAGAAGAAGAGAAGTGTGCTACCTCACTATTGCAATATCCAGTTTCTTCTAAGGTAAGGGGTATTATTCTTTCGTATTCATGAAGAGAGTTATTTTTTTCAATACTCGTAAGAGTTGTTATTCCATTCTTTGTTATTATGTTGGAAAAACCTGTCTATGCGAAGTACCACATACATGGTAAAATTCTTTTGTTATTTCATTCTTTATTATTCTGTTGGAATAACCTGTCTGTGCGGTCTATCGCATGCCTGGTGAATTCTGTTGTTATTCTATTCTTTATTATTCTGTTGAAATATCATATCTGCATTTAATTACGCGTGATTGGTTCCATTCTTTATTATTCTGTTGGAATATCCTGTCTGTGCGGATTACGCATGACCTGATTTTATTCTTTATTATTCTGTTGGGAATAACCTGTCTGTGCGGATTACGCATGACCTGATTTCATTCTTTATTATTTTGTTGGAATAACTCGCGCATACATGTGGATTACTACATGCATGGTGAATGATCCTTCGTGATTCATTCCTTATTAAATTGTGAAAATGATGCATCACGTGGATTCCGCATTTGATGGATTTAAAATCCATTCATAGATTTCATATATTCTATTATACTCGGTTGGTTAAAGTTTTGACTTCTATACTCCATGAAATTAGTAGAATATCCCGGATATTTGCGCTTCATCCAAAGATCTTTTCATGAAAATATATTTTTTTGAAAGCATTCTTAAATTTTACTCCACAAAACGAAGATCGTGTTGACAATTTGGACGTTATTGATTTCAGGATAAATTAACTTATAAATCTTTAAAATTTATTCTTGAACTTGTTTTATTGAATTATTATGTCATTGTCATCATCCTCACGCTTATATTGTGATGAAAGTCATCTTTTGCTTACGTGCATAGATGGACTCGGTATGATTATAATGAGGATCATTCGGTATAATCATGACCTGTAATGTTATAAATGATGTGATAAGAGTCCCGGTGGCACAGTAGTGCATTGATGGACGGTTTGAGTATGATTATGACTGGGATTATTCAAGATAGTCATGATCATTGATGATTTAAAGAATATCCTCGCCCGTAGTGCGGGGATGATTCGATGATGTGGTTTATTTATTAAGTCGAGTCTCAAATGATAAAATTGATGAAAATTTTTAAATCATAGAAGATAGTAGATATCATGCCTACTTCGACTCTTCTAATGGATTCTTTATTCACCGCAGATTAAACTTGATGTCTATTGTATTTTATCGGTTTAACATTGTTGAAGACTAATGATAATTTATTCGCATTATCTTAGTCATAATATTTTTTTTGGGCTAGTTTGAAATTTCACCATTTTGCTTTCATAGTTCTTTCGTGAAAACGGAAATGAGAGCGTGGCGGACTAGTCGGAGAAGCGGGTGATGGTCAGAGATGGTGTATTAGTAGTCATCACTATTACATAAAATAGTGTGACAATAAATGTAATAAAGAACTCTATTTGAGAGTGAATATTGTCAGAAGACAATATTCTCATTTGAACTCTCGGTATGTTTTGTATATATATATTACGACGGTTGTATAATTAAGTTTGTATTTGTATTTTTTTATACCATGTATTTGACAACTTACTATTTTAGGTGCACACACACACACACACACACACACACACACACACACATATATATATATATATATATATATATATATATATATATATATATTAGTTATTAATGCCATTCCTCCCAGTCTACATATTTAACAGTGAGATTTATTGTATTTTTTTATATATATATATATATATATATATATATATATATATATATATATTTGTGGTCGCATTTTAAGTAAATTTAATACTATTTAGTTTTAGGTAGTTTCTAAGTATTTATTTATACAATATAACAAATAAAAAATACAGCCAATCTTAACTGATAATAAAATTTTAATTCTAGTTAATTTTATTCCAAAAATTAATAATTAAAACAAGATATGGTCATTACCTATTCTTAAGCGATATTATTGCTCACAAAAAAAAAAAAAATTATCCGCAGTGACTTGATGCAAGAACAATGTATTCCTGTTAGTTCGCAAATCTATCCTTCCCTAAATATTACTCCTATTACGTGTTAGTTAATATAGGAATTATTAGTAAGACCTCCAAACAAGAAAACATATTAGTGAACAACAATCAAATAAAAACAAACAAACCAGTACAACATTTTTGATTGAGATTTGTAATGAATGTCTGCTAGATATGACGAGTAAAACTATTTACATGAAAGCAATCAATGATTGTGAAGGCAAGAAACATCAGTTATTTGAGAAACTCTGCCTTTTTCTCTCATCTTTTGGAGTTCCTCCATTGTTATAATGAGCACCATTGCTGTGCGACCCTTTGAGCTTCATGTTTACTTGATTTAAGCCCCATACACGAATTGTACGATCATCACTGGCTGACGCCAACATTTTGGGGTTTGCTGGATTCCAGCTTACACAGTTGACAGCTCCAGAATGACCTGGTAGTGTTTCAATGAGCTCCCCTGACCCTCTATGCCATATATATACCTGAAAAAAATAAATAATGACAAACTATTATTAACTTGTGCTACTTGAGACTGACCATCTAAATATTAGGATAAACTCCAGATAGAAAAAAAAATGGAGTGAAAACCTAAAACCAGGCAGGCAAACCATCAACTGTAGGCAAGTCCCATCAAATCTTTAGGTGAAATTGTTTACTCAAAACATAAGTAGTATAAGATGTGCTTTATATTACAATTAAAGATTCCAAGAAATTACTGTGAAGTGCTAACCAAATAGAAAGAAGGTACAAATAATCCCAGAGCACGTATGTTTGACACACACTAATGCAGCAAATCTCCATATCATGTGTTTGACTTTAATGCATAGTTAGATCAGGTAGAATGCAGCGGAAAAAAGCTCAAACTTAAATCCCATGTGCGGCAGATTGCAAAGAGTTCCTCACGTTCCTATCCATCTGGAAACTTAAAAAGTCCAGATGGTGTAAATGATTTGTTTGATTGGTGATTTTCAAACATAGTATAGGTTCATTCCAAATTTCAAAAATTCTCCTTCGGTTGCTACTCTCAGAATCAAAGACTAGCGCACACGAAAACACACACAAATATATTGAAAACAAAATGCAAAAATAAATAAAGAATAAAAAAAAAAAAGTATGATACATAACAATTTGAAAAGGAAATAAATGTGGTGTTCGGCAATCCATATATCTTTCAAGTATTAAGATAATTTAATAACTGCCATAGATCCTTTTACGTGGTTACACTTTTACAGTAAATCCCAGCAAACACCAAAATACTTCTTAGTCTTGTTTCATGACCCAGGCCAAAAAAGAAAGAAAACTCCCAAGGATGTGATTGCACAAAATCATTAACAGATCTCAAGCCACTCATATCTTTTTGACATGGAAAGGAGCCATCAAACTACTTGCTTGTACATGTGGTACCTTCCACACAATACAATTACTGAATATGCACACAATCTCAAACTAATACTACTTGCTAAGAGCTATTCACCACAATCAAGTATTACATTCTATTTAACATGATCGTACACGATCAACTTTGTTCAAAGAATTAAGCAAAAAGAGGTGATACCTGTGCATCCTCACTGCCACAGGAAATGAATGATTGTTCAAATCCACCAAAGCAGGCTCGAACAAGAAACCTAGTACGCTTGTGACCTTTGTATTTGCCGACAAGCTTTATATGCCCCTCTATGTTCCAAAGATGGATTTCTTGGTTCAAAAGACTAACCAAGAGGAACTTACTGTCGCTGGATAATGAGAACGAAGTTATAGTCTGATCCTCCTCAATAAAATTTTCTACTTTTGCTTCTCTGTCAAGCAGTAGTATAACAGTTTCCCTACAAATAGTAATGATCTGCTTCCCATCACTTGTTACTCCCAAGTCTGAGATCCTAAGAGTTCTTTGCCCTTTCCAACATTCCAGCTCTTTCCCTTCCAAATCCCACATGCTAACGCTTTTATCAGTAAAGCCGGAGAATATCCCTTTTCCATCAGGCGCCCATCCACAAGAGACCAAACCAACACAGCTTTTTTCATAAACACGGAGGCATTTACCAGAAGAAACATCCCATCGTCTGACAGCCTCCTCTACCCCACAAGTAAGAAGCTGATGGTCATCAGGGCTCCATGTAACATAGAAAACAGGTTTCTGGTGACCAGATAATCTATGCTTCAAGGAAACTCTACCATCTACATTAACCTGTTAAAAGAGGGAAAAACATAAAAAGTTTAGATGACAGAATAGGTGAAACAATGGAGAGAAAATTCATAGTAGAGACTCTCATAAAACAGAACACATAAACTTGGGTTTCAACAAAAGAATGCCCTCCAAAAAATCAACTTATATGGCTATATATAATACTAAACCAAAAATAGGTTGCACCCTTTGAGGTTCAAATGAGCATGTCCGAATTGGCGCAAATAAACAAAGATGCAGGACCCAATATCAAAATGATAATTGTTACGACTAATTACTCTACAATCAACAATGAAAAGAAAAGCAGAAAGAGAATAATTCGGAGATTTATGTGGTTCGGCTTTGGCCTATGTCTACAGGCAAGAAAGAAAGAGATTCTCTATAACTGAGAAGCACAAATATGTGCAGCGAATCTCACAAATCCTAGCCCCTCAAACCCAATCTTCTAACAGCTCTCAGGATTGAGTGCTGGCTGCACAACTTAAGCCAGTGCCAACAGGATCCCAAATGTTGCAATAACTTTCTCAAGAATTGACAAAATTCTGTAGCCAAAACACTGCCGCCCAACTCAAATATGAGTGCCGACCAGCTCTCCTAATGACAACAAACTATTACAGAGAGTTTTTACCATAAACCAAAGCAGGCATCAATAAACTGAATACAAGCCAACAAAGGGCTCGCTGCTGTTAAGTGGTCCTTTGACACCAGCTAGGTATTAAGGCATAGATCTAACAATAATGATATGCACACAAGGAAATTCCTCAAAGATTCGGACAAAACAAGGCAAGGTCAAAATAAAATGAATCTACCCAAGAAAAAAAAAGTTGAACCACATTGACCTGTTTATATGATCAAAACAAGAGTTTTGGGACATGCAGCCTTAAAAGACTGAGATGTGAATCCTAAAAAGCAGAGCACATAAACACCAAGGTCACGAAAAGTCCAACATACACACACACATATGTAGATAGATAGATAGATAGATAGACATAGAAGTATTCAATATTCATATCATATATAAGATCCTCATATAAGTATTAAATATATGATAAATAATGTGAACGATGATGCCAGAAAGTTATTAAATAGATTCTAATCAAATAAAAAAATAGATTAAATAAATTATTAAAAATAACCAAGCTTGAATAAATATAATGGCAACATGAAAGAACAGATAAATATATATTAAAGTGTTGGAAACTTTAGGGGTGTTCATCTTGATTTCCAACGCAACTCTTGGAAGAAATCCTCATGCTACACAAGTCACATATTGAGGAGTTCAGTACATGTCTCTCACAGAGCAAGCAACAACAAGAAAGAGTTGTGGGTGTCGAGCATAAATAGAAAAACCATGATGCATGATACACCAAGATTCAATCCTAGAACTCGGAATGCAAGTAACTCTGGTCACTCTAAGCACAGAAATATAAGGGAACGACTGCAAATGAACAGAGGGAATATGAACCCTAGTTTAAGAATAGAAGTCCATGTAGACAATGTTACCTCCCATACAATTGCTAAGCAATCACTCGATGCTGAAGCCAAGTATTTCCCATTATGAGAAAATTGCAAGAACCAGACTTCATCAGAGTGTTCTTGAAGTACCTGCAACATTATGAGTATTGAAAAATTCCGTGTTTTCAGTATTCAAAGGAATTAACAACAGATATATAATAACAATCAACTACGTTCTCCAAAGAGATATTTCCTTAAATATAAATAAGAATACATGTATTTAAGCTCGAAACTGAACAAAAGCAGGTGAAATCGTCATAAATAGGACAATAATCATACAAAATTAAATATAAATCTGAAAACTCAGCCACTGAAGCTCCAGGCATTCAGCTTCGTCCATAAACCGTGGAAGAAGAAACTTCCCACAGCATAAAAAACAACCCATACTTACCCTCAGGAAGATCCTTTCTCAGTCTGATAAGAAAAAACTCTCCACTATAATGTACTCCCAACACCCCAAATAAAGAACGCCAAAGCTGGCACGCAACAGGACAATGAAAAAAAATCTGAGAACTAGTCTCACTAGAAGTCATACCCATCACACCAGCATATATATGGAAACAAGGACTTGTAAGCTCTGACTTTGAAGCAAATATTAGTACTGCGCATATCAACCCAAATCTTAGGATTCATTGCCTTCCAAATGTAACTAGCAGAAGGAATCCTATCAAACGGTCTAATGCCGGACGGACTGAGGGTCCTAGAGAAACTATGAGGGGAAGAACAGAGAATGAGTAAGACGAAGAAGGAAAGAGGACAACCCTCTGCCTCCCAGTCAATCGTGTTACAAAAAATAAAAATATATAAATAAATAAAATTCAAGATTCGAACGCTCCCACAAGAGTGTCAAAGCTAACAAATGGAGAATTACACCAAAAGAAAGAAAAAGAAAGTATACTATGGTCAGAGTGCTCCATGACAGGTGAAAACTAGTTTTTTCCTGCTCGATAAGTTGTGAGAGCAGCACAACACACGCACTCGACTCTATCTAACTCAGCTCAACGTCTTTTATCCCAAACTAGTGGAGTGGACTGAAAATGAATCCCATATGTAAGTGTAAAAGTAGAAAGGCAATAAGAAAACTAAAAAGACAAAACAAGTTAAATAAGAAAAGAATAAACTAAATAATTTAAAATAAAAGATTAGAAATGAATGTAGATATATAAAATAAAGCACACCCAAATATGAATACACCTCACAATCTAGGTTGAGAACCATATAGTTAACTAAAATTTTGGGTTTAAATGGGTTGGTTAACTAGTTTTTATGTTATGAGTTGGTTTAGTTTTGAAACCATATTATGAATTAAAAATATGGGTCAAAACTAGTTTTACTAGTTTTGACCTATATTAATCAACACATTCGAATTTGTTTAGTTTTCAAATTTGGATCCTCCTTGGCTGGCAAGTCACAATTAAGGTTGATGACCATAGAGGGTCTATCTATACGAAGTCTTTAGAATATGCTATATCCTAACATACCTGCAGCATTCAAAATAAGAGCCGCATATTTTATTATCTTCTTTTACTTTCTTTTTATGTTATGCTTTTCAAGGTTCAAACAGAGTCCAAAGCAGTAATATACACACAATTTGTAATATGAAAAATTATAATATAGAATATTATAATATTTATATTTATTTTTAACAAAGAAAATATAATATAGAATAATTATAGTATTTATTCCTTAAAAGTTACATTAATAATTATGTTAATTAAAATGAATGAAATTATTGAGAATTTTATTAATGTTTTTTTTGAAAGTGCCTATAATCACAAAATTAATGTTTTTAATATTTAAATTAGTCACATCAATTTAAAATTTTAGTTTCAAACTTGGGTCTAAAAAATTTAAATAAGACTCTTTTAGTATAATGTAAAGTAATATTTTTGTAAGTTTCTTTTTATAATTTCACAAGTCTATCAAATATGAACATGAAAATTCTTTTGTTCCATAAAAAGAGTCAATTTGCAAAATGATTTTTGTTGAATAACAATTGTCTCACTTCATTTTAATTAATATAAAATTTATTAATGTAAATTATTTTGAAAATACTTCTAATAAAAAATTAATTTTTTAATTAATATAAAAAGTTACTAATGTAATATATCATGAATGACCCATAACTGCTACTATAACATCCCACAAACAGTTTTTTGAACAAGTTACAAAACAATATTTAATTTTGCAGGACCTTTAATAAAAAAATTACAATATCACAAACTGTTCCTAAGATTATAAATATATATATATATATATATATATATATATATATATATATATTGGCTAGCAGATAATTGTGAAAGGACGTACCTGTATGTTGTTATTAGAGAGGTTTAACTTGTGGATAAGGCCTAAATTGATTGAAGGATTAGGGAAAGAATCTAAATATATTTCACTCAAATCCAATACATCAAAATATAGGTAGACCTAGATTGAACCCATAACCATTTTAATCCAAACCACATAACCCGTATTAAATAGAGACAATTACATTTTCTATTACATTTTAAAAAATAATTACATAAAAAGTCTACAAACAAAATAATTACAAAAAAAGTGCATATGCAATATTTAATTACAAAAAAGAGTGCAATTTTATCCCTTTTATTTAGTTGAGTGATTTAATGAGTTATTGATAATGGCCATGTTTGTAGGAATTTAAATTTTATCTCTCTCTCATCAACCTCCATTTTATCTCCACACCCTCTCCTTCCCCTTCCTCCGCCTCCCTTCTCCTCCCCCACCCACGCCCCACCACCTCCATCCGTCTCCCACCGCCATCCCCCTCCTCCTCCTCCCGCCCCCTTTCTCCACCCGCCCCGCCCGCCCCCCGCCTCCCGCCTCTGCCTCGCCTCCCTTCTCCTCCCCGCCCACGCCCCACCACCTCCATCCGCCTCCCACCGCCATCCCCTCCTCCGCCCCTTTCTCCACTCCGCCCGCTCCGCTCCCGCCTCCCCTGCTCCACACCCTCTCCTTCCCTTCCTCCGCCTCCCTTCTCCTCCCCCCCACGCCCCACCACCTCCACCCGCCTCCCACCGCCATCCCCTCCCTCCCTCCCTCCCTCCCTCCCCTCCCGCCCCTTTCTCCTCCTCCCCAGATCGATCCAAGATGGTCGTCGGTGGAGACCCCATCACTAGCATGATGGAGGCCCCTCCACCACCCTTTGCTTCCCCTCCACCACCGATCCGTTCTCCAACTCTACCGGTAATCAAACCTTAATATGTTGGTAACCAAATAGGCATACTAAGGTAACCAAACCTTAGCTCCTTCCGATAAGGTAACCAAATTTTATATTGATTACTAAACCTTCCGATAAGGTAATCAATTTAGTTTATTAGGTTACTAATTTATTTTGGATGTGATGATGCGGTTGGTAATCGAATTTCATATAGTTGGTTACCAAACCATTTGATAAGGTAACCAATTCGCTTTTATTTGATTACCAATTTTATTTTAAATGTGATATATATATTAGTCAAAATATATATAAAGGTAACCATTTCAATTTTTGTGGGTAACCAAATCGTCAAAAGAAATTCGAATAGCAACTCCTACATGGCAAGCAATGAATGTATGTTATTAGCAATGAGAGAGAGGATGATGAAAATTAGCTCCTTCATAATTTTTTTTATTTTAATTTCTCTTTTGATTTGAATTTTGAAACATGGATTTGAAATTGTTGTTAGAGACAAGATTTGAATTTGAATTTGAATTATTAGTTATCCTTGATTTTAGGTTTCCTTATTAATGTGAATTGTACTATTTTTGTAATAATTACATTCTTTTTGTAATTATTTAGTTGATGCACTTTTCTTGTAATTACTTTCTATTTGTTGTATACTTATGTAAAGGACCCTAAATATAGATACTATGATTTTAGTTGCTTAATTGACCCATAACTATTTTATGCAACCCAAAACCAACCCAAACTTACTTTTTGCCATGTCTAAATATGAATAAGAAAATACATACATACATATATGTAAAAGTCCAAAACAATTTTTTATCTTATCTTAAATTTTTTTTCTTTCTTTTTCCTTTTTGTCCTTAATTGAAAGGGTCTTAGTTGCATTAAACAGATCCTGATTTGTTAGGTTCCTCTTGGATCAGGTAGAAACAACTTCCAATCAGTAAATTATGACCTCACCTGTAAAGTTTGAGAAGGAATCTGATCCCGTCCACATTGATGATCAGAATATAATGACATTTCCTCAACTAGAGAATTGTGAAAAATGCAAGCATCTCGTTGCAAGTCAAGAGCCTGTTCAACAAGATGGACCAATCTTCTTTCTCGTATAAACACTGTTGGCGGAAGCAACACCTGCAATTCCTCTAGTAGTTTTGACCGAGACTTCGACCTCACAGCATTTTGAGCAGGAATCCCAACTTGATCATGCCATGAAGGAGATATAATACAGGAAGAAAGTTCGCGGATTCTGTCACTGTTTATGCAAAGAGGTGCAATCTCAGTTCTCAGTGTCTTCAAAGCTGATATCAAATTTTCCCCATCAAGAAGTTCAAGAAATTTCTTCTCTAATATTAGAAAAGATGCCAAATTAATAATAGTTTCATCAATATGGCCAATTTTATGCAATGTGGTTACACTTTCATCCCAATTTCCATCAAGAATTAGCTGCATAAATTTTTTTACTACAGATGACTGTAAACGAACCCCCGACTCTTCTTCTAGATGTGCCCCAGTCTTCTCATAGCCAAGCGCATATAATGCCTCAGTTATGATTCGGACAAGTTCCGCTTTCTTAACAATCCCTTTTGAACCAACAATCTCGTCGTCCCCTTGGGATGACTGGGGCCGAGCCATCGAGAAACTCAATGAGCAACTTGCAGGCTCCCTGATAGATTTACCGTTTGCAAGGCCTCTCAATTGTTTAGAGGATACTTTCACACGTTTTGAGGGTGGTTCATCATCCTCTACACCTCCCATGAAATGTGCATCTCAGCCCATATATAATTCAAATCAGAAAAGCACAGAGGCAACAGGTATGATTTTATTTGAATAAAATCACAGATACCTCCAAACGATCACAAACAATTCCCTGGATAACATAATTGCAATTTGCAAAGAAATGTTAGAATCTTACAAACTGAAAATTAGAGCAGGAGAATACAGTAACTAAAGACGAACACTTTAAGATGGAGATAGAGACAGAATAGATGGATAATATACTCTTCTATTTGTTTTCATTGTTTAACTATTGAAAGAAAAAGAAAATAAAATAAAAGGAAAAAAAGTTCACATCATTACTTGAGATTAAGTTGTGGCTTAAGATGAAAATTCGCAAACTACATTCAATTGTGACATAATGAAGGTAAGGATCAGATCTAAGCTAGGCAGAAGTTCATACAAGCATGGCCTGATCTTTTATTTTTCTCTAGTCTACACTTAGCACTGAGGTAAGCTATCTCATGCTCCTGATGCCTCAATATGAGAATCTAATTTCAAAATTATTGTACCAGCTTCAATTATTAAATAAACTGTGGTTGCGGCCATTTATCATGCAGCTGAATGAGCTCCCAAACAAGGTTAACCAGAAAATTGAAATTTTTGACAATAAAATATAAATTAAAGATTCTATCTTTTACTGAACTGAGTTTGGTAAACATAAAGTTGGCCTCCGGAAATTTCCATCTCTTGTAGAAATTTATAATTACAGCATTCTGATGAGCCAGAAATCAATTTATGTTTCCTAAGGAGTTTGATAGTTGACACACTTATTTGGTACTTGAATGATTAGGCAAATCAGAAAAAGACAGTGCAATCTCTCAAAAGCATATGTTTGATTCCTCACACGAGCACCTAAGCTTCAATTATAATGATAAACCCCAAAATCCATAACTTCATGTGCTATCCCTACACAAGCTTTTATGTTGGGTTTTATTGAAATTTCACTCTATGTAATTGGTGGTGCACATGCTAACTGAAATCTTGAAATGACTTTTTCCACTTCTAATTATAAGGAGCAGAACATGTGCTCTGAACACAGAATAAACTCTTTAGTCTTTTCTGCATATATGGATGCCTAGAATTTCAATCCAATATGAGAAACAACTAATAAATTGACAAACTCAAATGTTAATGTTCACATCACTAAACCATAAACATACAATTAGAAGAAACCACTATGATATACTGGAAAGCACAAAAATGATTTGAGTATAATAATTTAGCAACAAAAATCTAATCATGATGAGTTTTCAAAAAGAGAGAGAGAGAGAGAGAAAGAGAGCGAGAGAGAAAATGATAAATTATCTACAACATATATCCTAAAGTAAACCTTCTTTTAGTAAAAAAAACAATTCTTTCAGTTCGAAATAAAACTATAAGGCTATAACACCATTGCTTTCACATAGCAGATTTCTAGAATCACAAATCAAACACATCAGGAATTTGATGATCAGAAAGGAAATGATATTTACTTTACATATATTCTAAAAGTAAAACCTTTTTTTTTTATTGAAATGCAACTATTTCAATTCAAATATAGCTAAAATATCAAAAAATAACGCAAAATCCATATCAGAAATCAATCAGATTAAGGATAATCTTGTGTTACAAGCAAATCAAATCAAATCCAACAAAAATATGATAACCTTCCAAAGGAACACATGAATTTGGTAATATTACGTGAATCTGTTACACACCTCACGAAATCTTTTCTTCTGCTTCTTGTTTTTCTTGTCTGAGTGTGTGCGCGCGTGAGTAGATAGGGAGGGCTACGATGCTAGAATACCCAGATACATTGTTGACTGTTTGTTGCACAGATAATCATATCTTCTTAGTATTATTGCATCATAGTAATTGTTTCCCTAGAACTAGAAGTCTTTCTGCTATTATTGTAAAAGAGTATATTAATTATTACTGCGAATATTAAATTTATAATAATAATAAATATAGATGTATGTGAATATGATGGATAGAATAAAATTAAAAGAAAATTCATATATCATTATTTTTCGTAATTCAATTTAGTTATGAGATTTGTAAATAAATATATTATTTTTTTAATTATAAAGAAGGATAAGGTTTGAGTGCTGAAAGCTTGCTGTCTAAATTTATTTTAAAGAGAATTAATATTTTTATACAAAGTAATGATATTTTTACTTGTGTTAATCTCACATGGATGTAAGTTTTAGACTCTTCAATAAAAATTAATGTAAATCATCATATTTTAGACTTTTAAAACATTTTTTCTTCTTAAAATTGACTAATTATAAATAAATTTGACTGCTTATAGACGATTCAAATATATTTTTTACATATGGGAAGGCTATTTTATAAGAAAAAATAATAAGATTATTCTCTTTCATGTGAGATATTGAACAACTATTTTTCTAGTATTATTTTCGCTCTACAAGCTCTCAAGATTAAATAAATGGCTTAAATATAATTTACTATCCTAAATTATAGGCCATATTCTATTTCGGTGTTCCACATTTTAATTTTATCAATTAGATGGTTGAATTATTATTATTTTTTTTAATTTCATTCAATTAAGTCTGTCACGTCAAAAATTCACGACGCTGGTACATTGAAAGGAGAAAAGATAATCGGTGATGTGTAACTAAAATGATTGTTTTAATATTTATTTACACATTTATTATATATTAAAGGGCAAGATTGTCAAATCATCCTAAGATTTCTCCCAAAATGAAATACTGAGTGACTTCTTACGTAAGCATCAATAATCAGATATACTGTGCAATACCATGTATCACTGTGCAAAAACGCGTATTATTGTACTTTTATCGCCGGGTATTTCAACAGTTTAACGGTAAAAGTCTTGCCGTTATTCTTATAAAAAAGTTATTTTTGTCGTTTTCTATATCCGACAATTATTTCGTTGTGGGATCCACCAATGATTGCACCGTTGTACGAATATTTTCCGTCAAAAAGAATATTTCCCGACACAACGAATATTTTATGACAACTTGCTTATTTTGTAAAATTTGCACATATCACCCATAACTATAGTATTTATTAAATTATCATCTTACTATTTAGAATAATATTATTTAGAATAATATTTATAAGAAAAATTGAATACTTTTATTTCATAAAATTCGGGGTCTTACATTTATGGTGAAAGTCCTATTTGGCCCGTAGTGTATGGATGGACAGGTGTTTGACATGATTATGACAATTGGTGATACAAACGATTATCATTGATCCGTAGTGCATAGATAATTCGTTGATTCGAAATAATTATTGATTGGTGTTACAGGGATAAAATATTGATAATAGACTTTTAAATCATAGAAAATAGTAGACATCATGCTCTACTTGACTTTTCTAATGAATTGTTATTTTCACTGCAGTTGTTGATCTAAAATTTGTTGTTTATTGTATTCTATTAGATTTTTCTCTGTTGAGAACTAAGGATAATTTATTTTAGATTATCTTAGTCATAATATTTTTTACTGGGCTAGTTGAGCTCACAATTTTTTTTCATTTTTTTCTTCAGAAAATGAGAATATAGCTGAGAATAGTCAGAGAATAGAGTGATGGTTGCTATTGTAGTCCACACTATTCTGTAAAATAGTGTGACAATTGTGACGCCCCCAAAATAGGTATACATCACCCATTCGAGTTACAATATACGTAGCACGTAAACAACTACAACTTTATTATTACAACAAGAAATCTGTGAGTTTAAATACAAATATTATCTTCTAGATAATATTTATACTCAAATAAATCCTCATCACATTTATCGATACATTATTTTACAAAATGGTGAGGACTACTAAACAATCCTTTCTAAAACCTTCATTCATTCCACACCTCGACTCTGCTTTCGCTTATATTCTCCGCTTTTCGAGAAAAATGGAACAAAAAGGAAAAGGGTGAGCTCAACAGTATTTCGGTAAAGAATATTATGACTAAGATAATATACAACAAATTATCGTTAGTCTTCAACAGAGAAAAATTTAATAGAATACAATAGACAACAAATTTTAAATCAATATTCGCAATGAAATAATAATTCATTTAAGAAAGTTAAGTAGAGAACGCAAACTACCATCTTCTATGTATGAATTTAAAAGTTCATCGCTCTCATCTATTATCCCCTGTAATAACAATCAATATACATCTGAATCAAATATTCATCTTTGCACTACAAGCCAAAGATATTCATGATTGGTCATATTCATTTAAACACTGTTCATCTTGCACACACAGGTGCCAAAGATATTAATCGCCCGGTCGTGTTCATCTCAACACTGCTCATCTTTGCAGACCATGTGCCAAAGATATTCTTCAGAAATCATTCATCTTTGCACTGTGCCAAAGATATTCAATAATATCATCATTTAAGACCGAGGATGATGAAAAATATTTTAAAAAACGAATCCGGTGAAACAAAATGACAAGGATTAAGGATTAGTACTTGGTTTTATCCACGCCCAAAAATACCTCAAAAATAATCGTAGTGGTGTAAAATTCAAGAATGATCAAAACATGGATACAATCAAAGCTAGTATCCGAATAGATATTTTAGATTTAAAAGAAAAATTTTTATTTTTGATTGAATAGTCACAGATGATTCGTGAATAGTCAGATATCGTGAATAAAGTCAGATACGTGAATAGTAACTCGACACCAAAAAAGATAGAAATTCCACAAAAAACATCTTCACGCTTCATGAATAGTACTCGTGAATAAGAACTCATGAATAAGTAACTCATGAATAGTAACTCGTGAATAGTAACTCATGAATAGTAACCCCATACATGAAAAAGTTCCAAATTTGATAAAAAGTTCCAACTAATATTTCAAAGATAATGATATCAAGAAATAATATCATCCGAGAAGAAAATAACATCCCTTACCTCAAAGAATCAAGATTTCTAAGGAAGGCTCAAGTGATTTGAATGAAACTTGATCTAACAAAGAACTCTCAAAGTATCTAAATACTCACAAAATACGCTCAATAATATAGAGAGAGAAGAGAGAAAACTTTGTTTACGGTGTGATTTTCAATTCTAACTTAGCCTCTATTTATAGGAAAATGTTAAATTACCAAGCAGATTTGACTTGCCACACGATGGCTTTACCGCTACTATTGCCACCCACCACATTTGAAATAAAATTCAGCACATTTCTTCACCAACCACAAGTGGGGCCCACTCAATTCTAGAATTTTCCACCAAAATTAATTATAACCCTAATTTCCTAATCGGATACCTCTTAAAATTCATAACAAATCATTCGTGCATTTTTAACGGTTCAAAATTTGTGGACATATACTCAACTTATGTATGTATAACATACCCAAAAATTACCACAATCCAACGGTCGGATTAAAAATTATAACCCCGCAATATATCTCAAAACCCCGATTTGATTTTTAATACCTCCAATCCGATAAAATCGATAAAACACCTCAACAATAATTTCTTCATTTATAACCACATAAATAAATCCATCATTTATATCCACATAAAATAAATATTTCTTTATCATATGAATCAATAATTAATTATTCACAAATAATATTCTGTAATCACAATTATGACAACCAGTAGTTGCCTCAGAAAGAGGGGCTTTCCGATAAGGATTTCTCTCATGGCAAGCAATTAGGTGACCAAACCTCTCCTCGACAGACATTTCTAGACATTGCCAATAATGCTATCTAATAATATTATTCAAATAATATGAATTATTGATCCGATA
The DNA here is from genome assembly GCA_020205615.1 of Panax quinquefolius. Classification (NCBI taxonomy): domain Eukaryota; kingdom Viridiplantae; phylum Streptophyta; class Magnoliopsida; order Apiales; family Araliaceae; genus Panax; species Panax quinquefolius. The sequence continues at coordinate 12,320,312 of CM035173.1, read as the reverse complement.
ATGGAGATAATGTGCGGTGACAATTATTGAACAACAATAATATAAAATATCAACGCAAAGAATTATTGAATCAATAAAATAAAATATTGAGCAAAGAATTCATTGTGAAAATTGAGTAGTGCCTTCTTCACGTAAGGATCAATAATTCAACAATCATGTGGTAATACCGTGTGCTATTCTTGTGCAACCACGCCAGACATCAGATTTTAACCACCGGTATTCCAATGATCTTTAATTGCAGAATAACTACGCCAGTTATTTTTAACCAACTTATATTTGTCGCTTTTTCTTCATCCAATCGCTTTCACATGGGCCCACACATGGTCGTACTTGGCCGCATTTAATATTCTCGACAGAAGCGATTTAATATTCCACGACCAAACGAATATTCCCAAACAAAATGAATATTTTATAACCACTTGCTTATTTTGAAATATTTGCGTATTTAACCCTTAACTATCCACATTAATCAAATCAACCCTTACTATTTCAAAATAATAAATAAAGGAAATTCCTTTTTATTTAAAAAATTTCGGTCTTACAACCTCCCTCCTTATGAAATTTCGTCCTCGAAATTGACGACGATACTGGTGTGTTTGAAAAGGTGAGGATACCTCGCTTTCATTTTCGTTTCCAATTCCCGTGTCATTTCCTCTATAGCATGATTCCTCCACAAAACTTTAACTTGTGGTATGACCTTTTCTTGGCGTAGGACATGCTCCTTCCTATCCAAGATCTTGACAGTACCTCCTCATCGTTAAGTCTTTTGGCTATCTCGTCTGGTTCTAACTCAATAACGTGGTTCGGGTCTTTCACATATTTATTTAAGAAATGCAGATATGTGAAAACACATTATGAACACGAGACATACCTTGAGGTAACGCAAGTCTATAGGCTACATTTCCTACTCTCAAAAAATTTGAAATGGACCAATAAATCGTGGATTGAGCTTTCCTCTCTTCCAAATCTTGTAACTCCTTCCATTGGAGCAACTCGCAACAATACATGATCCCTACATTAAATTCCACGTCCTTTCGATGAAGATCCGCATAACTCTTTTGTCGATCTTGAGCCGTTTGTATCGTTGTCAAATTATTTGGATCTTTTCGGTAGTCATACGTCTTAAGTCGGGTCCCAACAATGTTGCTTTCACCCACCTCATCCCAACATATGGAGAAGCGACATTTTCATCCATATAATGCTTCGAATGGAGCCACACCTATACTTGCTCGATAACTGTTGTTGTAGGAGAATTCCACCAATGGTAAATACTTATCCCAATCGCGCCTTGAAGTTCAGGACACGAGTCTTAATAAATCTTCAAGAGTTTGAATAGTCCTCTCTCGATTGTCCGTCTGTTTGGGGATGGTATGCTTTAACTAAATCGCAAATCCGCGCCCATAGCTTTTTGCAAGCTAACCCAAAATCTTGAAGTGAATCTTGGGTCACGATCCGAGACTATGGATACAGCATGCCACGCAACCTCACGATCTCATTTACGTATATACTAGCAAGACGTTCAAGGAATAAGTCTCCAGATCGGCAAGAAATGAGCAGACTTGGTTAATCTATCAACAATAACCCAAATAGCATTGATGCCTCGAGAAACCGTAGGAAGACCCCGAACGAAATCCATGGTAATGTGTTCCCACTTCCATTCAGGAATCTCAAGTGGTTGCAACGGACCCTTAGGTACTAGATGCTCGCCTTTACACGTTGGTAAGTTAAACACATCGAGATAAACTTTGCAATCTCTCTCTTCATATTATTCCACCAAAATGTATGTCAAGATCACGATACATTTTAGTACTTCCGGATGGATTGCAAATGGTGTATTGTGTGCCTCCATCATAATCTTGTACTTCAAATCGAGTCGTTAGGAACACAAAGTCTAGAGTGGACTCAAGTATTCCTTCTTCATCAATTCTCGCTTAGGAATAGCTCCTTCTTGTAGACTTTCTTCTTCATACGCATCGGCTCCGGATTCGGTGGCTTGAGCAACCTTAACTTTTCTATTAAAGTTGGCTCTACGCAGATACTTGACATCATCGCACTCGTTCCTCAAGATATGATCTTTCTACTCAATGCGTCACTACCACGTTCGCTTTACTGGGATGGTATTGAATAGTGTGGTCGTAGTCTTTCAATAGCTCGAGCCAACGTCGCCGCCAGATGTTGAGTTCTTTTGAGTGAAGAAATATTTAAGGCTTTTATGATCCGAATATATCTCCACTTTCTCCCCATATAGATAGTTCCTCCATATCTTTAGCGGCGAAAACGATCACGCTAACTCTAGATCATGAGTAGGATAATTCCTCTCATACTCTTTAAGTTGTCGCGAGGCATAGGCTATGACTTTCCCACGTTGCATGAGAACACATCCTAACCCTTTGCACGAAGCATCATTGTGAGATAACAAATCCATCCGAACCGGATGGTATTGTTAGAACAGTGTCAAATAAGTCTCCTCTTAAGCTCTTGGAAACTTTTCTCGCATTCTTCTTCCCTTAAACGAATTTCAGATCCTTTCGAAAGTTAATTGAGTTAATGGAGTAGCGATTCGAGAAAACCCTTCCACGAATCTCCGATAATAACCAATTAAGCCCAAAAAGCTACGTACTTCATCACCGACTTCGGTTGCTCCCAACTTGTATTGCTTCAATCTTCACGGATCAACAGATACTCCATGTTTTGACACCACATGCCCAAGAAAGGCTACTTCTCGGCCCGAACTCGCATTTCTTCAATTTGGCATATAGTTGGTTTTCAGCGAAGCCTTGGAGTACCAACTTCCAAATGGTGCTCATGATCTTCACGACTTTTGGAATATATAAGGATGTCATCAATAAAGACAACAACGAATCCGATCCAAATATTCACGAATACTTTCGGTTCATCATATCCATGAAAGCCGCAGGAGCATTAGTTAGTCCGAAAGACATGACTAAGAATTTATAATGCCCATACCGAGTTACTCAAGGGTCTTTGGAATATCCTCGATTTTAATCTTCATTTGATGATATCCGTAAGCGAAGATCGATTTTGAAAAGAATTGTGCCCTCTGAATTGGTCAAACAAGTCATCAATACGAGGTAGAGGATACCTATTCTTGATGGTGACATGGTTCAATTCCCGATAGTCAATACAAAGTCGCGATACTCCCGTCTTTCTTCTTTACAAATAAAGCAGAGCACCCCGAGGAGATGTATTGGGGACGAATGAAACCAATGTCCAACAATTCCTCGTAGTTGGACCTTTAACTCTGAAGTTCAATAGAGCCATTCGATATGGGGTTTTAGAAATGGGCTTTGTACCGTGTTCAAGATCAATAAAGAATTCAACTTCACGTTCGGGGTAGACAAGGAAGTTCTTGAAATACGTCGGAAAGTCAATAACAACAGAATATTATTCAAATTTGACGTGTCTTTATTCAAATCCATAACATGGGCTAAGAAAGCTTGACATCCGCTTTTCAATAAACGAATAGCTTTATGATTAGATATGATAGATGATTGATTTTAATGGTTTAGTTGCTTGAATTGCATAACAAAGTTGGTTAGGAATATGAAAACCAACAACCTTACGAAACAATCAATTTTGGTATGATGAGTAGTTAACCAATCAATCCCTAAAATCACATCAAAAGCAAGTATCTTTAAAGAGATAAGGTCAACGGGTAAGGTGATGGTGCCAACTTGAATCAAACAAGATTTATAAGCAGTGGATGTGATGAAAGTTTCTCCTAACGGAGTTTCCACAGATAAGGTCAAAGTCTAATTTCTCCGAGTCAAGTTTAAACGTTGAGCACATGCGGAGAGATAAATGAATGGGTATGCCCAGATCAAGTAAGGTATAAACTTCGCAAGAATTTATAAATAGCTTACCCGTGATCACCTCGTTTGGGTTCCTCGCATTATGACTCGATCCACAACAAACGCTTCTTCCCGGAATCGTTGACTTTGACTTTTTCGGGACGATCTTTTGAGTCACCGCCCTCACTGAACTAGGTTTCGCCATCTGCATAATCTCGAGCGATATGTCCTTCCTTTCCACAACTATAGCATACCTTGAACTGTTGTGGGCGGTTTGACCGATATGTCCCTCTTTTCCGCATTTGTAGCATATATGACCGGTGGTCGTTCTCCTCCCTTAGAACCGATTCTTCGCCAAGACCGCTGTCGTCTTCACATAGTCGTTGTTAAATCTCCTCTTTTTAGAATCTCCTCCCGACTCGCTTCTTCGCATTTTTCATGACCATGATTACCACCAGAGTGGTTACCATTTCATAAAATCTGCTTTTTCCGCAGTTATCATTATTCGTTGATCGCTATCTCTCAGTACGATCCTCGGTTATGGTCCTCGGTTGACCAGTACTCGTTATCTCGCTTCTAATAATTGAGCCACATTTACAACATCTCGAATAAAGAGAAAGTTTATGAGAAATGAGATATCGACGTACGCGGGTTTCAAACCTCTAAGAAACATCCGCGTCATCGCTCCTCATTCTCCACCAAATGAGGTGCAAACTCGATAACTCGCAAACTTTGCCTCGCATCGAGACACCGTCGTGTTGTTTTGCTCTAATCGATGAACTCCACTTCCTTCATACGACGAACACTTTCAGGAAAGTATTTGTTATTAAATAGTCTCAAACGTCTCCCAAGACACATGCTGAGTGCGGTGGATGGGTACGCTTCACAGACTCCCACCGAAGAGTCTGCCCGCCACGGAACATAAAGGTGGCGAATGGAACCTTCTGTTCCTCCGTGCATCCCAAGACATCAAATATCTTGGTAATTTGTTTGACCCATGTTTCCGCCCATGATCGGATCCGCTTTCCTTAAATTTCGTGGTCCCAACTCTTTGAATCGCTTTTGTGACAACCCGTGAATTGCTATCATTTCTCCTCAGTATTTTGAACACGAGTCTCCTCTCGTCGATTTTTTTGCATGAGCGTAAAAAACTTCTAAACATCCCTCGCTCATCATCGCGCCAATGGTGTTGTTGTTGCAGGAGGAACATTGCCACTGTTGCACGTTCTCCTCGTTGGTAAAGACAGCATCTCCACGGTCTCATTTACTCCATTTGTTAATATTCTCATCGACATTCTCAAATCTTGTCATAAAACAAGGGTTAATTAAGGAAATCAATATATCACATAATATCCCTATATCTTGACCAACTAACAAATAAGCTTAGGTAGGACACACTAATGAAGGATTTACCTGTCTCTCCCTCCTAGTTCTATTCCCGATCTCCGCCAGAGATCATATCCCTAAGCTCGATACCAATTGTGACGCCCCCAAAATAGGTATACATCACCCATTCGAGTTGTCAATACATGGTATGTAAACAACTACAACTTTATTATTACAACAAGAAATCGTGAGTTTAAATACAAATATTATCTTCTAGTACAATATTTATACTCAAATAAATCCTCATCACATTTATTGATACATTATTTTACAAAAATGGTGAGGACTACTAAACAATCCTTTTTCTAAAACCTTCATTTCCATACCCAGGACTGTACTCGCTTATATTCTCGCTTCACGAGAAAAATGGAACAAAAAGGAAAAGGGTGAGCTCAACTAGCTCAATAAAGAATATTATGACTAAGATAATATACAACAAATTATCGTTAGTCTTCAACAGGAAAAATTTAATAGAATACAATAGACAACAAATTTTAAATCAATATTCGCATAATGAAATAATAATTCATTAGAAGAGTTAAGTAGAGAATGCAAACTACCATCTTACATGTATGAATTTAAAAGTTCATCGCTCATCTATTATCCCCGTAACAACAATCAATATACATCCTGGAATCAAATATTCATCTTTGCACCATGAGCCAAAGATATTCATCATTGGTCATGTTCATTTAAACACTGTTCATCTTTGCACTACTGTGCCAAAGATATTAATCATCGGTCATGTTCATCTCAACACACTGCTCATCTTTGCACTACAAAGCCAAAGAAATTCTTCAGAAATCATTCATCTTTGCACTACTAAAGCCAAAGATATTCAATAATATCATCATTTAAGACCGAGGATGATGAAAATATTTTAAAGAAACGAATCCGGTGAAACAAAATGACAAGGATTAAGGATTCAGTACTTGGTTTTATCCACGCCCAAAAATACCTCAAAAATAATCGTAGTGGTGTAAAATTCAAGAATGATCAAAACATGGATACAATGAAAGCTAGTATCCGTAATAGATATTTTAGACTGAAAAGAAAATTTTCATTTTCTATTGAATAGTGCCGTATTCGTGAATAAGTCAGATATCGTGAATAAGGTCAGTACACGTGAATAGTAATCTCACACCAAAAGATAGAAATTCCACAAAAAACATCTTCACGCTTCATTAATAGTACTCATGAATAAGAACTCGTGAATAAGTAACTCATGAATAGTAACTCGTGAATAAGAACTCATGAATAGTAACCCCGACATGAAAAAGTTCCAAATTTGATAAAAAGTTCCAACCAATATTTCAAAGATAATGATATTGAAGAAATAATATCATCTAAGAAGAAAATAGCATCCCTTACCTCAAAGAATCAAGAGACCGGAAGGAAAGGTCGGAAGTGATCTTTGAATGAAACTTCATCTTGAACAACAACTCTCAAAGTATCTAAATACTCACAAAATACGCTCAATAATATAGAGAGAGAAGAGAGAAAACTTTGTTTCGGTGTGATTTTCAATTCTAACTTAGCCCTCTATTTATAGGAAAATGTTAGCCTACCAAAGCGGACTTTGACCTGCAACACGATGGCTTTACTTCGCTACTATTGCCACCCACCACATTTGAAATAAAATTCAGCACATTTCTTCACCAACCACAAGTGGGGCCCACTCAATTCTAGAATTTTCCACCAAAATTAATTATAACCCTAATTTCCTAATCGTAGACACCTCTTAAAATTCATAACAAATCATTCGTGCATTTTAACGGTTCAAAATTTGTGGACATATACTCAACTTATGTATGTATAATATATCAAAAATTACCACAATCCAACTGGGTCGGATTAAAAATTATAACCCATTAATATATCTCAAAACCCCGATTTGATTTTTAATACCTTCAATCCGATAAAATATCGATAAAACACCTCAACAATAATTTCTTCATTTATAACCACATAAATAAATCCATCATTTATATCAACATAAAATAAATATTTCTTTATCATATGAATCAATAATTAATTATTCACAAATAATATTACAGAATCACAATTATGACAACCAGGCCGTTCCCAAGAAAGAGGGGGCTTTCCGATAAGGATTTCTCCTTCTTACTTACAGCGCAATTAGGTGACCAAACCTCTCCTCGATGTAACTTTCTAGACATTGCCAATAATGCTATCTAATAATATTATTCAAATAATATGAATTATTGATCCGATAATGGAGATAATGTGCGTTGATAATTATTGAACAACAATAATATAAAATATCAACGCAAAGAATTATTGAATCAATAAAATAAAATATTGAAGCAAGAGCTCTTTGTGAAAATTGAGTAAGGCCTTCTTACGTAAGGATCAATAATTCAACAATACATCGCATGTAATACCGGTGCCACTCGCCAAGAACCACGCCAGACATCAGATTTTAACCAACCGGGTATTCCAATGATCTTAATTCAGACTTAATTTCTGTAGTTATTTTTAACCAACTTATATTTGTCGTTTTCTTCATCCAATCGCTCAGTTATGGGGCCCACACATGGCTGCTACTCGCCGCATTTAATATTCTGACGCATTTAATATTCCACTTCCACCAAACGAATATTCCCCAACAAAAATGAATATTTTATAACCACTGCTTATTTTGAAATATTTGCGTATTTAACCCTTAACTATCCACATTAATCAAATCAACCCTTACTATTTCAAAATAATAAATAAAGGAAATTCCTTTTTATTTAAAAAATTTCGGGGTCTTACAACAATAATTGTAATGAGTACTTTATTTGAGTTTGGATATTGTCTACAAGACAATATTTGTATTAAAATTCACAACTTATGTTTTATCGTATTTTACACGACAGTCAATAATTATAAATAGAAAGTTTGTATTTGGATTATGTACCATGTATTTGGTGACTCAGAATGAGTTGTGTAATACCATCATTTAAGGATTGAGGATGATGAAAAATATTTTAAAGAAAACAAATCCAGTGAAACAAAAGAATAAATATTAAGGATTCGTATTTCAAACAATCTAAGTTCAAAAATACTTCATAAATAACCGTAGTGAAGTAAAATTCAAGAATGATCAAAACATGAATACAATCAAAGCTAGTATCCATAATAGATATTTTGGATAAAAAACGAGAATTTAATTTTTCGTGAATAAGGCCAGATTCGTGAATAAGGCCAGAGTATCGTGAATAAAGGTCGTATCGTGAATAAGAACCACGACATTAAAAGACAAGAATTTCACAAGAAAAATCTTACCAATAATCCGGAATAATGATATTAAAAAATAATATCATTTTAAAAAAATAATATCCCTTACTCAAAAAGATCAGATTTCAAATTTGGAATAACGGATATAGTCTTTGAAGGAACTCAGACCAGATAACAACACTCAAAGTATCAAAATACTCACAAGAATACACTCAATAATATAGAGAGAGAAAGAGAGAAAAACTTGATTTTCGGTGTGATTTTCAATTCTAACCCAAGACCCTATTTATGTAAAAATGCTTAGAACACCAAAGCGTAAAATTTAATATAATAATATATTTTAAAAAAATTCATTCACACACACCTCTTGAAAACTTGAATTCAGCCACCAAAGTAGCCCACCAAATGACAAAAACGTTTTTCTAACAAAAAATATTTAAAACTTTCAAAAATTAATTATTTCAAAACTTCAGAACTTTAATAATTCATAATAAATAGCCCTTTTGTCAGAAAAATTCGAACCTTATGTCTTTTCCATAGGAAATTCCATTATCTACAACTTTTAAGAAGAAAGTTTTTCCAAATTCCAAACAGAAATTGACTGAAATCCATAAACGGGCAATTTTACAGGTTATAATCAAATTTCAGTCAAGAACTGGGGTCCACCGACATGTTTAACATGTTTTTAACATATATTGCAACGAAAATACTCTTTCTCCTCATATACTCATATATCCCACATTCATTGTAAAAATATCACCATTATTATATTATTAAAATATAATAATATATTTAAATGAATTATTTTATCAGAAAAAGATAAAATATTAATTTTCAACAATTGTCATATTAAAATTTTTCTCCATCTATATCCACATAAAATGAATATTTTCCTCATCATATAAATCAATAATTAATTATTCACAAATAATATTACAGAATCACAATACTGACAACCAGGCAGTTCTCAGGAAAGAGGGGGCTTTTCAATAAGGATTTCTCCTTACTAACGCGCAATTAGATGACCAAACCTCTCCTTAGACAGAACTTTCTAGACATTACCAATATTTCTATCTAATAATATTATTCAAATAATGTGACGCCCCCAAAATTAGGTATACATCACCCATCTTGGGTCGCCACTTACATGGTACAGAATTTAAATACAACTTATTAACATAATCTGCTGTGGTACAATACGATATAAAGCGTGAGTTTAAATACAAATATCGTCTACTAGATATTATACAAACTCAAAAAGGAGTCCTCATTATAATTATTATCACACTATTTCACGAATAGTGAGGACTACTAATGCTATCTTCAGACCATCACTCGCTTCCCGACTCGTCCCCAAACTATATTCTCATTTCAAGAAGAGAACGGTGAAAGAAAGGGTGAGCTCAACTAGCCCAAGAAGAAATATTATGACTAAGATAATGCGAATAAATTATCAATAGTCTTCAACAATGTTAAACCGATAAAATACAATAGACAACCGGTTTAATCTGCGGTGAATATCTAATCCATTAAAAGAGTCAAGTAGAAAATAAAGTCTACTATCTTTTAGGTTTTAAAAGGTTTTTCATCATCTTTGTTATAGTCGAGACTCACTTTAATAAATATTCCACATCATCGAATCACCCCGCACTACTCTGCCAAGGATATTCTTTAAGTATCACGACCACAATTATTCACGCACTCACGGCCAAGAATATTTGTGTATTCATTAATGGTCATGATCATGCCAACAACTTTCCATCAACGCACTACTACTAATCGAGGATTTTTACCACATCATTTGTAACATTACGGCCATGATTACACCGAATAGTCTCTCGTCATAATCATACCAAGTCCATCTATGCACTACTAAGTTACACAGATGACTTTAAAACAATATAAACATGAGGATGATGACAATGATATAAGAATTCAATAAAACAAGTTCAAGAATTATTTTATCCAGGAATTATTAACGCCCAAATTATCAACATTATCTTTGTTTTGTAGAGTAAAATTCAAGAATGATCAAGAATATTTTCATGAAAAGATTTGGATGAAACGCAAATATCAAGGATATTCCACTAATTTCATGGAGTATAGAAGTCAAAGTTTTAACCAACTAGGTATAATAAAGAATGGAATAACAAAAGAAATCACCATGCATGTGATAGACCGCACATGCAGGTTATTCCAACAGTAATAATAAATAACGGAACTGTGTCGGGTGAAATTCACACGCAAGCTGGATGTTCCAATGAATAATAAAGATGGAACCGGATCCGGTGTAAAACACACGAGATAGGATATTCCAACAGAATAATAAAGAGCGGAACCAGTCCGGTGTAAAACACATGCAGGATGTTCCAATGTAATAATAAAGACGGAACCAGTCGGTGTAAAACACATGCATGGATGTTCCAATGTATATAATAAAAAGCGGAACCAGTCCTGTAAAACACATGCATACATGATGTTCCAATAGAATAATAGAAGAATGTCACCAAGTATAGGGTAAACCACTTATACAAAAGTTATTCCAATGTAATAATAAGCAATGGAATAACAGCAGTTCTCTTCATGAATAAGAAAGAATAACACCCCTTACATTTGGTAGGAGATTGAATATCGCAAAGGTGTAGTAACAAAATACTCTTCTTCTTTCTCTTATTCTCTATACTTTCTCTCTATAGCTTGAATGAATTCGTGAAAATAATGAAGCCCCAGGCCTCTATTTATAGAAGATTTCTAGCTTAGCACCGCCGTGTGAAAAGGCAAGTGGCTCGACGACTAATGATGTGAAAAGAGAAGTGGTTCGCCTTTTGTAATGTGAAACGACAAGTGGTTCGGACGCTTCGTAATGTGAAACGACAAGTGGTTCGACGTCCCGGTAAAGGTAATTACTATTAACGAAGGTAAATACTATCGACGAAGGTAAATACTATTCACAAGGGTAATTACTATCGAATGAAGGTAATTACTATCGATTGAAGGTAAATACTATTCACAAGGGTAATTACTATCGACGAAGGTAATTACTATCGACGAAAGAGACTCTTAGATGATGACATATGAGCCTCCATAAAATAATCAAACTTACCATAAATTATTTTTTCATCAACACATATTTAATCTTTCAACAATTATTAATCATTTATAACTTGTCGCCTCAATTATTGATTTAATACTATAACATATTATACAGATGATAATTGTGACAATAATTGAATCAACAATATAAGAGATATGATGCGTGAATATCGTAGCAATAATCGAAGCATAATTTGAGTGACTTCTCACGTAAGCATCGATAATCAATCGCAGTGCTTCTTATGAACTCACGCCAGACATATTCTTTTACTTTACCGGGTAGTTCAACGCTTTTAACCAGTACCACCTACCAAGTTATTTTTATAAAATGTTTTTGTCGTTTTCTCAATCCGAAATAATAATTCATTATGGGGTCCACCAATGATTGAGTTATCAGTATTTAATATTCCTAACAAAAAGAATATTCCCCACCAAACGTGTAAGACCTCGAAATTTTTTTTTTTAAATAAAAAGGAATTTCCTTTATTTATTATTTTGAAATAGTAAGGTTGATTTGATTAATGTGGATAGTTAAGGGTTAAATACGCAAATATTTCAAAATAAGCAAGTGGTTATAAAATATTCATTTCGTCGGGAATATTCATTTGGTCGTGGAATATTAAGATCGTCGGGGAATATTAAATCTACGACTGACCAGTAAATGTGTGGGCCCCATAACGGAAAGCGATTGGATGAGGAAAACGACAAAGTTTGGGTGGTTATAAATAACGGCGTAATTGTTACCAAGTTAAGACTATCGAATACCCTTGGTTTAAAATCTGAATACGCGTGGTCGACAAAGAAGACACTGTGATTGCACAATGATTGATTGAATTATTGATCCTTACGTAGAAGGCACTACTCAATAATTATTACAAGAGTTATCGCTCAATAGTTCATTTTATTGATTCAATAATTGTTTGCGTTGGTATTTTATATTATTCTTTGCTTCAATAATTGTCATCGCACAAGATTTCCCATTATCGATCAATAATTCATATTATTTGAATAATATTATTAGATAACATTATTGGCAATGTCTAGAAAGTTCGTCTAAGGAGAGGTTTGGTCACCTAATCAAGCGCCGCCAAAGAGAGAGATCCTTATTCGAAAGCCCTCTCTTCTGGGAATGACTGGTCATCATAAATGTGATTCGTAATATTATTTGTAAATAATTAATTATTGATTCATATGATAAGGAAATATTTATTTTATATGAATATAAATGATGGATTTATTTATGTGGTTATTAATGAAGGAATTAATGTTGAGGTGTTTTGTCAGTATTTTATCGGATTGGAGGTATTAAAAATTAAATCAGGGATTTTGAGATATATTGCGGGGGTTATAATTTTTAATCCGACCGTTGGATTGTGGTAATTTTTGGGTATGTTATACATATATAAGTTGAGTATATGTCCACAAATTTTGAACCGTTAAAAATTCACGAATGATTTGTTATGAATTTTAAGAGGTGTCTGATTCGGAAATCAGGGTTATAATTGATTTTGGTGGAAAATTCTAGAATTGAGTGGGCCCCACTTATGGTTGGTGAAGAAATGTGCTGAATTTTATTTCAAATGTGGTGGGTGGCAATAGTAGCGGAGTAAAGCCATCGTAAAGCAGGTCAAGTCCGCTTGGCGGGCTAACATTTTCCTATAAATAGAGGCTAAGTTAGAATTGAAAATCACACCGTAAACAAAGTTTTTCTCTTTCTCTCTCTATATTATTCGAGCGTATTTTGTGAGTATTTAGATACTTTGAGAGTCTTTGTTCAAGATCAAGTTTCATTCAAAGATCACTTGAGACCTTTCCTTAGAAGCAATCGATTCTTCGAGGTAAGGGATGTTATTTTCTTCTCGGATGATATTATTTCTTCAATATCATTATCTTTGAAATATTGGTTGGAACTTTTTATCAAATTTGGAACTTTTTCATGTGGGGTTACTTATTCATGAGTTCTTATTCACGAGTTACTATTCATGAGTTCTTATTCACGAGTTACTATTCACGAGTACTATTCATGAAGCGTGAAGATGTTTTTTGTGGAATTTCTATCTTTTGGTGTTGAGTTACTATTCACGATATCAAGACTATTCACGATATCTGAGACTATTCACGAATCGACTATATTCATAGAAAAATAAAATTTTTCTTTTTCGCCTAAAATATCTATTCGGATACTAGCTTTGATTGTATCCATGTTTTGATCATTCTTGAATTTTACACCACTATGATTATTTTTGAGGTATTGTTGGACATGGATAAAACAAAGTACGAATCCTTAATCCTTAATCCTTGTCATTTTGTTTCACTTTGGATTCGTTTCTTTAAAAATATTTTTCATCATCCTCGGCCTTAAATGATGATATTATTGAATATCTTTGGCACGTAGTAGTGCAAAGATGAATGATTCGAAGAAGAATATCTTTGGCCTGTAGTGCAAAGATGAGCGGTGTTTAAATGAACATGAATGATCGATGAATATCTTTGGCACATTCAGAGTGTAAAAGATGAGCAGTGTTTAAATGAACATGACCGATCGATGAATATCTTTTGCCTTTAGTGCAAAGATGAACAGTGTTGAGATGAATACGACCGATTGATGAATATCTTTGGCTCAGAAGTGCAAAGATGAATATTTGATTTGAGATGAATATTGATTGATGTTACTGAGGATAAAATATTGATGATGGATCGTTAAATTCATAGACTATAGTAGATTTCATTCTCACGTAACTCTTCTATGAATTATTATTTCACTGCGAATATTGATCCGAAACTTGTTGTCTATCAGATTCTATCGATTTTTCCTGTTGGAGACTAACGATAATTTGTTGTATATTATCTTAGTCATAACATTCTTTATCGGGCTAGTTGAGCTCACCCTTTTCCTTGTTGTTCCATTCTTCTTCTCGTGGAGGCGAGAATGTAGCGAAAAGTACTAGCTCTGGGTATGGAATGAAGGTTCTAGAGAGAGTTGTTTAGTAGTCCTCACCATTATTGTAAAATGATGTATCAATAAATATGATGGGGATTTATTTGCGTGTGGATATTATTTGTAAGACAATATTTGTATTTAAACTCACGATTTTTATTGTTGTGATAATAAAGTTGTAGTTGTTTCGTGCATCATGTATTTGGCGACTTCGGAATGGGTTGGATGGAATGGACCTATTTTGGGGGCCACGTCACGGTTATATCGAGCTTAGGGATATGATCTCTGGCGGAGATCGGGAATAGAACTAGGAGGGAGAGACGAGTAAATCCTTCGCTAAAGTGTGTCCTACCTAAGCTTATTTGTTAGTTGGTCAAGATATAGGGATATTATGTGATATATTGATTTCTTAATTAACCCTTGTTTTATGACAAGAATTGAGAATGTCGATCGAGAATATTAATAGTGGTGTAAATGAGACCGTGGAGATGCCTCAGATTTAACAATGAGGAGAACGCAATGTGGTGGCAATGTACCTCCGTGAATAACACCAACGAAAGCGGATGATGAACGAGGGATGTTTAAAAGCTTTTTGCGATTCATGCAAAATCGCACGAGGAGACTCGTGTTCAAAATACAGGAGAGAGATGATAGCAATTCACGGGTGGTCACACCCAAGCGGTTCAAAGAGTTGGGACCACTGTAACTGGGAAAGCGATCCGATCACGGCGGAAACATGGGTCAAGCAAATTACCAAGATATTCGATGTCTTAGGATGCAGAAGGAACGAAAGTTCCATTCGCTACTTTTATGTTCCGTGGCGAGGTGAGACATCGGTGGGAATTGTGAAGCGTGTACACTCCATTCAACCGCACTCAAAGATGTCATGGGAGACGATTCAGAAAGCAGTTCAATGACAAGTACTTCCCCGAAAGTATTCGCTCGTATGAAGGAAGTGGAGTTTATTAGATTGGAGCGAGAATAACACGACGGTGTCCCAAAGACGAGGCGAAGTTTCATGGAGTTATCCGGTTTGCACCTCATTTGGTGGAGAATGAGGAACGATGATGGCGGATGTTTCGAGAGGTTTGAAACCGGCAGATACGCCAAGATCTCATTTCTCATAAATTTTCTCTATTCAGGATGTTGTAAATGCAGGCTCGGTTGTTAGAAGCGAGATAACGAGTACGTTCAACCGAGGGACCATAACGAGGATCATACGAAAAGATATCATCATCGAATAACGATAACTAGTGGAGAAAGAAGAATACGGACAAAGGCAGTAACCACTCCGTGGTAATCGTGGCCATGAAAATAGAAGAAGCGAGTTGGGAGGAGATTTTTAAAAGAGGAGATTCAACAACGATCATGTGAAGACGCTCGGCGCCAAAGGGCAACCTGGTTCCAAGGAGGAGAAAGACCATCGGTCAGAGTATGTTACAAATGCGGAAAGAGGGATATATCACCAAACCGCCCACAACAGTTTAAGGTATGCTATAATTGTGGAAAAGAAGGACATATCGCCGAGATTTGACGATATCGAAACCCATCCAGTAGGAATGGTGACTCAAAAGGATGTCCGAGAAAAGTCAAAGTCAACGATTCTCGGAAGAGCGTTTGTCGTGACTTCAATAAAATCTGAGGAACCCGAACGAAGTTAGCACGGGTTAGTTAATTATAAATTCTTGCGAAGTTTATACCTTACTAGAATGCGGTTCTACCCATTCTTTTATCTCTCTTGCGCCAACGCGTTTGAACTTGACTACGGAGAAATTAGACTTTGACCTATTTATGGAGAATCCGTTAGAGAAACTTTCATTACATCCGTTGTTTAAAAATCTTGTTTGATTCAAGTTGGAACTATCACATTACCCGTTAACCTTATTTCTATAGAGATATTTGCTTTTGATGTGATTTTAAGGTTAACTACTCATCATGCCAAAATTGATTGCTTTCGTAAGGTTGTTAGTTTTCATATTCCTAAGCAACCTATTATTCAATTCAGCAATCAAACCATTGAAGTCAAACATTTTCATATCAAGCCATGAAGTCATTCGCTTATTACGGATGTCAAGTTTTCTTAGTCCGTGTTATGGATTTGAATAAAGACACGCCGATTTGAATAATATTATTGTTGTTATTGATTTTCCTTACGTATTTCTGAAGAATTTATTGGCTTACTCCCAAAGATCGATATTAAATTTTGTATCGACTTTGAACCCCAGACAAAACTCATTTCTAAAATCTCATATCGAATGGCTCCTATTGAACTTCGTGAGTTAAAATTCAACTATAGAATTTGGTACATGAGCCTTTATCTTGTGACTTCCTTTGTGGAATTCACCTAAGCGAGACTCTCGTAAGGGACGCCATATTAAATGCGATAGTAAAACCGATAGGTGTCATTGTGACGTCTTTATCAAAGGTTGGGATATGAGTCGCGATTGAGAACAACCTAAGTCAGAATCGAAATGCGTAGTTTTCAGGCTTAGTTGGTTATTATCGGAGATACGTTCAAGGATATTCTCGAATCGCTATTCCATTAACGTAGCTAACTCGTAGAGATACAAAATTCGAATGGAGCAAGGAATGTGGGAAGAGCTTCAAGAACTCAGAGGAGACTCATTTCAAAGACATGTTCGACCATGCCATCCTCGAAAAGTTTAACGTGGTAGGCGACGTGTTGAGTAGAAGATCGAGATAGCAAATAAAGTACGATATCATCAAAGACTAATTTCGTATAATTTACAAATAATAGAGATGGAGATGAAAACTCTAGGTACCCACGTGATGATATACGAGAGCACGTGATGATATACGAGTATAATCGACTTTAATCGATAAAGTTAAAAGTCATTCAAGCTACACACCGAGTGATGAATTTGAAGAAGGAGGTGCAAGAAGTTGTTATTTTAAAAGCGAGAATCGGTGAGTGAGGAAAGCTCAAACCTTCGATTTATTAATCCATTTGAAATTCTCGATCGAATAGGAACCGTGGCCTATAGACTCGTTTTACCACCAAGTATGACGAGCGTGTTCATAACGTTTTTTCACGATCGATGTTATGTAAATATGTGGACTAATTCAAACACGTCATTGAGTTAGAACCCCGGACGAGATAGCCAGAAGACTTAACGTATGAGGAGGTACTGTCAAGATTTTGGATAGGAAGGAGCATGTCCTACGTCTCGAGGTTATACCATAAGTTAAAGTTTTGTGGAGAAACCATGTTATTGAGGAAATGACTGGAGTTGGAAACGAAAATGAAAGCAAATGAGGTATCTTTACCTTTCGAAAACACCAGTAACGACGTCAATTTCGAGGACTAAATTTCATAAGGAGGAGAGGTTGTAAGACCTCAAATTTTTTTAAATAAAAAGGAATTTCCTTTATTTATTATTTTGAAATAGTAAGGGTTGATTTGATTAATGTGGATAGTTAAGGGTTAAATACGCAAATATTTCAAAATAAGCAAGTGGTTATAAAATATTCATTTCGCTTGGGAATATTCATTTGGTCGTGGAATATTCATCGCATTGTGGGAATATTTACGATACACGGCCGCACCCCCATGTGGGCCCCATAACGGAAAGCGATTGGATGAGGAAAACGATAAAGTTTGGGTGGTTATAAATAACGGCGTAATTGTTACCAATTAAGACTATTGGAATACCCCGGTGGTTAAAATACGATGAATCTGGCGTGGTTGCACAAGAAGCATTACCAGATTGCATAAAGATTGTTGAATTATTGATCCTTACGTAAGAAGGCACTTTACTCAATAATTATTACGATGAGTTACCATTCAATAGTTCATTTTATTGATTCAATAATTCTTGCGTTGGTATTTTATATTATTCTTTGTTTCAATAATTGTCCGCACACAAGATTTCCCATTATCGATCAATAATTCATATTATTTGAATAATATTATTAGATAACATTATTGGCAATGTCTAGAAAGTTACATCTAAGGAGAGGTTTGGTCACCTAATTGCGCGCAAGAAGAGAGAGATCCTTATCGAAAGCCCCTCTTTCTCGAACAAATTTCAGTTTATTATAAATGTGATTACAGTAATATTATTTGTAAATAATTAATTATTGATTCATATGATAAGGAAATATTTATTTTATATGAATATAAATGATGGATTTATTTATGTGGTTATTAATGAAGGAATTAATGTTGAGGTGTTTTGTCAAGTATTTTATCGGATTCGAGGTATTAAAAATTAAATCGTGGATTTTGAGATATATCATGGGGTTATAATTTTTAATCCAAACCGTTGGATTGTGGTAATTTTTGGGTATGTTATACATATATAAGTTGAGTATATGTCCACAAATTTTGAACCGTTAAAAATTCACGAATGATTTGTTATGAATTTTAAGAGGTGTCCGATTCTAAATCGGGTTATAATTGATTTTGGTGGAAAATTCTAGAATTGAGTGGGCCCCACTTATGGTTGGTGAAGAAATGTGCTGAATTTTATTTCAAATGTGGTGGGTGGCAATAGTAAAGGTAAAGCCATCGGTAAAGCAGGTCAAGTTCGCCTTTACGGGCTAACATTTTCCTATAAATAGAGGGCTAAGTTAGAATTGAAAATCACACCGTAAACAAAGTTTTTCTCTTTCTCTCTATATTATCGAGCGTATTTTGTGAGTATTTAGATACTTTGAGAGTTCTTTCAAGAGATAAGTTTCATTCAAAGATCACTTCCACCTTTCCTTCCGAAGCATCTTGATTCTTTGAGGTAAGGGATGTTATTTTCTTCTCGAGATGATATTATTTCTTCAATATCATTATCTTTGAAATATTGGTTGGAACTTTTTATCAAATTTGGAACTTTTTCATCGCTTGGGGGTTACTTATTCATGAGTTCTTATTCACGAAGTTACTATTCATGAGTTACTTATTCACGAAGTTACTATTCACGAGTACTATTCATGAAGCGTGAAGATGTTTTTTGTGGAATTTCTATCTTTTGGTGTCTGAGTTACTATTCACGATACTAAGACTATTCACGATACTGACTATTCACTTAATTAAGACTATTCAAGAAAAATAAAATTTTTCTTTTCGCCTCAAAATATCTATTCTAGCTTTGATTGTATCCATGTTTTGATCATTCTTGAATTTTACACCACTATGATTATTTTTGAGGTATTGTTGGACATGGATAAAACAAAGTACTAATCCTTAATCCTTAATCCTTGTCATTTTGTTTCATGGATTCGTTCTTAAAAAATATTTTCATCATCCTCGCCTTAAATGATGATATTATTGAATATCTTTGGCACAGTAGTGCAAAGATGAATGATTTCAAGAATATCTTTGGCCAGTAGTGCAAAAGAAGATGAGCGGTGTTTAAATGAACATGACCGATCGATGAATATCTTTGGCCCGTAGTGCAAAGATGAGCAGTGTTTAAATGAACATGACCGATCGATGAATATCTTTTTGCCTTTAGTGCAAAAAGATGAAGCAGTGTTGAGATGAACATGATCGATTGATGAATATCTTTGGCCTCAGTAGCAAAGATGAATATTTGATTTGAGATGAATATTGATTGATGTTACAGGATAAAATATTGATGATGGATCGTTAAATTCATAGACTATAGTAGATTTCATTCTCTACGTAACTCTTCTATGAATTATTATTTCAAGCTGCGAATATTGATCGAAACTTGTTGCCTATCATTGTATTCTATCGATTTTTCCCTGTTGGAGACTAACGATAATTTGTTGTATATTATCTTAGTCATAACATTCTTTCTTCTTGGGCTAGTTGAGCTCACCCTTTTCCTTGTTGTTCCATTCTTCTTCTCGTGGAGGCGAGAATGTATTTAGTACTTAATCGGGGTATGGAATGAAGGTTCTACAGAGAGTTGTTTAGTAGTCCTCACCATTATTGTAAAATGATGTATCAATAAATATGATGGGATTTATTTGCGTGTGGATATTTGTACAGAAGACAATATTTGTATTTAAACTCACGCTTTTATTGTTGTGATAATAAAGTTGTAGTTGTTTTACATACCATGTATTTGGCGACTCGAGAATGGGTTGGATGGAATGGACCTATTTTGGGGGGTCGTCACAAAACTAATATTTTATAACAACTTGCATACTTTGCAAAATTTATAAATATTACCCACAACTATAACATTATATCAAATTTATTCCATAATATTCAAAAATAATATTTATAAAAAAAATTCATCTTTATTTATAAAAGCTGGGGTCTTAGAAATAATATGAATTATTGATCCTATAATGAAAAATCTTTGTATAATGACAATTATTGAAACAAAATAATATAAAATATCAATGCATCAATTATTGAATCAATAAAATAAAATATTGAGCAAGAATTACCGTAATAATTATCGAGAAGTGCCTTCTTACGTAAAGAGTCAAGAATTGGTACAATACCGCAAGTATCTTCTTGTGTTTTAACTAATCGAGTATTTCAACAGTATTAACGGTAAAAATTACACCATTATTTATAAACCACTTATATTTGTCATTTTCTTCATCCAATCGCTTTCCGTTATGGGGCCCACACAAGGTCGCGTGCATGCGAATATCCCCCCGACAAGAAGAATATTTCACGACCA
This sequence comes from Panax quinquefolius, assembly GCA_020205615.1. Taxonomy (NCBI): domain Eukaryota; kingdom Viridiplantae; phylum Streptophyta; class Magnoliopsida; order Apiales; family Araliaceae; genus Panax; species Panax quinquefolius. Next base: position 12,299,217 of record CM035173.1, on the reverse strand, counting down.
AACGAATATTCTTTGATAAAAATGAATATTTTATAACCACTTGCATATTTAAAATATTTGCGTATTTTACCCATAACTAACCACATTAATCAAATCAACCCTTACTATTTTAAAATAATAAATAGAGGAAATTTGATTTTATTTATAATAAGTTGGGGTCTTACAACCTCCCCTCCTTATGAAATTTCATCCTCGAAATTGACATACGTACCTCATTTTTCAAAAGGGTGAGGATACATCGCTTTCATTTCCGTTTCCAACTCCCAGGTCATTTCCTCAATAGCATGGTTTCTCCACAAAACTTTAACTTGTGGTATGACCTTTGTACGTAAGACATGCTCCTTCCTATCCAAGATCTTGACAGGTACATCCTCGTACGTTAAGTCTTCGGCTATCTCATCCGGTTCTAACTCAATAACGTGATTCGGGTGTTTCACATATTTACGAATCACAGATATATAAAAAACATTATGAACATGAGACATACTTGGAGGTAACGCGAGTCTATAGGCTACATTTCCTACTCGATCAAGAATCAGAAATGGACCAATAAATCATGGATTGAGCTTTTCTCTCTTTCTAAATCTTGTAACTCCCTTCCATGGGGCAACACGCAACAATACATGATCCCCAATACTAAATTCCACGTCCTTTCGATGAAGATCCGCATAACTCTTTTGTCGATCTTGTGCCGTTTGTATACGTTGTCGAATCATTTGGATCTTTTCTGTAGTAATACGTACCAACTCTGGTCCAACAATGTTGCTTCACCCACCTCATCCCAACATATTGGAGAGCGACACTTTCTTCCAAATAATGGTTCGAAAGGAGCTACCCCTATACTTGCCTGATAACTGTTGTTGTAGGAGAATTCCACCAATGGTAAATACTTATCCCAACTCCCTTTGAAGTCTAGGACACTGAGTCTTAATAGATCTTCAAGAGTTTGAATAGTCCTCTCGATTGTCCCGTCTGGTTTGAGGATGGGTATGCCGAATCAATCAGAATCCGTGCCCATAGCTTTTTGCAAGCTAACCCAAAATCGTGAAGTGAATCTTAGGTCACGATCCAAAACTATGGATACTGGCATGCCATGCAATCTCACAATCTCATTTACATACATATGAGCAAGACGTTCAAGGGAATAAGTCTCCCGTATCGGCAAGAAATGAGCAGACTTGGTTAATCTATCAACAATAACCCAAATAACATTTATGCCTTGAGAAACCGTGGGAAGACCCGTAACGAAATCCATGGTAATGTGTTCTCACTTCTATTTCAGAATCTCAAGTGGTTGTAACGGACCCTTAGGTACTTGATGCTCCGCCTTTACACGTTGACAAGTTAAACACCTCGAGATAAACTTTACAATCTCTCTCTTCATATTGTTCCACTAAAATGTATGTCGAAGATCACGATACATTTTGGTACTTCCAGGATGGATTGAAAACGGTGTATTATGTGCCTCCGTCATAATCTTGTACTTCAAATTAGAGTCGTTAGGAACACAAAGTCTGGAGTGGACTCGAAGTATTCCTTCTTCATCGATTCTCGCTTCCGGAATAGCACCTTCTTGTACTTTCTTCTTTATACGATCATTTCCGGTTTGCGGTGGCTCGAGCAACTTTAACATTATCGATTAAAGTTGGTTCTACATACAGATACTTGACATCATCGCACTCGTTCTCGTGATATGATCTTCTACTCAACGCGTCTACTACCACGCTTGCTTTTCCAGGATGGTATTGAATGGTGTGGTCATAATCTTTTAATACTCGAGCCAACGTCGTTGCCGTATGTTGAGTTTCTTTTGGGTGAAGAAATATTTGAGGCTTTTATGGTCTGAATATATCTCCACTTTCTCCCCATATAGATAGTGCTTTCAGATCTTTAGCGCGAAAACGATTGCTGCCAACTCTAGATCATGAGTAGGATAATTCCTCTCATATTCTTTAAGTTATCGCGAGGCATAGGCTATGACTTTCCCATGTTGCATGAGAACACATCCTAATCCTTTGCCTGAAACATCGCTGTAGATAACAAATCCATCCGAACCAGATGGTATTGTCAGAACAGGTACCGAAGTGAGTCTCCTCTTAAGCTCTTGGAAACTCTTTTCGCATTCCTCGCTCCATACGAATTTTGTATCCTTCCGAGTTAGCTGAGTTAATGGAGTAGTGATTCAAGAAAACCCTTTCACGAATCTCCGATAATAACCGACCGCCCGTAAAGCTACGACTTGACCACCGACTTCTTGGTGTTCTCCCAACTTTGTATTACTTCAATCTTCGCTGGGTCGATAAATACTCCATGTTTTGACACCACGTGCCCAAGAAATGCTACTTCCTCAAGCCAAAACTCGCATTTCTTCAACTTGGCATATAGCTTGTTTTCACGAAGCCTTTGGAGTACCAGCTTCAAATGGTGCTCATGATCTTCACGGCTTTTGGAATATATGAGGATGTTATCAATAAAGACAACAACGAACTGATCCAAATATTCCTTGAATATCTGGTTCATCATATCCATGAAAGCCGCAAGAGCATTAGTGTAAGACCCCAATTTTTTTTTAATAAAGATGATTTTTCTATAAATATCATTTTTGAATATCATGGAATGAATTTGATATAATGTTATAGTTGTGGGTAATATTTATAAATTTTGCTAAGTATGCAAGTTGTTATAAAATATTCGATTGGTCGGGGAATATTCTTTTTGTCGGGAATATTCGTACAACGGCACAATCATTGGTGGACCCTACAAATCTAAATTATCATCGGAGTGAAAAAATGACAAAAATATTTTATAAATAACTCGGCGGAGGTGTTATTGTTAAAACTGATTGAACTACCCCAGTAGTAAAATACGATGAATACGCGTGGTTGCATAAGAAGACATTACGGTATTGATTATCGATGCTTACGTGAGAAGTCACCGCTTATACTCAATTATTGATCATATTATTGATTCGATTATTGTCACAATATCATTTGTATTATATGTTATATTATTAAATCAATAATTGAGACGACAAAGTTATTCATATTATTAAATTACAATATTTACAATGTCTAGAAGTTCTATCAAGGAGAGGTTTGGTCACCTAATCAAGGCTACTAATAGGAGAAATCCTTATTGGAAAGCCCCATCTTTCCTGGGAACAACTAGTTGTTAAATATTGTGAGTTATGATATTAATGATGGATAAGTTCGTGTTGATTAAAGATGAATTTGATAGTTCTATTGTGTTGAAATTATTTGTGTTAGTGAGAATCGACATTTATTTCGATAATAATTGATGTCTGGAGGTTATATTGTTCAATCGGGTATTCGGGACACTTTTCGTGTCGGAGTACTATTCATGAGTTACTATTCACGAGTTACTATTCACGAGTTACTATTCACCCGATTACTAGTCACTCTAGTATTGTTCACTCGGGTATTTGGGTACAATATTATTCCATGAGGAGATGTCTTTAATTTTTGAATAGTTGGTTTAAATAATAATATTAAATCAATATGGATCGTTGATTTAAAGTCTTAATAGTAACTTGTCCCTTCAATATTACCAAGAGTTAATTGCCCCTTCGTAAATAGTAGTTGTCTCTTCAATATTACCAAGAGTTATTTGCTTCTTCTGTTCTAAGAGTTAATTACCCTTCGCAAATAGTAGTTGTCTCTTCAATATTACCAAGAGTCATTTTGACCCTTCGTTAAGACCAAGAGCCACTCTCGCTTTTCTATAAATAGAAGCTCATTCCTTCATTATTTCTTACTTAATTCATGAAACTAGAGAGAGAAATTATATAGAGAAAGAAGAAGAGTATTCTCGCTACTTTACTACTTCTATATCCAGGTTCTTTTACTGTAGTGGATGTTATTCTTTCTTATTCATGAAGAGAACTTCATTATTCCATTCTTTATTATTACATTGGAATAACTTCGTATATGTGGCATACCCTATACATAACTTTGATACTGTGGCGTACCTATACTTGGTGAAATCCTTATGTTATTCCATTCTTTATTATTCATTGGAATAACTGTATCTGCCGACATACCCTATACATAACTCAGATATGGCAGATACCCTATACTTGGTGAAATCCTTATGTTATTTCAATCTTTATTATTCTATTGAATATCCTGTTGGTGTGTTTTACACAGGACTTGGTTCCGTCTTTAATATTTCATTGGAATATCACATGCTCGTGTGTTTTACACAGGACTGGTTAAAATCTTTATTATTCATTGGAATATCCTATCTCAGGTGTTTTACACAGGACCGGTTCCGATTACTTATTATTTCATTGGAATATCACTTCATGCCAAGTACCGCATGCATGGTGATTTCTTTTGTTATTCCATTCTTTATTATACTCAGTTGGTTAAAGTTTTGACTTCTATAATCCATGAAATTAGTGGAATATCCTTGATATTTGCGTTTCATCTAGTATCTTTTAATGGAAATATTCTTCTAAGCATTCTTGAATTTTATTCTACAAAGAAGTATCATGTTGACAATTTGAACGTTATTAGTTCCTGGATAAATTAATTCGTGAACTTGTTTTATTGAATTCTTATATCATTGTCATCATCCTCCTATTTATATTTTTGAAAGTTATCTCGTGGCTTTGTAGTGCGTAGATGGACTTGGTATGATTATGACACAGGATTATTCGGTATAATCATGGTAGTAATGTTACAAATGATGTGATAAAAGTCCTCATTGGCGTAGTGCATTGATGGACGAGTTGTTGGCATGATCATGACCATTAATGAATACACGAATATCCTGGCCCGTAGTGCATGGATAATTTGTGGTCGTGACCACAATGAATATCCTTGGCCAGTAGTGCGTGGATGATGTGGATTATTTATTGTCGAGTCTCGCCGATAAAAGTGATGAAAAACTTTTTAAATCATAAAAGATAGTAGATTTTATTCTCTACTTGACTCTTTTAATGGATTGCTTATTCCGCTGCAGTTAAACTTGTTGTCTATTGTATTTTATCAGTTTAACATTGTTGAAGGCTAATGATGATTTATCCTGCATTATCTTAGTCATAATATTTCTTACTGGGCTAGTTGAGCTCACCCTTTCTTTCACTGTTCTCTTCAGGAAATGAGAACGTAGCAGGGACTAGTCGGGGGACGGAGTGATGGTCCAGATGATAGCATTAGTAGTCTTCACTATTCTATGAAATAGTGTGATAATAATTGTAATGAGGACTTATTCTGAGAGTGGATATTGTCTAGAAGACAATATTTGTATTAAAACTCACAGCTTTTGTTGTATATTTAAGATTGTATTTGTATTCTGTACCATGTATCTGGCGACCCAAGATGGGTGATGTATACCTATTTTGGGGGCGTCACAATTAGTCAATCCAAAAGACATGACTAAGAATTCATAATGCCCGTACCGAGTTCTGAAGGCAGTCTTTGGAATATCCTCAGTTCTAATCTTCAGTTGAAGATATGCAGAACGAAGATCGATCTTTGAAAAGAATTGTGCTCCTTGCAACTGGTCAAACAGGTCATCAATACGAGGTAGCGGATACCTATTTCTTGATGGTGACATGGTTCGATTCCCGATAGTCAATACAAAGTCGCATACTCCCGTCTTTCTTCTTTACAAATAAAATAGGAGCACCCCAAGGAGATGTACTAGGACGAATGAAACCGATGTCCAACAACTCCTGTAGTTGGACCTTTAACTCCTGAAGTTCAATAGGAACCAATCGATATGGGGTTTTAGAAATGGGCTTTGTACCAGGCTCAAGGTCAATAAAGAATTCAACTTCACGTTCTGAGGGTAGACTGGGAAGTTCTTCAGGAAATACGTCAGGAAACTTACTAACAATAGGAATATTATTCAAATCTGACGTGTCTTTATTCAAATCCATAACATGGGCTAAGAAAGCTTGACATCCGTTTTTCAATAAACGAATAACTTTATGATTTGATATGACTGTGATTGATTTTAATGGTTTAGTTTCTTGAATCGTACAACAGGTTGGTTAGGACTATGAAAACTAACAACCTTACGAAAACAATCAATTTTGGCATGATGAGTGGTTAACCAATCAATCCCTAAAATCACATCAAAAGAAAGTATCTTTAAAGAGATAAGGTCAACAGGTAATGTGATGGTACTAACTTGGATCAAACAAGATTTATAAACAGTGGATGTAATGAAAGTTTCTCCTAATGGAGTCTCCATAGATAAATCAAAGTTTAATTTCTCCGGAGTCAAGTTTAAACGTTGAGCACAAGTAGGAGAGATAAATGAATGGGTAGCACCGGTATCAAGTAAGGTATAAACTTCGCAAGAATTAATGATTAGCTTACCGTGATCACCTCGTTTGGGTTCCTCGCATTTTGACCGATACCACAATAAACGCTTCTTTCTAGAACCGTTGACTTTGACTTTTTCGGGATAGCCTTTTGAGTCACCATCCCCTCGGACTTGGTTTCGCCACTGCATAATCTCGGCGATATGTCCTTCCTTTCCACAATTATAATATACCTTGAACTGTTGTGGACATTTTGACCGATATGTCCTCTTTCCCAGATTTATAGCATATATGACCGGTGGTCGTTCTCCTCCCTTAGAATGCTGTCACGCAAGACTGCTATGCTGTCTTCACATGGTCGTTGTTAAATCTCCTCTTTAAAAAATCTCTTCCGACTCGCTTTTTCTATTCTCATATATGACTACCACCGGAGTGGTTACCATTTTTGTCCGTCTTTTTCTTTCTCTCTTTGGTTATCGTTATTCATTGTCTGCGCTATCACCAGTATGATCCTCGGTTATGGTCCCTCCGTTGAACGTATTTCTCGTTATCTCGCTCTAATAATTGAGCCCTCGCTGACAACATCCGAATAGAGACAAAATTTATGAGAAATGAGATATTAACGTACGCCGGGTTTCAAACCTCTCGTAAACATCCGCCATCATACGTTCCTCATTCTCTACCAAATGAGGTGTAAACCGGATAACTCGCAAACTTCGCCTCATCGGGACACCGCCATGTTGTTTTGTTCCAATCTAATAAACTCTATTTCCTTCATATATTTAATACTTTCGTGAAAGTACTTATCATTGAACAGCTTCAAATGTCTCCCAAGACATCGCCGAAAGCAAGTATTTGGATGGATACGCTTCACGATTCCCACCCAAGAATCCGCCTCATTACGGAACATAAAGGTGGCGAATGGAACCTTCATTTCTCCGTGCATCCCAAGACATCGAATATCTTGGTGATTTGTTTGACCCACGTTTCTGCCTTAATTGGATTCGGCTTTCCCCAAAATTCTGGTGGTCCCAACTCTTTGAACTGCTTGGCTGTGACAAACCGTGTGTTGTTATCATTTCTACCTGTATTTTATGCACGAGTCTCCCTCGTCTGATTTTGCATGAACTGCAAAAAACTTCTAAATATTCCCTCGTTCATCGTCTGATCAGTGGTGTTGTTTACAGGAGGAACATTGCTTACTGTCAGACGTTCTCCCTCGTTGGTGGGTAAAGGTGTCTCCACGGTCTCAATTGCTCCACTGTTAATATTCTCAGTCGACATTCTCAAATACTGCCATAAAACAAAGGTTAATTAAAGAAATCAACATATCACATAATATCCCTATATACTGACCAACCAACAAATAAGCTTAGGTAAGACACACTAGCGAAGGTTTTACTCGTATCTCCCCTCCTAGTTCTATTCCTCAATCTCCGCCAGAGATCATATCCCAAAGCTTTGATACCAACTGTGACGCCCCCAAAATAGGTATACATCACCCATTTTGAGTTGTCAATAACATGGTACAAAAATAACTACAATTTTATTAATACAACATATAAACTGTAAGTTTAAATACAAATATTGTCATCTAGACAATATCCATAGCCAACTAAGTCCTCATTATAATTATTGGTACATTATTTTACAAAAATGGTGAGGACTACTAAGACAACTTCTAAAACCATCATTCCACACCCCGATTAGTACTCGTTACATTCTCGCCTCCTGAGAAGAAAAATAGAACAAAAAGGAAAAGGGTGAGCTCAACTAGCCCAGTAAAGAATATTATGACTAAAATAATATAGAACAAATTATCGTTAGTCTTCAACAGGAAAAAATCTGATAGAATATAATAAACAACAAGTTTCAGATCAATATTCGCAGCGGAAATAATAATTCATAGATGAGTTACGTAGAGAATGAAATTAATCTATGAATTTAAAAGTCCATCATCAATATTTTATCCTTGTAACATCAATCAAAATTCATCTTGAAATAAATATTCATCTTTGCACTACAGGCCAAAGATATTCATCAGTTGGTCATGTTCATCTCAATACCTGTACATCTTTGCACTACGGGCCAAAGATATTCATAAGAAAATCAACCATCTTTGCACTACAAAAGCCAAAGATATTCGAAGAATACCATCATTTAGGACTGAGGATGATGAAAAATATTTTAAAGAAAACGAATCCAGTGAAACAAAAGAATAAATATTAAGGATTCGTATTTCAAACAATCCAAGTTCAAAAATACTTCATAAATAACCGTAGTGAAGTAAAATTCAAGAATGATCAAAACATGGATACAATCAAAGCTAGTATCCATAATAGATATTTTGGATAAAAAACGAGAATTTAATTTTTCTGTGAATAGTGTCGTATTCGTGAATAGTCAGATATCGTGAATAAGAACTCCCGACACTAAAAAACAAGAATTTCACAAGAAAAATCTTACCAATAATCCGGCATAATGATATTAGAAAAAATAATATCATTTTAAAAAAAATAATATCCCTTACCTTGAAAAGATTGTACTTCTAGCTGGAATACCGGATATAGTGCTGAAGGGAACTTGCACCGTATAACAACACTCAAAGTATCAAAATACTCACAAGAATACACTCGATAATATAGAGAGAGAAAGAGAGAAAAAACTTCAGTTTCTGGTGTGATTTTCAATTCTAACCTAAGCACTCTATTTATAGGAAAATGCTTAGAACACCAAAGCAGAAAGTTTAATATAATAATATATTTATAAAATAAATTCACGCACACCTCTTGAAAACTTGAATTCAGCCACCAAAGTAGCCCACCAAATGACAAAAACGTTTTTCTAACAAAAAATATTTAAAACTTTCAAAAATTAATTATTTCGAAACTTCAGAACTTTAATAATTCATAATAAATAGCCATTTTATCAGAAAAATTCGAACCTTATGTCTTTTTCATAGGAAATTCTATTATCTACAACTTTGCAGAAGAAAGTTTTTCCAAATTCCAAACAGAAATTGACCGAAATCAATAAGCAAGCGATTTACAAAATTTATAATCAAATTTGATCAAGAAATGGGGTCCACCTAAGACATGTTTAACATGTTTTAACATTTATTGTAACAAAAATACTCTTCCTCCTCATATACTCATATATCCCACATTCATTGTAAAAATATCACCATTATTATATTATTAAAATATAATAATATATTTAAATGAATTATTTTATCAAAAAAAGATAAAATATTAATTTTCAACAATTGTCATATTAAAAATTTTCTCCATCTATATCCACATAAAATGAATATTTTCCTCATCATATAAATTAATAATTAATTATTCATAAATAATATTACAGAATCACAATACTGACAACTAGGCAGTTCCTAGGAAAGATGGGGCTTTCCAATAAGGATTTCTCCTTACTGGCGCGCAATTAGATGACCAAACCTTTCCTTAGATAGAACTTTCTAGACATTGCCAATATTGCTATCTAATAATATTATTCAAATAATATGAATTATTGATCCTATAATGAAAAATACTGTATAATGACACTTATTGAAACAACAATAATATAAAATATCAATACATCAATTATTGAATCAATAAAATAAAATATTGAACAGTAATTACTGTAACAATTATTGAGTAGTGCCTTCTTACTAAGAGTCAATAATTGGTGCAATACCGTGTGCTACTGTATTTTAACCACCGAGTATTTCAACAGTATTAACGGTAACAATTACGCCATTATTTATAAACCACTTATATTTGTCGTTTTCTTCATCCAATCACTTTCCAAGTTATGGGCCCACACACACAAGTCGCTACGTCGCATTTAATATTCCCAGATAGTAAGAATATTCCACGACCAAACGAATATTCTTTGATAAAATAAATATTTTATAACCACTTGATATTTAAAATATTTAGCATTTTACCCATAACTAACCACATTAATCAAATCAACCCTTACTATTTCAAAATAATAAATAGAGGAAATTTGATTTTATTTATAATAAGTTGGGGTCTTACAACCTCCCTCCTTATGAAATTTTGTCCTCGAAATTGACGACGTCGCATGGGTGTTTGAAAAGGTGAGGATACCTCGCTTTCATTTCCGTTTTCAACTCCCGTGTCATTTCCTCAAATAGCATGGTTTCTCCACAAAACTTTGACTTGTGGTATGACCTTTTCAGACGTAAGACATGCTCTTCCTATTCAAGATCTTGACAGTACCTCCTCGTTACGTTAAGTCTTCGGCTATCTCATCCGGTTCTAACTCAATAACGTGGTTCGGGTCTTTCACATATTTATGAATTACAGATATATGAAAAACATTATGAACACGAGACATACTTGGAGGTAACGCGAGTCTATAGGCTACATTTTCTACTCGATCAAGAATCTGAAATGGACCAATAAATCGTGGATTGAGCTTTTCTCTCTTTTCGAATCTTGTAACTCCCTTCCATGGGGCAACACGCAACAATACATGATCCCCAATACTAAATTCCACGTCCTTTCGATGAAGATCCGCATAACTCTTTTTGTCGATCTTGTCGCTTTTATATCGTTGTCGAATCATTTGGATCTTTTTCGTAGTAATGTCGTATCAACTCGGTCCAACAATGTTGCTTCACCCACCTCATCCCAACATACTCTTTGAAAAGCGACACTTTCTTCCATACAATGCTTGAATGGAGCTACCCTATACTTGCACGATAAGCTGTTGTTGTAGGAGAATTCCACCAATGGTAAATACTTATCCCAACTCCCTTTGAAGTCAGGACACAGAGTCTTAATAGATCTTCAAGAGTTTGAATAGTCCTCTCTGATTGTCCGTCCGTTTGAGGATGGTATGCCGAACTGAATTGTAAATCCGTGCCCATAGATTTTTGCAAGCTAACCCAAAATTGTGAAGTGAATCTTGGGTCACGATCCAAAACTATAGATATTGGCATGCCATGCAATCTCACAATCTCATTTACATACATATGAGCAAGACGTTCAAGGGAATAAGTCTCCCGTATCGGCAAGAAATGAGCAGACTTGGTTAATCTATCAACAATAACCCAAATAGCATTTATGCCTTGAGAAACCGTGGGAAGACCCGTAACGAAATCCATGGTAATGTGTTACACTTCTATTTTAGAATCTCAAATGGTTGTAATGGACCCTTAGGTACTTGATGCTCCGCCTTTACACGTTGACAAGTTAAACACCTCGAGATAAACTTTGCAATCTCTCTCTCTTCATGTTGTTCCACCAAAATGTATGTCGAAGATCACGATACATTTTGGTACTTCCAGGATGGATTGCAAACGGTGTATTATGTGCCTCCGTCATAATCTTGTACTTCAAATCAGAGTCGTTAGGAACACAAAGTCTAGAGTGGACTCGAAGTATTCCTTCTTCATCGATTCTCGCTTCCGGAATAGCACCTTCTTGTACTTTCTTCTTCATACGCATCAGCTCCAGGTCGGTAGCTTGAGCAACTTTAACTTTATTGATTAAAGTTGGTTCTATGCGTATACTTGACATCATCGCTCTCGTTCCTGCATATGATCTTCTATTCAACTCGTCAGATACCACGTTTGCTTTTCCAGGATGGTATTGAATGGTGTGGTCATAATCTTTTAACAGCTCGAGCCAACGTCGTTGCTGCATGTTAAGTTCCTTTTGGGTGAAGAAATATTTAAGGCTTTTATGGTCTGAATATATCTCCATTTCTCCCTATATAGATAGTGCCTCCAGATCTTTTAAGCTTATTTGCTTACTACTAGATCAGCTTGAGTAGGATAATTCCTCTCATATTCTTTTAAGTTGTCGCGAGGCATAGGCTATGACTTTCCCATGTTGCATGAGAACACATCCTAATCCTTTGCTGAAGCATCATTTGTAGATAACAAATCCATCCGAACCGGATGGTATTGTCCGAACAAAGTCTTAAACGCGAGTCTCCTTTTTAAGCTCTTGGAAACTCTTCTCGCATTCCTCGCTCCATACGAATTTTGTATCCTTCCGAGTTAGCTGAGTTAATGGAGTAGCGATTCAAGAAAACCCTTTCACGAATCTCCGATAATAACTAGCTAGGCCCAGAAAGCTACGTACTTCGGTCACCGACTTCGGTTGCTCCCAACTTTGTATTGCTTCAATTTTCGCTGGGTCGACAGATACTCCATGTTTTGACACCACGTGCCCAAGGAATGCTACTTCCTCAAGCCAGAACTCGCATTTCTTCAACTTGGCATATAGCTTGTTTTCACGAAGCCTTTGGAGTACCAGCTTCAAATGGTGCTCATGATCTTCACGGTTTTTGGAATATATGAGGATGTCATCAATAAAGACAACAACGAACTGATCCAAATATTCCTTGAATATCCGGTTCATCATATCCATGAAAGCCGCAGGAGCATTAGTGTAAGACCCTAACTTTTTTTTAATAAAGATGATTTTTCTATAAATATCATTTTTGAATATTATGGAATAAATTTGATATAATGTTATAGTTGTGGGTAATATTTATAAATTTTGCTAAGTATGCAAGTTGTTATAAAATATTCGATTGGTCGGGGAATATTCCTTTTGTCGGAAATATTCGTACAACCGGCACAATCATTGGTGGACCCCTAATAAATGTAATTATTATTTTGAGTGAGAAAAGCACAAAAAATATTTTATAAATAACTACGGAGGTGTTATTGTTAAAACTATTGAACTACCCGATAGTAGAAATGCGATGTCTGGCGTGGTTACATAGTAGAAGTACACGGTATTGATTATTGATGCTTACGTGAGAAGTCACTTTCAGTTATACTCAATTATTGCTACAATAATTCTTTTGATGAATATCTCTCATATTATTGATTCGATTATTGTCACAATATCATCGCATTATATGTTATATTATTAAATCAATAATTGAGACGACAAAGTTATTCATATTATTAAATTACAATATTTACAATGTCTAAGTTCGTCGAGGAGAGGTTTGGTCACCTAATTACGCGCTTGATAGGAGAAATCCTTATTGGAAAGCCCCTCTTTCACAGGAACAACCTAGTTGTTAAATATTGTGAGTTATGATATTAATGATGGATAAATTCGTGTTGATTAAAGATGAATTTGATAGTTCTATTATGTTGAAATTATTTGTGTTAGTGAGAATCGACATTTATTTCGATAATAATTGATGTCTGGAGGTTATATTGTTCAATCGGGTATTCGGGGCACTTTTCGTGTCAGAGTACTATTCACGAGTTACTATTCACAAGTTACTATTCACGAATTACTATTCACTAGTTACTATTCATGAGTTACTATTCACGAGTTACTATTTGTGACGACCCCAAAATAGGTCCATTCCATCCAACCCATTCTGAGTCGCCAAATACATGGTACAGAAACAACTACAACTTTATTATCACAACAATAAAACTGTGAGTTTAAATACAAATATTGTCTTCTAGACAATATCCACACGCAAATAAATCCCCATCATATTTATTGATACATCATTTTACAATAATGGTGAGGACTACTAAACAACTCTCTCTAGAACCTTCATTCCATACCCCGACTAGTACTCGCTACATTCTCGCCTCCTGAGAAGAAGAATGGAACAACAAGGAAAAGGGTGAGCTCAACTAGCCCAGTAAAGAATGTTATGACTAAGATAATATACAACAAATTATCGTTAGTCTCCAACAGGGAAAAATCTGATAGAATACAATAGACAACAAGTTTCAGATCAATATTCGTAATGAAATAATAATTCATAGAAGAGTTACGTGAGAGAATGAAATCTACTATAGTCTATGAATTTAACGATCCATCATCAATATTTTATCCTCGTAACATCAATCAATATTCATCTCAAATCAAATATTCATCTTTGCACTATGTGCCAAAGATATTCATCAATCCATTCATGTTCATCTCAACACTGTTCATCTTTTGCACTAAAAGCAAAAGATATTCATCGATCGGTCATGTTCATTTAAACACACATTCATCTTTGCACTGGTGCCAAAGATATTCATCGATCGATCATGTTCATTTAAACACACGCTCATCTTTGCACTACAGCCAAAGATATTCTTCAGAAATCATTCATCTTTTACTTTCTAAAGCCAAAGATATTCAATAATATCATCATTTAAGGCGAGGATGATGAAAATATTTTTAAAGAACGAATCCAAAGAAACAAAATGACAAGGATTAAGGATTAAGGATTCGTACTTTGTTTTATCCATGTCCAACAATACCTCAAAAAAATAATCATAGTGGTGTAAAATTCAAGAATGATCAAAACATGGATACAATCAAAGCTAGTATCCGAATAGATATTTTAGATTTAAAAGAAAAATTTCATTTTTAATTGAATAAAGTGCCGATTCGTGAATAATGTCAGATACGTGAATAGTCCGATACGTGAATAGTAACTCGACACCAAAAGATAGAAATTCCACAAAAAACATCTTCACGCTTCATGAATAGTACTCGTGAATAGTAACTCGTGAATAGTAACTCATGAATAGTAACTCGTGAATAGTAACTCATGAATAGTAACTCATGAATAGTAACCCCAAACATGAAAAAGTTCCAAATTTGATAAAAGTACCAACCAATATTTCAAAGATAATGATATCAAGAATTAATATCATTTAAGAAGAAAATAACATCCCTTACCTCAAAGAATCGAGATTGGAAGGAAAGGCTCAAGTGATGCCGAAAGAAACTTAGATTGAACAAAGAACTCTCAAAGTATCTAAATACTCACAAAATACGCTCAATAATATAGAGAGAGAAAGAGAAAACTTTGTTTACGGTGTGATTTTCAATTCTAACTTAGCCCTCTATTTATAGGAAAATGTTAGCCGTACCAAGGCAGACTTGACCTGCTACACGATGGCTTTTTACTCGCTACTATTGCCACCCACCACATTTGAAATAAAATTCAGCACATTTCTTCACCAACCATAAGTGGGGCCCACTCAATTCTAGAATTTTCCACCAAAATCAATTATAACCCCGATTTCGAATCGGACACCTCTTAAAATTCATAACAAATCATTCGTGAATTTTTAACGGTTCAAAATTTGTGGACATATACTCAACTTATATATGTATAACATACCCAAAAATTACCACAATCCAACGGTCGGATTAAAAATTATAACCCCCGCAATATATCTCAAAATCCCTGATTTAATTTTTAATACCTCCAATCCGATAAAATACTGACAAAACACCTCAACATTAATTCCTTCATTAATAACCACATAAATAAATCCATCATTTATATTCATATAAAATAAATATTTCCTTATCATATGAATCAATAATTAATTATTTACAAATAATATTACAGAATCACATTTATGACAACCAGTGTTGCTCTCAGGAAAGAGGGCTTTCAATAAGGATCTCTCCTTCATCTGGCGCGCAATTAGGTGACCAAACCTCTCCTTAGAGCGTAACTTTCTAGACATTGCCAATAATGTTATCTAATAATATTATTCAAATAATATGAATTATTGATCCGATAATGGGAAATCTTTGTGCGATGACAATTATTGAAACAATGAATAATATATAAAATACCAACGCAACAATTATTGAATCAATAAAATGAACTATTGAACAAGAATTACCGTAATAATTATTGAGTAGTGCCTTCTTACGTAAGGATCAATAATTCAACAATCATCGCAATACCGAAGGCATGCCATCGTGCAACCACGCAGACATCGTATTTTAACCACCGGGTATTCCAATAGTCTTACTTCAGTAACAATTACGCCAATTATTTATAACCACCCAAACTTTGTCGCTTTCCTCATCCAATCGCTTTCCGTTATGGGGCCCACACATGGTGGCAGTGGCAATCGCATTTAATATTTCGACAAGCATTTAATATTCCACGACCAAATGAATATTCCAACGAAATGAATATTTTATAACCACTTGCTTATTTTGAAATATTTGCGTATTTAACCCTTAACTATCCACATTAATCAAATCAACCCTTACTATTTCAAAATAATAAATAAAGGAAATTCCTTTTTATTTAAAAAAATTTTTGGTCTTACAACCTCTCCTCCTTATGAAATTTCGTCCTCGAAATTGACGTGACGATACTGGTGTTGAAAAGGTAAAGATACCTCACCGCTTTCATTTTCGTTTCCAACTCCCGTGTCATTTCCTCAATAACATGGTTTCTCCACAAAACTTTAACTTATGGTATAAACCTCAGACGTAGGACATGCTCCTTCCTATCCAAAATCTTGGCAGTACCTCCTCATACGTTAAGTCTTCTTGGCTATCTCGTCGGTTCTAACTCAATGACGCGTGTTTGGTCGTCCACATATTTACATAACATCGATACGTGAAAAGCGTTATGAACACGCGTCATACTTGGTGGTAAAACGAGTTTATAGGCCACGGTTCCTATTCGATCGAGAATTTCAAATGGATTAATAAATCAAGGTTTGAGCTTTCTCACCTCACCGATTCTCGCTTTTAAAATAACAACTTCTTGACCTCCTTCTTCAAATTCATCACTCCACAGTGTGTAGCTTGAGCGACTTTAACTTTATCGATTAAAGTCGATTATACTCGATATCATCACGTACTCAGATATCATCACGTGGGTACCTAGAGTTTTCATCTCCATCTCTATTATTTGTAAATTATCTGAAATTAGTCTTTGACAATATCGTACTCAGACTCAGATATACGATCTTCTACTCAACACGCCGCCTATTACGCGTTCGCTTTCCGAGGATGGCATGGTCGAGAACATGTCTTTGAAATGAGTCTCCTCTTGAGTTCTTCAAGCTCTTCCCACATTCCTTGCTCCATTCGAATTTTGTATCTCTACGAGTTAGCTACGTTAATGGAATAGCGATTCGAGAATATCCTTCAACGTATCTCGATAATAACCAACTAAGCCTGAAAACTACGATTTCGATTACCGACTTAGGTTGTTCTCAATCGTGACTCATATCCCAACCTTTGATAAGACGTCACAATGACACCTATCGCTTTCTTATCGCATTTAATATGACGTCCCTTACAGAGAGTTCGGCAGGTGAATTCCACAAAGGAAGTCACAAGATAAAGGCTCATGTACCAAATTTATAGTTGAATTTTTAACTCCTCGAAGTTCAATAGGAGCCATTCGATATGAGATTTTAGAAATGAGTTTTGTCTAGGGTTCAAAGTCGATACAAAATTTAATATCAGTCTTTGGGAGTAAGCCAATAAATTCTTCAGGAAATACGTAAGGAAAAATCAATAACAACAATAATATTATTCAAATCTGACGTGTCTTTATTCAAATCCATAACATGGACTAAGAAAACTTGACATCCGTAATAAACGAATGACTTCATGGCTTGATATGAAAATGTTTGACTTCAATGGTTTGATTGCCTGAATTCGAATAATAGGTTGCTTAGGAATATGAAAACTAACAACCTTACGAAAGCAATCAATTTTGGCATGATGAGTAGTTAACCTTAAAATCACATCAAAAGCAAATATCTCTATAGAAATAAGGTTAACAGGTAATGTGATAGTTCCAACTTGAATCAAACAAGATTTTTTAAACAACGGATGTAATGAAAGTTTCTCCTAACGGATTCTCCATAAATAGGTCAAAGTCTAATTTCTCCGTAGTCAAGTTCAAACGTTGAGCGCAAGCAAGAGAGATAAAAGAATGGGTAGAACCCAGATTCAGTAAGGTATAAACTTCGCAAGAATTTATAATTAACTAACCCGTCTAACTTCGTTCGGGTTCCTCGTATTTTTTTGAATTGGCCACGACAAACGCTTCTTCCAGAATCGTTGACTTTGACTTTTACGGGACATCCTTTTGAGTCACCATTCACTGGACTGGTTTCGATATCGTCATAATCTCGAAGCGATATGTCCTTCTTTTCCACAATTATAGCATACCTTAAACTGTTGTAGGCGGCCAATGATGATACGTCCCTCTTTCCGCAGATTTGTAACATACGACCGATGGTCTTTCTCCTCCTTGGAACCGGTTGCCCACTTGGCGCCGACGTCTTCACATGATCGTTGTTGAATCTCCTCTTTTAAAATCTCCTCCCAACTCGCTTCTTCTATTTTCATGGCCACGATTACCACCGGAGTGGTTACCGCCTTTAATCGTATTCTTCTTTCTCCACTAGTTATCGTTATTTCGATGATCGCTATATCTTGGTATGATCCTCGGTTATGGTCCTCGGTTGAGCGTATCGTTATCTCGCTTCTAACAATCGAGCCTATTTACAACATCCGAATAGAGAGAAAATTTATGAGAAATGAGATCTCGACGTATGCCGGGTTTCAAACCTCTCGAAACATCCGCGTCATCGTGCCTCATTCTCCACCAAATGAGGTGCAAACACGGATAACTCCGCAAACTTCGCCTCGTCTTTGGGATACCGCCATGTTATTCTCGCTCCAATCTAATAAACTCCACTTCCTTCATACGATTGAATACTTTCGGGGAAGTACTTGTCATTGAATCGCTTTCTCGAATCGTCTCCCATGACACGCCGAAAGTGCATTTGAATGGACGCTACATGATTCCCACCGAAGAATCTCGCCGCCCACGGAACATAAAAGTAGCGAATGGAACTTTCGTTTCCTCCTTCGCATCCTAAGACATCGAATATCTTGGTAATTTGCTTGACCCATGTTTCCGCCGTGATCGGATCTCGCTTTCCTGCACTCGGTGGTCCCAACTCTTTGAGCTGCTTGGTTGTGACCACCCGTGAATTGCTATCATCTCCTCCGTATTTTGAACACGAAGTCTCCTCAAATCGATTTTGCATGAACCGCAAAAAGCTTTTAAACATCCCCTCGTTCATCATCTGCTCAGTGGTGTTATTCACAGGAGGTACATTGCCAGCCTGTTGCACGTTCTCCTCATTGTTAAGTACAGGCATCTCCACGGTCTCATTTACACCACTATTAATATTCTCAGTCGACATTCTCAATTACTGTCATAAAACAAGGGTTAATTAAGGAAATCAATATATCACATAATATCCCTATATCTTGACCTAACTAACAAATAAGCTTAGGTAGGACACCTTTAGCGAAGGATTTACTCGTCTCTCCCTCCTAGTTTCTATTCCCCGATCTCGGGAGATCATATCCCTAAGCTCGATATTAAGCTGTGACGACCCCAAAATAGGTCCATTCCATCCAACCCATTACGAGTCGCCAAATACATGGTACAGAAACAACTACAACTTTATTATCACAACAATAAAACTGTGAGTTTAAATACAAATATTGTCTTCTAGACAATATCCACACGCAAATAAATCCCCATCATATTTATTGATACATCATTTTACAATAATGGTGAGGACTACTAAACAACTCTCTCTAGAACCTTCATTCCATACCCCGACTAAGTACTTTCATTACATTCTCGCCTCTTGAGAAGAAGAATGGAACAACAAGGAAAAGGTGAGCTCAACTAGCCCAAAGAAGAATGTTATGACTAAGATAATATACAACAAATTATCGTTAGTCTCCAATGAGGAAAAATCGATAGAATCTGATAAACAACAAGTTTCGGATCAATATTCGGCGTGAAATAATAATTCATGTAAGAGTTACGTAGAGAATGAAATCTACTATAGTCTATGAATTTAACGATCCATCATCAATATTTTATCCTCAGTAACATCAATCAATATTCATCTCAAATCAAATATTCATCTTTGCACTATGGCCAAAGATATTCATCAATCGGTCGTATGTTCATCTCAACACTGTTCATCTTTGCACTAAAAGCAAAAGATATTCATCGATCGGTCATGTTCATTTAAACACTGTTCATCTTTGCACTACAGCCAAAGATATTCATCGATCGGTCATGTTCATTTAAACACCGCTTCATCTTTTGCACTACTGGGCCAAAGATATTCTTCAGAAATCATTCATCTTTGCACTATGGTGCCAAAGATATTCAATAATATCATCATTTAAGACCGAGGATGATGAAAATATTTTTAAAGAACGAATCCAGTTGAAATAAAATGACAAGGATTAAGGATTAAGGATTCGTACTTTGTTTTATCCATGTCCAACAATACCTCAAAATAATCATAGTGGTGTAAAATTCAAGAATGATCAAAACATGGATACAATCAAATTTAGTATCCGAATAGATATTTTATTTAAAAGAAAAATTTCATTTTTGATTGAATAGTGCCGTATTCGTGAATAGTCAGATATCGTGAATAAAGGCCAGTATCGTGAATAGTAACTCTCACACCAAAAGATAGAAATTCCAAAAAACATCTTCACGCTTCGTGAATAGTACTCGTGAATAAGAACTCGTGAATAGTAACTCATGAATAGTAACTTCGTGAATAGTAACTCATGAATAGTAACTCATGAATAGTAACCCCACATGAAAAAGTTCCAAATTTGATAAAAGTACCAACCAATATTTCAAAGATAATGATATTGAAGAATTAATATCATTTAAGAAGAAAATAACATCCCTTACCTCAAAGAATCGATTGCCGGAAGGAAAGGTGGAAGTGATCTTTGAATGAAACTTGTCTTGAGCAAAGAACTCTCAAAGTATCTAAATACTCACAAAATACGCTCAATAATATAGAGAGAGAAAGAGAAAACTTTGTTTCGGTGTGATTTTCAATTCTAACTTAGCCCTCTATTTATAGGAAAATGTTAGCCCACCAAGCGGAGACTTGACTGCTTTACACGATGGCTTTACTCGCTACTATTGCCACCCACCACATTTGAAATAAAATTCAGCACATTTCTTCACCAACCATAAGTGGGGCCCACTCAATTCTAGAATTTTCCACCAAAATCAATTATAACCACGATTTAGAATCGAGACACCTCTTAAAATTCATAACAAATCATTCGTGAATTTTTAACGGTTCAAAATTTGTGGACATATACTCAACTTATATATGTATAACATACCCAAAAATTACCACAATCCAACTATTCGGATTAAAATTATAACCCCATAATATATCTCAAAATCCCACGATTTAATTTTTTTAATACCTCCAATCCAGATAAAATCTCGACAAAACACCTCAACATTAATTCCTTCATTAATAACCACATAAATAAATCCATCATTTATATTCATATAAAATAAATATTTCTTATCATATGAATCAATAATTAATTATTTACAAATAATATTACGTAATCACATTTACGATGACCAGTGTTTCCCAGGAAGGAAGGGGCTTTCCAATAAGGATCTCTCCTTACTGGCGCGCAATTAGGTGACCAAACCTCTCCTTAGACAGAACTTTCTAGACATTGCCAATAATGTTATCTAATAATATTATTCAAATAATATGAATTATTGATCTGATAATGGGAAATACCGTGCAGTGACAATTATCAAAGCAATGAATAATATAAAATACCAACCTTGAGAATTATTGAATCAATAAAATGAACTATCAAGCGAATTCATCGTAATAATTATTGAGTAGTGCCTTTCTTACGTAAGGATCAATAATTCAACAATATACAGGTAATACCGTGCTCTTGTGCGCAACCAGCAGACATACGTATTTTAACCACCGGTATTCCAATAGTCTTAATTGTAACAATTACGCAGTTATTTATAACCACCCAAACTTTCATCGCTTTCCTCATCCAATCGCTTTCAAGTTATGGGGCCCACACATGGTTGCTATTGTAAATACGAATATTCCCTAAAGCATTTAATATTCCACGACCAAATGAATATTCAAGCGAAATGAATATTTTATAACCACTTGCTTATTTTGAAATATTTGCGTATTTAACCCTTAACTATCCACATTAATCAAATCAACCCTTACTATTTCAAAATAATAAATAAAGGAAATTCCTTTTATTTAAAAAAAAAAATTTGAGGGTCTTACACTATTCATCCGATTACTATTCACTCTAGTATTGTTCACTCGGGTATTTGAGTACAATATTATTCCATGAGGAGATGTGTTAATTTTTCAGACCGTTGGTTGAAATTATAATAGTAAATCAATATGAATCGTTGATTTAAAGTCTTAATAGTAACTTGTCCCTTCAATATTACCAAGAGTTAATTGCAACAAAAATACTCTTCCTCCTCATATATTCATATATCCTACATTCATTGTAAAAATATTACCATTATTATATTATTAAAATATAATAATATATTTAAATAAATTATTTTATCAGAAAAAGATAAAATATTAATTTTCAACAATTGTCATATTAAAAATTTTCTCCATCTATATCCACATAAAATGAATATTTTCCTCATCATATAAATCAATAATTAATTATTCACAAATAATATTACGTAATCACAATCTTGTGACAATGAGTAGTTCCAGGGAGAAGAGGGCTTTCAATAAGAATTTCAGCAGGCATGATTAGATGACCAAACCTCTCCTTAGACAGAACTTTCTAGACATTGCCAATATTAATATCTAATAATATTATTCAAATAATATGAATTATTGATCATATAATGAAAAATACTATATAATGACAATTATTAAAACAACAATAATATAAAATATCAACGCATCAATTATTGAATCAATAAAATAAAATATTGAATAGTAATTACTGTAACAATTATTGAGTAGTGCCTTCTTACTTAAGAGTCAATAATTGGTGCAATATAGTGTGCTACTTTATTTTAACCACAGAGTATTTCAACAGTATTAACGGTAACAATTACGCTGTTATTTATAAACCACTTATATTTGTCATTTTTTTCATCCAATCACTTTCCGTTATGGGGCCCACACAAGGCTGCGCCGTCGTATGAATATTCCCCGACAGTAAAAATATTCCACGACCAAACGAATATTCTTTGATAAAAATGAATATTTTATAACCACTTGCATATTTGAAATATTTGCGCATTTTACCCATAACTAATCACATTAATCAAATCAACCCTAACTATTTTAAAATAATAAATAGAGGAAATTTGATTTTATTTATAATAAGTTGGGGTCTTACAGTAAGACCCCAACTCTTATGAATAAAGATGAATTTTCTATAATTATCATTTTGAATATTATGGAATGAATTTGATATAATGTTATAGTTGTGGGTAATAGTTATAAATTTTGCAAAGTACATGAAGTTGTTATATAATATTTGATTAATTGAAATATTCGTTTTAATAGGAATATTAAATGCGACGACACAATTATTGATGAAACCCCTACAACGAAATTATCATTCGGATTGAGAAAGCGACAAAAATATTTTATGAAAATAACGGCGGAAGTTTTATCGTTAAGCTGTTGAAACACCCGATGTTAAAAAATCTGAGGAATCTGCTGTGGTTGCATAGTAGCACACAATATTGATTATTGATGCTTACGTGAGAAGTCACTCAGTTTTATTCAATTATTGTTTCAGTAATTGTTGCATAGTATCTCACGTTAATTGATTCAATTATTGTCGATATTTTATATATTATTAAATCAGTAATTGAGACGACGAAGTTATTAATATTATTATTTGCAATATTAACAATGTCTAGAAGTTCTGCCAATGAGAGGTTTGGTCACCTAATTGCACGCCAATAGGGAGAAATCCTTATTGGAAAGCCCCCTCTTTCCTGGAAACGACCTGGTCGATTAATAGTGTGAATTATGATAATGATGATAACGTTTTGTTTTATTAGTATTATTAATGTAATAAAACAGAAAAGCTTTTTATATAAAACATAATACTTTTATAAAGTTATTCGTTTTATTAGGCTATAATTAGAATATATTATATTCTATTATGCATAGTGTTTTGCATAGTAAAATCTTTTTATATAAAACAGAATAATTTTATAAAGGTATTTGTTTTATTAAATAATAATTAGAATATATTATATTTTATTATGTATAGTGTTTTGTATAGTGCTGCATAGTAAAAATCTTTTTTATATAAAAGAATATTTTTATAAAGTTATTTGTTTTATTAGACTATAAATAGAATATATTATATTTTATTTAAAAGATTTTGTTTTTTTTATTAAATCAATTTGGACCGTCTGGTTTTAAAAGTAAATCAATCTGGACCGTTCATGAATTAATTCTTATTAGGTCCATTCTTCTATAAATGAAGCTCATTCATTCATTATTTCTTACGAATTCCTTTGAAACTACAGAGAGAAACTATAGAGAAAGAAGAAAAGTATTTTGCTACTTCACTACTCCTATATCAAGTTTATTCTAAGGTAAGGGATATTATTTGTTGTACTCGTAAGTGGGTATTATTTCTTTCGTATTCATGAAGAGAACTTACATTATTCCATTTTTTATTACATTGGAATAACTTTGTATCTGTGATCTCACCCTATACTTGGTGAAATTCTTACATTATTCCATTCATTATCATTATGTTGGAATAACACATATATCTACTAATACCACATACATGGTGAAATTTTTTTGTTATTCCATTCTTTATTATTCATTTGGAACATCACATGCGTGCATTTACATCGGACTGGTTTTCGTCTTTATTATTACATTGGAATATCACATGCATGCGTTTTACAGGACTTGGTTACATCTTTATTATTACATTGGAATATCCGCGTCGGTGTAATTTCTCCCGACTGGTTCCGTTATTTATTATTACATTGGAATAACACATGCATGCGATCTATCGCATGTACAGTGATTTCTTTTGTTATTCCATTTTTATTATTCTCGGTTGGTTAAAGTTTTGACTTCTATACTCCATGAAATTAGTGGAATATCCTTGATATTTGTGCTTCATCCAAAGTATCTTTTTATGAAAATATTCTTACGAGCATTATTGAATTTTACTCTCTACAAAAAGTATCGTGTTGACAATTTGGACGTTATTAGTTCCTGGATAAATTAATTCTTGAACTTCTTTTATTGAATTCTTATATCATTGTCATCATCATCATCATGTTTATTTTATGTTGAAAGTCATCTGTGGCCTGTAGTGCATAGATGGACTTGGTATGATTATGACCGAGGATTAATCAGTATAATCATGAATAGTAATGTTACAAATGATGTGGTAAAAGTCCTCATTGGCGAAGTGCATTGATGGGACGATTGTTGGCATGATCATGACCATTGATGAATACACGAATATCCTTGGCCCGTAGTGCATGGATAATTTGTGGTTGTGATACTAGTGAATATCCTTGGCCATAATGCAGGGATAATGTGGATTATTTATTAAAAGTCGAGTTCCAATGATAAAAGTGATGAAAACCTTTTAAATCATAAAAGATAGTAGATTTTATTCTCTACTTGACTCTTTTAATGGATTGCTTGTTCACGCACTTAAACTTGATGTCTATTATATTTTATCGGTTTAACATTGTTGAAGACTAATGATAATTTATTACGCATTATCTTAGTCATAATATTTTCTTTGGGCTAGTTGAGCTCACCCTTTCTTTTTTCGTTCTCTTGAGGAAATGAGAGCGTGGCGGGACTAGTCGGGGAATGGTGTGGTATGCGAGATGGTGTCTTAGTAGTCCTCACTATTCTATAAAATAGTGTGATAATAAATATAATGAGGACTTATTACGAGAGTGGATATTATGCAGAAGATAATATTTGTATTAAAACTCACGACTCTTGTTGTATATTTAAGATTGTATTTGTATTCTGTACCATGTATTTGGCGACTCAGAATAGGTGATGTATACCTATTTTGGGAGCTTCAAACCGAGATTGTTCTCATCAATCTTGTATGTTTGTTGCAACGTCATCATATCCTCCGGTCGTTGCCAACAGTAGTGATCTGTGTCTCCATCACCCACCTTGTCAGAATTTGAAAACATTCCGGCAGTGCAGCCAAATGTTTTGTTTTATTATTATTATAATAGTAATAAAACAGAAAACTTTTTATATAAAACAGAAAACTTTTTACAATATATATAAAGTTGTGTGTTTTATTAAAATATAAGTAGAATATATTATATTTTATATAAAGTTTATGTTTTATTAGAATATTTTATTTCATAGTGAATATCAAATTTCGCCCGTGAAATCGTTCGTGAAAAACTTTATGTTCTTCTTCTATAATAATGTGTGTATTTTTTTCTAGTATAAGAATACTTTGAGTGTAGTTAATAGTGCAAGATTTCCTCAAGAATATCTTCGCTATACCAGTCAGATTTAGTCTCCTACTAAGGTAAACGATGTTATTTTCTTCATACTCGTAAGAGTTGTCTTTCTATTCCTTATTAATATGTGGGAATAACCTGTTTATACGGATTACCGCATGCCTGATGAATAACCCTTCGTATTCATTCTTTATTAAATTGTGAAAATGATCTGTCTACGCGGATTACCGCATGACGGGTGAAAATCCATGTGCAGTTTCATATATTATTTCATACTCGTATGAGATATCATTTCTTTTGTACTCGTCAAGTGATATCGTCTTCTTTCATATTTTTCTCCATTTATGGTACAAAATTATTGTTTGTTTCCAAAACCTTATTATTAAATGGTGAAAATTCCTGAAATTAGTAGAATATCATTGAGTTTTGCGCTTCCTCTAGTATCATTCCACTAAAATATTTGTCTGAACTTTCTTGTTAAATTTTAATATTTTCATTTGGGGTACTATTCACGAAGTACTATTCATTCGGGGTACTATTCATGATAAAATTGGGTTCTTTTCTGTCCAAATTATTTTTGATACATGAATATCATTCTTAAATTTACTCCACAATTAATTATCATGTTGACAATTTGGACATTCTTGAACTCTAGATAAATTAAATTATAAATCTATAATATTTATCATTGATCTCACTTGATTCATTCTTTATATCATTGTCATCATTCTCGTGCTTATATTGTGATGAAAGTCATTTTTGGCCCGTAGTGCAAAGATGAATTGTTTATTGGTATGATTATGACCAGAAATTATGTATTGGTATAATCATGAACTTTAATGTTACAGATAAAAGTTTGTTGTGAAGCCCCCAAAATAGGTCCACACAACCCATTTTGGGTTGCTAAATACACACTACATAATCCAAATACAAATATTTCTATTTACAACTATTAAATTGTCGTGTAAAATATGACAACACATAAGCCGTGAGTTTCAATGCAAATAACAGTATTCACACTCCAAACCAATGATATTTTACATAAAGTTAGAATCGATAATTATTTTACGAATTAAAATATTTAAAAAATATTCAAGGAAACCTTCATAAATGAGAGGTTATGCATGTAAGTTATAATAGATATCAGAGGACTTGAAAATTAACCTTGGTTTACCCAATAGACCCTAAAGAAAAATGAGAAGATTACTATCTTGTTCATTCTAATGGTGTGTATATTCTTGCCATATAATTATCTCTATTGTCTCAAACTAAAGATTATATTCCAACTATACTCCAAGATTATATAAATAATGCTCATAAATATAGTCAGCAAGTGGATGCGCACAACCATATCTTATAATAACACGAATTTGTATGTGGTTAGACATCATACATGGATGTTCTGGCACTAAGTTATAAACACTTACCTGATCACTTGTTTCATTTATTTTGGAGTATTTCCAAAAGACTTTGCCATACCTGTGTGGAAATTGCTCAGGTTATGGGTTGCTGAGGAATTCATACAGCAAATAGGGCAGGCATGTTTGGAAGATATAGCAGAGGAGTACTTGGAAGACCTTGTTGAGAGAAATCTAATATTAGTGGAGAAGAAGAGGGCAAATGGTCGAATAAAGGCATGTCGCATTCATGATATGTTGCGTGACTTGTGCTTGAGGGAGGGTGCAGAAGAAAAGTTTTTGGAGGTGATCAAAGGCAATGTTCAAAATGCTTCTCTGATTCCAATCCAAAATTACCATCGCTGCCTTTGTATTCATTCACATGTTCTGAACTATATTTCTTCAAAGCCTTCTAGTCCACAAGTTCGTTCTTTCTTGTGTTTTGCAATAGAAGAAAGTGAATTGCCCCCAGAACATACATCATTCATCCATGAAGCCTTCAAATTGGTTCGAGTGTTGGATGTAAGGTCCATTAGTCTCTCCCGTTTTCCCAGTGAAATTGTACAACTAGTTCATTTGAGGTATGTAGCCCTCTTTGGTAATTTCAAGTGTCTTCCTGCATCGATCTCCAAGCTTTGGAACCTGCAAACTCTCATTGTTGAAACTAAATCACGTGACCTCGACATTAAAGCAGATATTTGGAAAATGCTGCAGTTTAGGCATTTGCATACAAGCGGGTCGAGTCGTTTACATGGGCCTCCTGCCAAAACCAGGAAGGATAATGAAGATCCATTTGTAAGGAGAAATATACAAACCATTTCTACTGTTTCGCCAGATAGCTGTACTGAGAATATTTTAGCAAGGACTCCCAATCTTAAAAAATTAGGAATTCGTGGGAAGCTAGTCACGCTTATGGAGGTGAAGGGAGGGTTTAGTATGTTTGACAATTTTGCCAAATTAGATAACATTGAAACATTGAAATTGTTGAATGACACATTCCCTTGTCCACCTTCTGAAGGTAAACTACCATGCCTTTCTCAATGGTACAAATTCCCACCGCACCTAAAGAAAGTAACTTTGTCAGACACCTTACTGGATTGGGAGCACATGTCAACAATTGGGATGTTGCCAAACCTAGAGGTGCTCAAACTAAAAGAATATGCTTTCAAGGGAGAACGGTGGGAACCACTTGATGGAGGTTTTCGTCTTCTGAAAGTCTTGCAACTTGGCAGAACAGATTTGGTGCAGTGGGAAGCTTCTTCTCATCACTTCCCTAGGCTTGAACGGGTCGTTCTCAAACACTGCACAAAATTAGAAGCGATCCAATCTGGTCTAGGGGGTGTATCTGCATTGCAGACTATGGAATTGTATTGGCCCACCAGTTCTGCTGCAGCTTCTGCCCGGGTAATTCAGCAGCAACAGCATAGCATGGTAAAAAATGGGTTTAAGCTGCTTGTCTATCCGCCAGATGTATAAGCAAAACTTCACTGCGAATCTATCTGTTTAGTATGATTGGTGAGTAAACATATTAGTATTTCATAATTATTGCCATTTATTTTCTTAATATTGTCTTTTTTAGTTTTTATAAAATTTGTGTCTTTACTAAATATGGGTACTGTAGGATCGTAATAATGCCTATATGGGGATGAGAATAAGAACTAAGAGAACCCAAAACAGCCTCAGAGTAGGTACCTATAAGTCTGATCAGAGCTGTTACAGTTGCATCATTTGTTTATGAAAAGGAATAGACTTTTCCCTTGTTTCTTTCCATTTCCTTTTATCAGTTACCTTAGGTGTTAACTTTTATTATCTCAGTTCCATCAAAAAGCCGGTTACAGTTGTTTTAAATCATGATGCTTTTCATGGTTAGGAAGCTTCTGACGCCAATTTGTTAAACAGTCCTCTGCTCGTATTTGTTTGGTAAAGAAATTGATTCTTTAAGCAACCATGATTTGAATGTTACTATGAATTACGACTGATAAAGGCTATTATTAGCTTGCTAGTAATGCAAGTCAAATTGCATTGTGCATATAGGACACCAATTTTACCGGTGTGTTTGACAAGTGTTGGGTCATGATATTTTATCTCTTTGGGCCGAGTGTATTGGGCTTATTCTTTTTATTCTATTGGGCCTTTATTATTGAATTATGAAAATCATTAAGCCCAATCATCATATTATTTTCATTCCAAACTTATAAGACCGGGTCGGGTCAGTGAATCAATCCTTTAGACATTTTAAATATCTACAATCTTTGACCTGTAATGATGAAAAAGCATGTCGGTTGACTAAAGAACCTGCCATGCATTAATGTGGATGGGATTATAATCTCCATTTGGCCAGAAGAATAAAATGATCAAAAAAGCAGAGAATAAACTATACGCAATTGGGCAGAACCCATCGAGTAAAGGGAATGTGTCGATAAGTAGTAGTGGATGGCATGATAATTGTGCAAGGAGGGTATAACTTGGCAAGGAAGTCTCCACCAAGAGGTAGGTTCTCATACACTTCTTCATTTAGAATCAGATATTCACAGAGAATTATTATTATCTCTTGATATCAATACATTAGGCGATATAGCCTCCGTTTTCGAAAAACCTGTGAATTCACATATCGACTCTCACGCTCGAAGCTATCCCCGACGGAACCGCCCGCCAAGCTTGTGGTGTTTATTGTGTTTACGCTATGGGATCGTGACGTTTTAGGTGATTGGGGACGTGACGAAAGATCTGGCGTTAACATCAGCGCTAAGGAGGGCTTTTTCAATCACAATTGTTTAAATTTGCTTCAAAGATTATGAGGAGTAGAGATGGAACAGGAAGGAAGGCATGCAATGGTCGTTAGTTCATCAACGCCTCAGATTTCAAAGAAAGGATCGCTTGGGTCCTTCTAAAAGTGCTCGTGAGAGCACGGCTTTAAGCACATTCAAGAACTTCGTCTCAAGATCCATGGTGGAGAGCCAGACGGAAGTTAGTTTTCAACGCCGATAAGGGCGTGATCCCAATCCGGAACGGTAGGCGGTTCGCCAAACCAGACTCATCGCCAAGTGGTCAAGAAGACCGAGCTACCAAGTTGGCGAGGAGGACGGCGATTTAAGCGGATAAGGCTTTGGAGGTTCATAAGACAAAAGGAAGATATAGCCAACAGATGCTTCGGGTGAATGAGTTGAGAGACGAAGCATCTAGCCATTTTCATTCGGGCGACTAAGTAGCGTAAGGAGGTACCCGTCGGAAGGGTAAGGAGCGGAACATTCTACGACGTGTCCGTGGATCATTCTCACAGTAGGAGGAGATCGAGAAGCAGAACGCCTTTGGTCTCGAAGAAGGCACTGACGGTCGTGGAATCAATTCATCGCGACGATGAAAGACGAAGAAGCAGGTCGAGAGAAATTATGCCAGAAACCCGAAGAGGAGAATACCGTCACAATCGTTCTCATCATGAGGATGAGATTTTACGACCTAGTAAATCAAGAAGTCCCGCAAGGGCAGTGAGATCGGCAGGGAAGGGTCGATCCATTCCGAAGCCTAATGTCGCCCGGGAGAAGGAGATCTCGTCACAACCCGAAGGTGTTGATTTTCTGGTTAGAGAGTTGAAAGAACTCCGAAGACAATTGGCTGAGGTCCAACAGGTGAAAGATACTTCTGGTAAGAAAGCGTCCCCTTTTTCCTCTGATATTCTCCGGGAGAAAGCAGATGCTACCAAAAAGTTACCTCGCATGGAAAGCTATGATGGGTCAGAGATCTTATGACCATAGTCAAAGCGTTTCAATCGACTAATGGATTACTATGACTTTACTGATGCTGCTAAATGTCACACTTTTGTTACTACTTTGAGAAAAGACGCCAGACAGTGGATGGGGACTTTACCATCAGATTCTATCTCCTCGTGGACTGAACTTTGTGATAAGTTCCATGCTCGTTTTGGAAGCAACCGAAGAAGGGGGAAGCCTACAGGCTCTTTAGCACAAGTTCGACAGTTCACCAATGAATCTTTAGGCCAATATGTAAAGAGGTTTAGGGAAGCGGTCGGACAGGTGTCCGATCTTAATGATCTCCAAGCTGTTGGATTGTTCCAGAATGGGCTAGATCTAATTAAATCGGAGAAATTGGTAAAGAAATTGATGTTTCACCATCCGAAAAGCCTAGCAGAAGCCTTTGACAAGGCAGAGGGCTATATTGTTGTAGAAGAGGCTATGAACAGTTTGAAGAATCCTTCTTTAAGCCAATTAAAGGAGGTAGAGGTTCCCAAGACTGATGTTGATCAGAGAAGAGGGGGAGGATACAACCAAAGGGCAGAAGGTAGTTCGAAGAAGTACAGTAACTCGTGGCGACAAGGCAGCAGTCGTACACCTGTTACTACCCCGAAGGTTAATAAGGTTTACACCCAGTTGAATACAGAGAGGTTGATAATTTTGGATCAGATCCGAAACCAGCCTTTCTTTGAACCACCTCGCGATAATTACAAGACGGGACATGGCAACCCTCGCAAATATTGTGGTTATCATCAAGCTGCTGGTCATGACACTAATGAGTGTTGTAATTTAAAGGATTTTGTAGAGAGCAAGATTAAAAGTGGCTTGCTGATTCAATATGTGGCTGAGAAAGACCGTCAAGATCAGCAGGTTATCAATCGTACCGTTCAAACGGTTCAAGTAAGTCGCTTTATTCAAAATGCTCCACCACCGCCAAGACAAGTCGTTGATGTAATAACTGGTGGGTCTGTTGGGAAATTAGTAGGGAAGAAGAGGAGGTCTTATCTTGATTCAGTTATGTCAATTACTGATGCTACTCTGAAGATTGACAGGCCTTTCCCAGGAACTGTTATTTCATTTACAGATGCGGATTATCCTTCGGAGCCCATTGAACCGCATGAAGGGGCATTGGTAATCACGTATGCAAAGTGGGTTGATGGATTTGAAACGACGCCGATTGATAACGGATCTTGGTGGACATTCTTTATGCCCATGCTTATCAAAGAATGCATCTCGAAGGGCACAAAATGGAGGCTGGACAGAGGCTCCTCTATATGGTTTCTAAGAACGATCCAATCAAAGTAGTGTGCACTATGAACTCCTCGTCATCTTCTAAGACGACCCCCAAAGCAAGTGGAGATAACTTGTAAATTTTACGTTGTACATGTGGATTCTACTTTACAACGCCATTTTAGGAAGACCTACTTTGATCGCTTCTTCAAGTCGCTACTTCCATCCCACATTTCAAAATCAAATTCCCCACAAAGACATGGAGTAGAGAGGTGATGGGTGACTTAGATCCGCCCGAGATGTTATCTAATTCGCTATTTCATCCCGAATGGGGTCAAGAAACAAAGAAAGACGATGGCAATTGAAATCGAACCCTTCACCGAGAGTTAGCTCGTAATCGTTGGTGATTTCACTGGGGGACGGAGGAAATTGAGTTGGTCATCGGAAAGCCGGACAAGACAGTGAGGATTGGTTCGGGCTTACCAGAACCTCTTCGGACAAATCTTATGGAACTCTTACGATGCTATGTCGATATTTTTGCATGGGAACCACAAGATATGCCTGGAGTTAGCAGGAAGGTTGCTGAGCATAAACTGGAGATAGATCCTTCGAAAAAGCCAGTTCGTCAGAAGAGGCGGATATTTGCTCCAGAGCGTCAAAAGATCATCGATGAAGAGTCATAAATTGTCGGGTCACGACTTCATCTACTTAGATTGATTACCCGAGTGGATAGCAAATGTAGTATTGGTGCGAAGCATAATGGAAAGTGGCGGGTTTCAGATCGATTACACCGACCTCAACAAAGCCTCGTCCAAGGACTTTATCCTCCGCCCATATCGATCAACTCATCGATGCCACTTGGGGTATGCATTATTAAGTTTTATGGATGCTTTTTTTCAAAGTTATCATCAAATATCCATGTGCAAAGAAGATATTCCAAAACAATATTATTACACACCGTTCGGTGTATGCATACAAAAAATGACTTTTGGCCTCATTAATGCTGGAGCTACCTATCAGAGGATGATGAACTTCATATTCGATAGACAGCTGGGGAGGAACATGGAAGTTTATGTAGATGATATGATTGTGAAGAGTATGCAAATTCAGAAACATTTGGACGATCTAGAGGAATGCTTTCAAACTATTCACATCGATAATCGCGACTCAACCCGACCAAATGTACTTTCTGGCCTTGGTGCCGGAAAGTTTCGGGTTATCCGTCACCAAAGGGCATCGAGGCCAATCCAGAAGATCCAGCCATCCTCGACATGAAGACTCCTCACCATTCAAGGACGCTCAGTCATTCGATCGGTAGGATTCATGGCTTTAAGAGGTTCGTCGCCGATCCGCAGAGAGATGTCTTCCTTTCTTTCGATACATCAAGGGACCAAGAATGCTAAGACGTTCCAAAGGACTTCCGAGTGTGAAGACGCTTTCCAAAGTATAAAGACGATTCTGCTTTCTCGGCTCCTTTATTGGTCAAGCCCGTCCCCAAAGCAGAGACTTTTATATTTGTACCTGCGCCGCCTTCTTAGCAGATTGGAGCGCTTTTGATTCGGAGATCGCTGGAAGCAAAGATCCGGCCTATTACGTCGCCCACGCCCCACGAGATGCTTAAACCAGTATCCTAACATTGAGAAATTTGCCTTTGCTTTAATAATTGCCGAGAAAGCTTCGGCAAGATTTTCAAGGTCGACTCGGTCGCCTACACTGGATCACCATCAAAAAGGTGATGAGCAAGCCGTGAGGTCTCGGGTAGACTAAAGCAGCATGGACTATGGAGTTGTCCCGCTTTTTTATCGAGTATCATCCCCGAATCGCCATCAAAGGCCAAGCCCGGCCGATTTTATGGTAGAATGCTCGCTCACCAAGCGAGATGCGAGTTACTGGAGTCGAATCTTCGACGAAAGAAGGCCGTTCTTCTTCGCCAGGTCAAGGCGTGGACGCCAGATGCGGATGGATCCTCTACGACGACGAGTTAGTGGAGCAGAATTATTTTAATAAGTCCGGAGGATTCAAGGTCCAAAGAAAGCTATCGATTCGGGTTTAAAGCAACGAATAATGAGGCCGAGTAACGAACGGTTGTTGTTAAGTGTCCGATTAGCGAAGAGTCTCAAGTCCAACAGCTTAATTATCTATAAGTGATTCTCGGTTGGTCGTTAAACAAATTGCCAGAGATTATGAAGCTCGTGGGACCCGAATGATCAAATATCCGCATGAGTTAAGAAACCAACTTCAATTTTTTTGCTTCAGACGAAGTTTGTGGTATAGAAGAGCGAACGACAATTCATCATCTGCCGATGCTTTGTTTAAATTGGCCACTACGGATGCGTATGTCTTTCATGGATCGGCAGTATTTGGAAATTTTGCAAAGAAATGAAAGTGTTCAAAGATGAAACAAAGAATGCATCGAACTAACAAACCTGTTGGATGACCCCTACATCGAGTATTTGGCGATGGCGCCCTTCCTTCTGGATCAAATGTCAGTAAAGAAGATCAAGTACAAGAGTACTAATTTTAGTCTTATTGATGGGGATCTTTATCGATTAGCATTTTCCTCACCATTATTGAAATGTTTGGTTCCGTCAGTCGAAGCCGAGTATGCTCTTTGGGAAGTTCATGAAGGGATTTGCGGTGATCATATGGCTGCTAAGTCTTTAGCACATAAAGTACTTCGACAAGGTTACTATCGTCAATAATTTTCAAAGAAGCTACAGAGTACGCCAAGAAATGTGAAAATGCCATCAATAGTCCCGGTTCCATCATCGCCCACCTAAGAGTTATACTCGATTCTATCTCCTATACCCTTCGCTGTCTGGGGGGTGGATATATTGGGACCGTTACCTAAAGCTAAAGGTCAGGTTAGCTTCGTTATAGTTGCTATTGATTATATGACTAAGTGGGTAGAGGCGAAACCACTTCGGTCGATAACAGAACAGGAGTGCTTAAAGTTTATGAAGGAGTCTGTGGTGTTTCGCTTCGGGATCCCTAAGATATTGATATCGGACAATGGACGCCAGTTCGTGGGTTCAAAATTTGAAGAATTTTTGAACGATTTGGGGATTCAGCACAAGAAGACTTCGTGGCTCATCCACAAATCGAATGGACAAGTTGAGGTGACCAACGTGACGTCCGAACTAATAAAGCGTAGATTGGATGAAGCTAAGGGAGATGGCCGTAAGAATTGCTAAGCGCGTCTGTGGGCATACCGAATCACGCCGAGGACTACTACGGGATTCGCCTTCCGATTGGCTTATGGTAATCGATGCCTTAGTCCCAAATAAATCGGATCTCCAAGTCTTCGTAAGTCAATTCAAAGAAATCTACAACGATGAAGGATCAAGGCTAACTTGGACTCGCTAGACGAAGTCGAGAGGAAGCTTTAATCAAATTGGGTCGCTTATCAACGAAGGGTGGCCAAACATTATAACAAGGGCGCTAAACTTCAGAGATTCAAGTGGGAGACTTCGTTCTCGAGAAGTCAAGCTTCTACACCTCAAAACACGGAAAGCTAACGCCGAATGGGAAGGGCTATATGAAGTAATCAAGTACCAAAACCGTGTACTTATCGATTAAAGGCACTCGATGGTTCCGAGATCAAGAATACTTGTACGTCTTTGGCAAAGCTTCTAAGTATTTTCAATAAAGTTTAAGTCGGTTTATCTAAGTCCGCATACACAACCTGCTCAATATCAATAAAAGATCACTTTTCCACAAATTATTACCGGTCTTATTGGTCCGATGGTCACTATGGTGTAAGGAGGTATGGTAGGACTCACCGGCCATTCGATGGTAGCCCTGTGTCCTTTTCGGTCCTATATTGATCTTATCGTGGTGGTAAGTCAATGGTCACTATTGGTCCGATGGTCACTATGGTGTAAGGAGGTATGGTAGGACCGTGGCCATTCGATGGTAGCCCTGTGTCCTTTCGGTCCTATATTGATCTTATCGTGGTGGTAAGTCAATGGTCACTATTGGTCCGATGGTCACTATGGTGTAAGGAGGTATGGTAGGACTCGCTGGCCATTCGATGGTAGCCCCAGGTCCTTTCGGTCCTATATTGATCTTATCAGGTGGTAAGTCAATGGTCACTATTGATCCGATGGTCACTATGGTGTAAGGAGGTATGGTAGACTCACCGCCATTCGATGGTAGCCCCGTGTCCTTTGGTCCTATATTGATCTTATCGTGGTGGTAAGTCAATGGTCACTATTGGTCCGATGGTCACTATGGTGTAAGGAGGTATGGTAGGACTCACTGGCCATTCGATGGTAGCCCTGTGTCCTTTTTGGTCCTATATCGATCTTATCAAGGTGGTAAGTCAATGGTCACTATTGGTCCGATGGTCACTATGGTGTAAGGAGGTATGGTAGGACTCGCTGGCCATTCGATGGTAGTCTCAGGTCCTTTTGGTCCTATATTGATCTTATCAGGGTGGTAAGTCAATGATCATTATTAATCCTTATGTCTTTGTTCTTATCTGTTTGTCGTCCAAATTTACTTCACATATGACTGATCTCACTCTTCGGTACCGATGAGTATAAATTATTTATTTTGTTTAAGTGTCGAGTTCGCTTTATCTAGTTCGCTTAACTCAATCTCGTCCGTAAAATTCAATTCACTTCATTGCATAAGTTAATCGTTATATGCCATATCTAGTTCATTAGTTCAACTTATCGACACTAAGTTATCGACAAGATAATCGACGGAACCAAGTCATAATCAATACATAGCTTAAAGATTTATCAATAAACATAAAATGTTCATTTCATTTAAGTCGATTGAAAATTAATTACATGAGCATGAAAAGTTTAAATATTTTACATAGAATCAAAACATGATAAATATTCAGCACCGCCTTCATCATCAAAATTGAGCAAAGGGTCGAGTCCAAATCGAAAGAAACCGATAGCTTCTTCTTTCCTCGCTCCCCGACAAATTACCCTCATATCCTCCTAATAAACCTTCACGATCTCTACATTAAGTTCATCCGAGTCCCTATATCGCTCTGAATCGCTCCAAGCTCTTCACCGTATCAGGCCTCATTCCCTCAAGGTCCTTTATCTTACGGCGAGCTCATGACGCTGGGCCTTATGCCTTCGGACTTCATCTTGAATCCTCGCCTCACCTCACCAAGTCAGTAGGACTAGCTTCGATCGGGTCAAGAAAACTCCTCATTTTTCGCCTTCAGAGAGTAAGTTCTCTTCAACCAAACCCCAAGATTCGTGTTTGTCGGGGTTTGTCGGTCGGCTTCGGACGCACCAATCCATCCTCGTGGGCCCTTAGTTCATCATCGGATGTCTTCAAATCCATCTTAGCCCGATCCAATTCTATCTCAAGACCGTTGATGGTATGAAAAGCATCTTCACGACCAATTCTTTCTCGGCCCAAGGTCGATTTCAAAGATGTTTATCTCTTGGCGCATGAAATCTTCCTCCTCTCCATTTATGTGTCTCTTGACGCAGCCGTCCAAGACAAAGATTAGCCTCGCACATTTTCAAAGTACTCAAGTCAAATTCTAAAATGCTCAAAGGAAAATAGAGATATAGAGGAAGAAGTGATTGTTATTTACCTCGCCAATAACTCATTCCTCGTCGAGAAGATTTCCGTCCAGATGATCATCGAATCCGGTGGTCGCCGCCAGCAGTCGAACGAAAGTTCAAGAGGTCAAAAGGAAAGTTAGCGTTGAACCCGGGCCATAGGGTTTGAGATCCCACAACCTCGCATGATGATAACCTCGACCAAGGACCGGCCGTCGAGAGAGGTCTCGACCTTTTCAGAGAAAAAAAGGGTAATTTGGTCGGGAGGTGTAGGGGTCTGCGTGAATAGTTTTTATGGGAGATTTATTTGGAGTGGATTCTTTTGGGTGGTGAAGTAGAGGCGAATTTGATGGCTCTCGTGGGTACGCTTCTCTTCCCGGATAACGTTGGAATCCTTCGCCCCGATCACCATCCTCTTCGATCCGTATTTCTACAGGGGCACAAGGGTGGAACGACCAAGACCGAGGAACCCCGAGCTCTTTGGCAAGTTAGTTAAAGGGTTATTTTGTTTTAATTTTTGGTCCTAAGTATACTCCTTCGATCAGGACGATCAAGTAAGCCGCCTGATCGAGGAATGGTTTTAGAGGTTGGTTCTATTTCTGGTGTGGGTTCAGGAGGAGTGACGAGAGAGGCTGACCTGGGTTTTCTAACAGCTCTTCTCTTTTGTCGAGGTCAAGGGTCTCTTCCGTATGATAACCTCTTCGGCCTCTATTTCTTCTGTTTGAAATTCATCCGTATGAATTTCTGGTGTTGGATTTACTTCGGGAGTAGCTTCGGTTGGTGTAGCCTCAATTGTTTCCGAAGATATTCCAGACAAAAAATCTTCGAACTCCTTTATTTCTACAGAGCTCGGTCTGATCAAAGATACTGCACAAATCAAACAATTCCATGTTATAATTATATATTATGGAATATTTTCAAAAAATATATACATATGAAATAAGCTGGTACTTACACTTATGGTCATATAACCATGCTTGCTTCGAGAGGAGTCCGTACTTCCACTCTTCCTTCGGGAAGTTGTCAAATAGCTCCATCATTTCCACTTCCCGTTCTTCAGAAACATCTCCAAAGTCACAGATATTTTTTCGTCGCTTGCGTTTGCCGGAGAGAAGAGATCTCGTGGCCTTTGACGAAAAACCATTTCTCATGCCATCCCCTATTGCTTCAAGGGTATTCACCAAATGAACGCTCACAAATTTTTCTCCGCATTTTGGAGAATGTTTCATCGATGGCCTCGAACCCCTTCTCCTCGGATTGTACTATCTTCAGACAAAGTGAAGAAGAAGTCCAGTGAGGGCTCGACGCCCAATTCATGGCGTAAGGCCACGAAGGCCGAATGTGGATGTAGGAGTTCGGCACCAGCCAGGAAAATCCTACACCCAAGAACCCCAAAGAGGGTCACTATAAAGACGTGAAGGGGAAACGAACCCCTTCTCCAAAGAAAGTCACCGGACTACTGGCCCATCCTCGTGCCGTTGATACATCTTCTCACCGTAATCGGGGTACCGACAAAGACGGGTATCCGGAATGTGGAACCGAGTTCGAACCCTCTTCAATTCAAATTTCGTTATGATAGAAGGAGGTTGGCACGCGAGAATCGCTCCGCACTCTGTAGTATTCTTGAGGGGTTTTTTGGATTTTCGCTTGGGATTCAGATCAAGTCCCTCACGAAGATTTGGGGTTGGTGGAACCACGTTGATGGGTGTTACAAGTATGGGAGAACTCGCTCGTGGTTTTGGGAAGCCATTTGTGACGATTTGCAGAGAGAGAGAAATCGTAAAGTTTAGAGAGGCGTCGAATTTCAAATGAACAGTAAAACCGCACAAAATTGGTAAAGTTATCCTTTTATATCGATTTTACATATATTGTTCAAGACGGTGCATTAAATGCTAGTAATAATTTGGAATTTGAAAAGGAAGCGTCCGGTTTTGGTCCGAGTATTTAATGGATAGAGTCTTTCGAATTGGGCCCTTAAATTCCTTTCATTTCATTTCGTGAGCGATAAATGGGTACGCTTTTTAATTACATCTTGTTATTTATCGATTCTCAAGAAAATATCATGGATTGTTTATAGTTTTCTATTAAACATTCTGCTCAACAAAAAACTAGGGGCAATGTTGGGTCGCGATATTTTATCTCTTTTCGAAAGTGTATTGGGCTTATTCTTTTTATTCTATCGGGCCTTTATTATTGAATTATGAAAATCATTAAGCCCAATCATCATATTATTTTCATTCCAAACTTATAAGACCGATTGGTCGTTGAATCAATCCTTTAGACATTTTAAATATCTACAATCTTCGACCAGAATGATGAAAAAGCATGTCGGTTGACTAAAGAACCCGCCATGCATTAATGTGGATGGGATTATAATCTATTTGGCCAGTAGTAACAAATGATCAAAAAGCAAGAGAATAAACTATATGCATTTCAAGCAGAACCCATCGGGTAAAGGGAATGTGTCGAGATAGTAGTGGATGGTACGATAATTCAAAAAGGAGGGTATAACTTGGCAAGGAAGTCTCCACCAAGAGGTAGTTTCTCATACACTTCTTCATTTAGAATCGATATTCACGTAGAATTATTATTATCTCTCGATATCAATACATTAAGCGATATAGCCTCCGCTTTTGAAAAACCTTGTGAATTCACATATCGACTCTCACTACCGAAGCTATCCCCGACGGAACCGTCAAGCTTGTGGTGTTTATTGTGTTTACGTTGTAGGATCAGGACGTTTTAGGTGATTGGGACGTGACGAAAGATCCTGGCGTTAACAACAAGTAAACATAAATTCTCATCAATTGCTCCTTTTTACTTGGTACAGGAGATAGTACAAGAAATAAGGAAAAGCAGCTAAGCCTAGTAGACATCTACATTGTTTGCTTTGCATCAGATATGCAATTCTTCTAGTTTCTGTTGTTTGTTAATTGGGAATAGTTACCATTTGTAGAGACATTATTCTGATTGTAATTGTGTTGTTATTTGTCTGTTACCATTTCTACTTATATTTTGAACTGGAATGGAATGGAATGCTCCATGTATAAATTCATATTCCTACTTCATTTTTAAGTAAGTTCATATGATATTGGCACTTCCTTATTATCCATGGAGTATGTTGTTATGCAAGTAAGCCAATCAATGGAACTCAATGTTAAACTATACAATTAAAGCTTAACAGTAACTGAAAAGAGCAAATAGCCAAGCACAACATTTTTTTTTTTTGGGAACAAAGCAGTCTCTGTTTTAACAACAATTGTATTGTGGGAGAAATAAATGGTAAAACAGATTTCCTTCAAGTACAAAAAATAATAAAATTATTACTACTATTATTAAGCTACAAGTCGAAATTTGGCGGGAAAACTGGGAGCTGGAAATCACGTTTTCCCGTTCGTGTATGAGAGCGACGGGTGAGTTTGATTGTGCAGTGGTCCAGTGGAGTTCGTGCAACTGAGATCAGATAATAAGATATTGAGAGTTGTTATTTCTGTAATTAAAATTGATATTTCTACACGTCTGTCTCAGGGAAGTGTGAGACTTACGTACTATTCATGATGGAACCTTGTAGAACTATCACTTTTCATTTCATGGTGTAAATATCATACCAATTCCCTAACATATTAGTAGTAGTATTGGTTATCGGATATACAAATGAAAAGAAGTACTTTTAAGGAGTATAAAATAAATAAATCTCTCCCCTTCTGAAAATGAAATTGAAAAAAACCAAAATGCAAAAACGTCGCTTCAATTCATCCTTGTACCAATTGCTGCGGCATTGTCTAAAATGACTTCGCTCCTGTCCCGAGGGACAGTTTAAAGATTCTCATCGACTTTTAAATAGCTCTGACAAAATATGGTTATGAGTTGATTTTAATTTTCAAAATATGATTATGATTTTATTTAAGAACTAAAATCATATTAACCATTTTTAATACGGATAATGTGGGTTGGAACCATATGGTTATGGTTAAAAACCATATTAACTATTTTAATATTGTTATGAGTTATGAGCCCCAATGAAGGTACTGATTTTCTACATTAATATTATGTGATTATGATATATACCTTTTTTCCACACTCACCCCACCCCACCCCACCCCAACCCACCCCAACCAAAAAATAATAATATTATGTGATTATGTATCACATTTCTTACCATCTCTCTCTCACCTCACCCCACCACCCACACACCCACACCCACACCAAAAAAAAATAATTTGTACACACCACCCCACCTCACCCTACCCCCACTCACTCCCCCACCACTCTCTCCAAAAAAAATTAATATTAAGCGATTAGGTATCTCACCCACCCACACCCACCCCACCCACCACCCTCCCTTCCCCCCATCCCCATCCCTCTCCCGCCCAAAAAAAATAATATGGAGTGGTGTACACATTATTTTATGGTGGTGGTGGTGGTGGGGTGGGGTGGTAGTGGGTGGGGGTGGGGTGAGGGGTGGGGTGGGTGGGGGTGGGGTGGGATAAATGGGGTGTGGTGGGATGGGTGGGGTGGCGTGGGGGGTAGGTGGGGTGCAGGTGGGGGTGGAGTGGAGGTGGGGTGGGGTGGGTGAGTGAGGGGTGGGGTGGGTGGGGTGGAGTGGGGTAAGTGGGTAAGGGGTGGGGTGGCTGGGTAGGGGTAGGTGGGTAGGGTGGGGGTAGATGGGTAGGGGTGGGGGTAGGTGGCTGGGTGGGGGTAGGGGGTGGGGGTGGGGGTGGAGGTGGGGGTGGGGTGGGGGTGGGGTGGGGGTGGGGTGGGGTGGGATGGGTGAGTGCCTGGGTGGTTGAAATTCTTGAATAGGTAAATATGGGTGGAAAGAACTTTTGATTTAGATTTGAAATAAAATATGAGTCAAAAAATGGTTAACCGGGTTGGAAATATATTTCTTTTTAAAAATATGATTCCAAACTTTACCAAACCCAAATAAATAAAAATAGTTAACCAACCCATTTAGTTCCAGTTAATATGGGTTGACCCGACAGTTAACCAACTATATTGTCAGGTCTACTTTCAACCATTCAACTTTTTATGCTCCCCTCCCCTCCCCTCCCCTCCCTATTAATGCTCAATTAATACTTCAAAACTCCGCCCAATATAAGAGCATTCACAACAGTTTTCTTATCTCTATCCCTACATTGCAGTCTTATTGGGTCATTCTGTAGGATAAAGATTCAATTTTTTCACTATCTACCCAACAGGTTCCTAATATTGATTCCTTAAATATTAAAATTTGAAAGTTTTAACAGTCAAATCATATTTTGAACGTTGTAACTATTTTTTATTTAAAAGTAATTGTTGTCTGAATTTAAAAATTGTAATTATTTTAATTTAAAAATAGATATTGCTAGAAATCAAAATGTGCAACGATCATTATGTATTTATGAGAACTAAAAAACAACATTATTTTAATTATAAAATAATAAAATTTATAATTAGTAGTAATATTTTTTACAAAAATGATCAAAATCAAAATTTAATTGATTTTTAATTTTTGTATAGTTCTCTTCTTCTCTAAATCCTCTGCATTAAAAAAATAAAATGAGTGAATTTGATAAGATACCCAAATCAAAGAATTAAGTGAGATAAGATCCTTTAACCAACATAAAATCGCAATAAATAGGGTGTGAAATGTCATTTTACATAAATAGAACGCTTCTTTTGATTCCTCACCCGAGAGAGTCAAATCATATATAGGGATTAAAATAGAGAATTATATAAGGATAAAGAAACTGTTGGATACTGATTTAATGATAAATTCTTCAAATGTGGGGATAAAAAGTCTATTAGAAAAACTGTTGTGAATGCTCTAAGT
Organism: Panax quinquefolius; assembly: GCA_020205615.1. Taxonomy (NCBI): domain Eukaryota; kingdom Viridiplantae; phylum Streptophyta; class Magnoliopsida; order Apiales; family Araliaceae; genus Panax; species Panax quinquefolius. Next base: position 12,255,022 of record CM035173.1, on the reverse strand, counting down.
CTATTGTGTAGAGCGAGAGGTTTGATAGTAATTAGTTAGACTAAATGGGTGTTTGTTTATAATTAAATGGTTGAATCGAATCAGTCATTCAGTGCTTTATTTTGAATAAAAATCGTCTGAATGATTGAATCCGTTAGTTTTTGGGTTGAAATGTTGAATGACCAAATGTAATTTTTTTTTGCTGAATGGGCTGATTGAGGTATTTTATATTTAATCTATTTTTTACAATATTAACTATTATATTAAGTAATATTAAATAAATTTCTAATAATTTTAAATTTTTTTAGAGGGATAAAATAATAAAAAAATATATTATTCAAATGGTTCAGACATGTCAATTATTAAATAATTTTTTTCTTCTAGTATTCAAAATCCTGCTTTATTAAGCTCATTCAGATTACTTAAATATTTATAATTATTTCATTTAGTTTTATCAAACACCCTTAAGGGATGAAAACATCCCATAAGCACAAATATTGAGACAATTTTATATTTTAGTAAAAAATAAATAAAATAAATTGAAAAAATAAGAATGAAAAATAATATATATTATAAATAAATAAGACCCACTTATACTATATTTATGTTTCGCTAATTCAACACATAGTTCTCGCAATGCTCTAAAAATAATAAAAGTGCACTTAAGATATTTAGGTTGTAAACAACTATTCCAATACCCACCGCATAGAATCTAAGCCTGTATGGAAGTCGGTTCACTCTCACCCCCAAACCATGTGATCAACAGAAGCAAAAACAACGCAAAAGAAAAAATGTCATCACCAAACAAAATGACGAAAAGCCCCACTTAAACCCTCCAAGCCTCCCACCCTCAAGACGGACATACATGTCATTTCACTCCAAAACCCCCCCTTAATCGAGCGCGAATCGCACCAGCAAAAAACACAACAGATTGTTCCCCTCTTCTTCTTTTCTCCATTTTCTTTCTTTCTTTCGTTCTTATTTTCTCTCTCTCTATTATATGTTTTTTCTCTGTTGATCTGATAATGGCGACCGCGATTATTGAGCCCTACAAGAGTAGAAAGGGAAAACGAAGAGTATTTGGGTTTCAGAATTTCGGGTCGGTGATGGATCATCATCTTAAGGGTCCGTTTCGAGATAACATCCGATTGTTTCTCCAAGAATTTGGAGAGTATGAGAATTACACTGTTTCTGGGATGCCCGTTTGGTCTACTTTGCTCTTCAGCGATACAAACGACTCCGTTTTCCCTCTATACATAATAGAAGAAACTACCACTTACCACTCTCCACGCCCCTTTTGTCATCACTGTAAATTCGTTGGTTAGTACCCTCCTCACCTCCAATCTTATGTGATTCGTTTGAATTTTAGTATAATTTTTTGTTGTTTTGACAATTTGATCACGCAATTGTGATTGAATATTGGAATTGTTTGTGAATTTTTAGATGGGTTTTTGGTTTTTTTTTACATTCAAACTGATCTATATGGGAATTGGAATATGATTGTGTTTGAATCTTGATGTTGTGAAGTGTTTTACTGAGATGGGTTTTTGATTTTGTTTTTGAAGGATGGGGTCACCATTTTGTTTCCAAAAGGAGGTATCATATCATAATTCCAGCAGATGATAATTGGAATAAGCCATTGAAGGGGAATTATATTGGTCTTCGAACCCATCTATTGCATGGTTTGATTCACTGCAATGGATATGGCCATCTTCTCTCTCTCAACAGATTGAATGAGGATTCAAATTCTCTTAATGGCAGCGATATCATGGATCTTTGGGACCGCATTTGTACAACTCTTCAAACTAGGTATTTTGGCTATCTATACAAGTATAATGAATTTCTAATTAATCAATTGGAAGTTTCAGTCAGATCATATGATTCTGAATTTGAAAATAAATTACAGGAAAATTTCAGTGAATGACTTTTCCAGGAAGAAAGCAGTAGAGTTGAGATTGCTTCATGGTGTGGCATATGGGACCACTTGGTTTGGGAAATGGGGTTATAAATTTGGGCATGGAAGTTTTGGAGTTACTGAGGATAAGTATGATAGAGCAGTCCAATTTTTGAGCACAATAAACCTTGACAAGGTCACGAATGATTTCAAGAACACGGTCCGAGGCAGAAAAATTGAACAATTGGTAAGAGGTTATAGAGAAGTGAGTGAAACCCAATTGGTTAGAGTTAGTGACCTTTTACAGTTTATACTTGCTTTCAATTCTAGAGCCCCAACTCAGAGGAAAACACCATTGCCTATGATTAAACATGCTTCATCAAGAAAAACTTATCAAAAAGATGGTCAGAAACTGGACAAGCCAATCAGTTTATCTACATTTGTTTCATCTCTCGCCAAAAGTGATTTTGCCAAGAGTGATTGCAGATGGCCTGCTAGGAGGCTAGAATTTACAGTTACAGTAATTGTAAATCTCTTGAATGACAACAAGGCAAGTGATGAAGGTAAAAGTGCTATGTCTAGGCAGGAACTTCGTTCCGGGGCACGAAATCATATTGGAGACACAGGACTAATAGATTATGTGCTCAAATCAATTAGTTGTGTTGCTGTTGGTGATCAAATTGTTTCTCGCTCGATTAATCCATTAACCAAAGTGTTTGAGTTCAGGATTCATGACATTATTGAGGAAGCAGATCAGTCTGCTAGAGAATCAAATACATTTGTATCTTCACTTGATTCCAGATGGCCAAAGCAGAGGCTAGAGCATGTTGCACAAGTTATTATGAATATATTGAAATCTAACAAGGCAGTGGGCCCTGGCAATGGGACTATGTCACGGCAAGAATTACGTGATCGGGCTAGGCAGTGCATTGGTGACACTGGCCTCATTGATTTTGTGCTAAAATCAATCAACAATTGTTCTATGATCGGAAATCAGATTGTTTCTCGCTCGAAAAACCCATCAACAAGATTGATCGAATTCGCCATTCGAGAAGAAAACATGGTGGAGTCACCTAGTATGGCTCATGAACCAGGGTTGGATGTGTATGGAGATGTCCTGTTTTTGTATAAAAATGTTCTGCTGGGTTACCCCGAGTGGGACTCGGTGAGTTTGGCGACTCGGGTTGTCTTGGACAGCAAGCATTTTGTGAAGGAATGGGTGTTTAAAGAAGTTGAGATGGGTCAGCTAATGGCGCTGACATGCCGAGTCCTTCCGAGTTTTGACGAGTTGGAAACCGAGTTGACCCGGCCGTTATGTCCTGGTGAGGTAGTTATGGTCCCCCCTGGGATGACAATTGGTGAGCTGAAGTTGGTGGCGCAGTGCGCACTGAGAGACACGTACTGTGTCATGGAAGAGTTGGTTGTGACGCAAATAGGCGGGTTGAAGGGAATAGATGACGAGTGGATGATATCGTGCGCGGTGGAGTCGGGTGCGCAGGTTTGGGTGAGAGGAAATGGGCTGGACTTGGATACCAAATTGAGATACGAAGGTGGGCCTGAAGATGGGAAGTTTGATTGTGTTTGTGGGGCCAAAGTTGATGATGGAGAGAGAATGGTGGCTTGTGATGAATGTGACGCGTGGCAGCACACGAGGTGCAGAGGCATCGATGATGACGAACCGGCGCCTTCATTTTTCCTGTGTTACAAGTGTGTGGTGCAACGCCAGCATGCATGATTGTTGATGGACCCACTATTCATTTTTTCTGTTTGAAGATTAAAATTTAATTGGAAATTCAAAAGATCGATGCAGGTGGTGGCAAAATATTCAATTTTCCCGGTACTGGTAGGTATAAAGATTGTCTTATGTATGCCTGGCAATGTTTATATATAACAAACAGTTTAATTTTAGATTTGGTTGAGAAATGAAACATACATACTAGTAACGCGCGCGCGTATAATTATATTATTATTAAATAGTACTGTTGTTATATACTACTACTCCCTCCCTTTAAGACTTTAAAATTGTGTACAAGTATTAAGAAAATGATTGTACAATATTAAATATAATATTAAATGTGTATATTATCCATATTTTGGAAAAAGAAATTGTTATTTTGGACAAAAAATAGTGAGAGAATCAAAGTTATACTCCCTCCATCTATATCTGACGTTTTAGACATTTTTACGTAGATTAAGAATAGATACAATTTTACTATTTTACCCTTAATTAATACTTTAATCTCATTTAATTCTTCATTAACACCATATCCACGGAAACGGCAGCAACAACTTTCTGCTTCGTAACCGGCGACTTCATAATTTCAGCATCCACTAGATATTAGCCACCCCAATGAACAAACAACGCCTTATCCGATCAATCTCAGCATCAACGGTTGATTTTGATTTCTGCATTCACCATAATTTCAACCATGAATCTACCACCTCCGTTGAAGAACTTTTCTCCAACGAAAAAATTCTTCCGACTCAACTCGTTAAGGATAAAAATTTCACTCCAAAAGAATCTCTGCCACCGCCACTCTAACCGCCACTCCAACCACCACCGCCACCATCACATGATGATCATCATGGCGGCGGAAAACTAGTAATTTTGTCACAGGCAGAAGATCAGAAGCAAAAGTCAAAGTCATTTTGGCAATTCAAGCAAAGTAGTAGTTTGAATTGTGGTAATGGGTATGCGCGAAGCCTGTCTGTTACCACTTCTATCGCGTAGTAGAGAGAGTATAACCGACGATTCTATTAATACCAGATCGACTCCATTAACACCAGATCTAAGGAGATTTCGGCAGATTTCGACGGATTTAATGAGTACATACGTACGGATTAAGAGGAGTAGAGAGAGTATAACCGGCGACTCCATTAACACTAGATCGACGGATTTGATCGGCGGCAACAGTTGAATTTCAGATTAGTTTATGTATTGGTATTAATGGTGGTTGGAAAGGAAGGGTAGAGAAGGAAAGAAATAGGCAAAATATATTTGGTTTTGTAGAACGTCAAATATTTTACGGAAAAAAAATAGTCTAGAACGTCAGATATAATGGGATGGAGAAAGTATTTAATACTACTTAGGATAATATTAAAAATTAAACAATTAATGCTTATTTAAATTTCTAAAATGTCATATAGTAATAAGGAACAACGTTTTATATTAATGGACGAAAAGAGTAATATTTGAGAATGAAAATAATTATTCAATAGTAAGCTATTGTTGAAGCAACTCAAGCAAGCATGGTATTCCACAATAACGTACGGCTAGTTCCATTTATTAAAAAAAAATAAATTGTTCCATTAACAAATGACGGTACATACACTTTTAGAGCATCTCTAGAAAAGTAAATTATATTATCGACTATATTTAGTATTCATATTACATCAATATATATATGAGATAGTCATTTAATTCTTTTTAGTAGATAGACTATCTCACGTATCTATAATATTAAAAAATTATATTATATTTAATGAATTATTGTTTACCAATCATTCTTCTACACTTTTATTTAAATATATTTAAAATTATAGTACACTAAATTCTAATTTCTTGATATAGTCTTTGTGAAATCTGAGTTATAAACTAGGATTTGTGCTTTTCCTACTTGTTAGAGATGCTCTTATTGTGGACCGGAATAATTAATAAGTAATTACTGATATGAAATTTTTACCTGCTATTTAGTTTGATATATTGCCAAAATACAAGCCAAATTATATATGTCATCACCATATAGTATAGTAGAATAGACCTGGCTAGCTAAAATCAAATTAAAACAAAGCAAGGATGATGATGATTTCATTATCTCCTCCTTGACGTACTGCATGCACATGTGTAGGATCGATCGGATATTGCTACGGTTCCCGAAAAAGATTATGCTTAATTGGAACAACGTACCGGCCGGACCTTTCCTGTCACTATCTCACACAGCCGTGCCGGGAGGGTCTAGATGATCCTGAATAATTTAGAGGCAGGCACCCACCCACCCAGTCACCCACCCACCTTAATTAGATTTATCGATCGATCTATGTATAATTAATTCAGGCTTTCTTAAAACTAACAATAAGCGGATTATCATCACTCAAACCAATACCAAGACCAAGCCATCTCTTCTCATCTTCAGAAAACACAACCACATTCCCACACACAACCTTGCAAAAACTACAAACACTTGGACAAAACACAATCTTATACCCATCCCCATTCTCATACTTCTCAACCTTGAACCAATTACTCACCGTACGCACCCCGGGCCGCCCCGTCAGTCCACCGCTCTGTACATATCTCCGCCCAGTTATCTCATCCACCCCACCAACTTTCCACCCTGTAGACTGCACACAAATTGTCGCCGCATGGAACACTACATTCACATCACTCGACAAGCTTATATTCACATCCTGCCTGTTATTCATTGCCAAGAATCTGACCGGTAGGCCGTTGGAGAGTTCATGACTTTCCTGCATCACATAAAACGGGCACCTCCCGTCTCGCAATGAAAGGGCAAGCCCGCCGCCATTTCCACTACCCTGGACGGTGGGAAGTATGTAGTACTTTGTGGTGGCTTGAACCTCCTGACCTTCTACGTCGAGCACGACACTGGTGGTGCTTTCCGGGTTCAAGGGATGAGTCGGGGTTATGTAAGAAGAGGAGAGCACTAGTACTATAGATAGAAGTGTGGATAAAAGGTAGCTGAAATTCATGGTGTACATTAATCTTTTTAACTTGTAAAAAAGATAAGACGAATGGAGAAATATATATAGTAGTGGCCCAATTAGAGAGTCCCTCAATATTCGTTTTAGAATTTTTTTGTTTCAAAATATTACTAGTCGTTTTGAGGTTTTTTAGGTAGATAAAAAGTGATATTTTCCCTTCACTCATTCCCATGGTTGTAACTTTATTGTTGCTACATAGCTGTATATTAATTGCAGGGTCTATTGTGACATTTTCACACTATATTTAATTATAAAATGGTTGGAATAAGTACTCCTAAATCATGCGGTAAAGCCTAAAACGTCTCATATATCGGAACGGAGGGAGCATTTAATATTAGAGTTGTTCATAAGTATTATAGTAAAAAAATTATTAATAATTAATTATATTTAATATTTGAGATGATATTGAAAATTAAAAAATTATTCACTCTATCCACATAGATTAAAAATAAATATAATTTTACTATTTTACCCTTAATTAATACTTTGATCTCATTTAATTTTTTATATTAACATAAGACTCATATCCCTCCCTCTCGTTGCGTTAAGTTCTCAATTCTCGCTACATTCATCGTCTTCATCTTCGATCTCCAAATCCAGCAATGGAGCTAAAAATTGAGGCCTCTGCAAATGAGACGAAAGCTTCATCGGCCGGATTGGCCGGATTTGTAGTAATTTCTTTGTCTCTCAAAGCTTCAATCAAAGCCCCCCTCTCTCTCTCTGAGCTCCCTTTTGTCTCATCGGCCGAATCTGTAGTAATTTCTTCATCGGCCGGATCTGTAGTAAACTTTATTACAAAACGACAAAGAAATCAATAATTGTCGTTCGTTCGTTATAAAGAAGATTAAAAGGCAAATGTGCTTTTCCCCTTTTTGTAGTATAAAACTTCATTGATTTTGACAGACAGCCTCAATATTATTTCTTATTTAACCAAAATTGAGCTCCCTTTTGTCTCAGTTCTGTTCTGACTTTTAATTAATCTCAGTTCAGTTCTGTTTTGTTCTGCTCTGTTTTCAGTTCTGTTTTGTTTGGTGATAGCCTGCCTATAATGGCGGATCTGTAGTAGCTTGCTGTCTTTTGAAAACAGAGAAAATAACCATTAACGGTGGTGGAGAAGGAGGATAAAAAAGAAAGCAAATAGTCAAAATATTCTTGGTATTGTAAATATTTTGAGAAAAAAAATACATTCTAAAACGTCAAATATAAAAGAATAGAGAGAGTAATATTTAATTAAAATTTTCAAACGACAAATATTAAGAAACATAAATACTTCTCTAAAACAACATTTAAAAAGACGGAGTGAATATTAATTACAATATTGAATTAAACATAACATGCATTAATGATATAAGTTGTCAATTTCGTGGGTGAATTTATTGCATCTCATGTTGGCCTTTTTCAAGATTTTGGTGCTGACAAAATATTGTGATTGCATATGCTGACAAATGATAGATCACGAGCGAGGAAGAAGAAAGTTGTGATAATTTCATTTGTTTTTGTTGTTAAATAATTGGTTGGTCATGATTTTTGTGGGGGATTTAAGGATGTAACGGTGCTTTCAGGTATAGAAGTATAGAACTACACATGTGACACAACCAAACGAAACTCAATGCTTTGCAAATTGATGGTTTAATACTTGTGATTTTATGTAGACATGCATGTCATTTTCTAGTTTATTCACTGCATTGCATTGGGTATATAGTATATACCCCTGGATTTAAAGAGTTTCTGACTTTAATTATTCTCCAAATTAAAGTTTTAACTTTTAATCATTCATAACATAATTTAAATTACAAATGTAATATATGCATATGCCTCACGGGCTATTAGTGCTTAAAGGTTGCTTAAATAGCATCACAACTTTATTGAAACTAAGTCATTTTTCAGATTATTTTTAAAAAAAATAATATTAAAAAAGAGTAGTTCTACTTACTTTCCTTTTATTTACAAAAATATCCCCACTTGTTTTTTTTAAAAAAATTCAAAACGATATATTCTTAATAAAGTCATCCTATAGCGAGGTATAATTTAGATCCGTACTCATATATATATATATATATATATATATATTTTTTTTTTTTTTTCAGGGAAAGTAAAAATAAAATAGAAGAATGGAGATGCAAGGGTATCGAACCCTGTACCTCTCGCATGCAAAGCAAGCGCTCTACCATTTGAACTACATCCCCTACGAAAAATAGGTCATACTATAAATTTGATGAGTTTAGTTAGAGGGTAATCTGAACTTGAATATGAACATACATAAATCCCCAAAATAACAAACCTAAAAGTTTTGCAGCCTGCGATGAGTTTGGAAATTTCAACATCTATTTAATCGTGCTAAATGAGCCAAATTAACTTGAACTCGGAACATATATATATATAGAGAAAAAAAATATTACTTTTTCAATTTTTTTAGTCTACGTATTTAACATTATTCATTACTTGAGTAAAGAAGTTTGACGCATAATAATCTTCAAATAAATCTTTATTAACTTTTGTTCTTGACACAAGGACAAACATTTATAACAAGATTTGAGGAAGATTTCTTTCTTTGTTTTATTTATTTATTTATATATGGATCGAGCGAGGAGGCATGCAAATTAAGATCATGAGTATGTATATATATGCATGAATTGATCGATCGAGCCACTAAAATAATTCATCAAGTCATTCACACACTAAGTTACGTACACAATATTTATATATATTTGGGCTACACAACATTCTCTTATCCTGCCTGCCTGCCATCAATGTGATAATCATGTCATATATATATATATGCACGAGTACTCAATACTTTGGGGAGACCTATATAAAGATAATTTAATGTAGACCTGAGTTTTTCGATTTGTGTTAATTTATAAAGTATTGTGTGTAGTGGGTCATATATTACGATCAACCAGGCTGGCCAATTCATCGATCCGTTATTGAAAAAAAGAAGAAGAAAGGATTCTTCTGTAGTTCTGTACATGTGAACATGTAGTACGTACATATATACTTGTACCTCTTGAAAGAATTGTCATTGACCATGCATGGTCATTCAATATGCATGTGTACCATAAGTACGTACTGTCCCAAAATTAAAGCCAAAAGGGATAGAAAAAAGTTGATCCTCCATGTACGTACGCAGGCAGCTATGCTAGCAGTACACATGCACAACAATGCAGTATTAATTCTTCCTTGTAATTAAACAACATCACGAGGCCAAGAAGTAGTAGCACATATATTGCATGATTACACAATCAATGCAAAATACCTTCTTTTCATTTTTACCAATATTTTTACATGATCCAAAGACTTTACAGCGCAGTAAATTATTCAACCACTCCGCCTTTCTCTTCTTCAATCTTATTGTACAACCCACCTACTACACATCAAAAAAATGAAATTCAATTTAATTATTTTTTTATTGAATTGTACAGAGGAGAATTGAATGATGAAAAATAAATATGAAATTAATAATTGGATGACGGTCTTTAATCGGTTTATACTTATGTGAGTACTGATTTCTGTATAAAGAATACATTAATTTACACAAATTTAATCACTTGTAAAGAAAAGAATTACAATGAATCACCTACGATTTTAAGTCAAGTGACACAAAACAATATTATGTAAATTGTAACCCACCTTGCAATTTCAAGTGAAAACCTAAAAATCATTACTCGATGAAGATAAATCTATTTAGATTTGGGTGTGAGATTCGAGAAATTATACAAAATATGTATATTTTTGTCTATTTTTTTTAGGCTTAAATATGAATTAGTACCCTAAACTATAAGCCATATTCCATTTCGGTGATTCACCTTTCAATTTTGTCAATTAGATGATTATACTATCAATTTTTTTCAATTGCAACAAATTGAATATGTCATGTCAGAAATTGCTGACGTGGTTAATTCTGTGGTCTTAAGAAGCTGATGTGGCAAAAAAACTATTTTTTAATCATTAAATAAATAAATTTGTTTAAATAAGGGGCAAAATGGTCAAAACCTAATTTAACATTTCTAATTAAAATAAAATCACTACAAATCCATTACAATCGATCGAACCCTTGATTGAACAAGAAGGATAAAAGTCGAGCTTGCCGCCTCGCTGCCACCTCCACCACAAACACCACTACCGCCATTGCCTTCTTCCTCCCGAAATTTACCACCGCGACATCAACTTCTACTAACCTCATGAATAGTAATTTTTAGCCCAACCGGCTTACTACTGCTTACGCCTGGCGGGAGAGTTGCGTCTCTCGTCGTCGATTCACGCCTATGCAGGTTCATCGGTGTCACCCCTTCATCCTCCCTCTACATCCTCGAACTCCACCTCCACTCCTCTCTCTCTCATTTTGTAACTTTTCGTCCATTCGTCTCTCACCCGCTTTGGCGTGGCGACATCCCTCAAGACGACCCTCCGCCGCTTAACCTAAAAGTTAAGTCAGTAATGGAGACCCGGTTCGGAAGAGAGAAACAAAAAACAATGATAACGGGAAATTTCAACCGAGGGCTCCAAGAGGCCCAAACGCCCGATGAAAACTCCTTTTCAATTGGAAACCTTGGAGAAAACCTATGTGAGACCCCGAATTTTATGAAATAAAAGTATTCAATTTTTCTATTTTGGTGAATAGTTAAATTGATAAAAGTTTAAAGTTAAGGGTGACATTTGAAAATTTTTCAAGTAAGTGATGATGAAGTTTTGTTTTATTAGTATTATTAATGTAATAAAAGCAGAAAAACTTTTTATATAAAATGAATACTTTTATAAAGTTATTCGCTTTATTAATTTAATAGTAAAATCTTTTTATATATAAAAATGTAATACTTTTATAAAGTTATCATTTTATTGTATAATAATTAGAATATATTATATTTTATTATGCATAGTGTTCAGTATAAGGCTCTGCGATAGTGTTTTCAGAGTAGTAAAATTCTTTTATATAAAAATGTAATACTTTTATAAAGTTATTCGTTTTATTAGATTATAAATAGAATATATTATATTTTATTGTAAACCAATACTGGATCCGTCCGTTTAAAAGTAAATCAATACGGACCGTTCATGGATTGGTTCTTATTAGATCCATTCTTCTATAAATGAAGCTCATTCCTTCATTATTTCTTACGAATTCAATTTGAAACTCTAGAGAGAAACTATAGATAGAGTTCTTCTTCTATAAACTTGAGCGTATTTCTTTAGAGTTTAAGAAAACTTTGAGCATAAGGCAAGTTTTTTCGAAAGTATATCCTCGCCCTACCAAATTCGAAGTACTCTTCTTTCAAAGGTAAAGGATATTATTTGTTGTAATAGTAAGGGTATTATTTCTTTTATATTCATGAAGAGAACTTCATTATTCCATTCTTTATTATTACATTGGAATAACTTTTGATAACGTGGACTACCCTATACTTGGTGAAATTCTTCTGTTATTCCATTCTTTATTATTCTGTTGGAATAACCTGTATACGTGGACTACCCTATGTAAGACCCCAGCTTTTATGAATAAAAATGAATTTTCTATAAATATCATTTTTGAATATTATGAAATGAATTTGATATAATGTTATAGTTGTGGGTATTATTTATAAATTTTACAAAGTACGCAAGTTGTTTTATAATATTCGATTGGTGGGGAATATTCGTTTTAACGAGGGAATATTCGTGACGGCAAGACAATCATTAGTGGACCCCTATTAATGTAAATTATTGTCGTATTGAGAAAACGACAAAAATATTTTTATAAAAATAACGGCGGAAGTTTTACTAATTAATATTGTTGAACTACTACTCAGTAGTAAAAATACGATGAATACGCGTAATTGCATAAGAAGAGCATACGGTATTGATTATTGATGCTTACGTGAGAAGTCATTCAGTTTTATTCAATTATTGTCGATATTTTATATATTATTAAATCAATAATTGAAATGATAGAGTTATTAAATATTATAAATTGCAATATTAACGATGTCTAGAAGTTCTGCCAAGGAGATGTTTGGTCACCTAATTGCGCGCCAATAGAGAGAAATCTTTATTGGAAAGCCCCCTCTTTCCTGGGAACGACCTGGTCGATTAATATATTGTGAATTATAATAAAGGTGATAAATGTTGTTAAAATTATTAAGGTGATTTTTATGAAGTTTTGCTTATTTTATGGACCCCTATTTATCCATTTTTCAAAATAATCAGTAGAAATTTTTTAAAAGTGGGACCCACATGTGGGGGCCACATGTGTTGAAAAACTAATTTTGGAAATGGGGGTGGGAGAGAGTTACGTATAGGGAAGGGAGATTATGTATATAAAGATTGTGATGTGTGTATATATAATATTATATGTGTGAGTGGAAAATGGTGGGAGAAAAGAAATTTAAAGAGTGATAGTGATGTGTGTGAGTGGAAAGTGGTGGGTAGAGTGAAAGTGATTTTTTTTTTTTTGGGGGGGGGGAGGGGTGGGGGATTGATGTTGGTTACGGGGGAGATAAAAATCAAGTGGTGTATATATAATATTGATATATATTATAAGACCCCAACTTATTATTAATGAAATTTAATTTTCTCTATTTATTATTTTGAAATAGTAAGGGTTGATTTGATTAATGTGGATAGTTATGGGTAAAATACGCAAATATTTCAAAATAAACAAGTGGTTATAAAATATTCATTGTTGTCGGGGAATATTCGTTTGGTCGTGGAATATTCTCGTTGTCGGGGAATATTCGTACGACGGCGCAGTCTTTTGTGGGCCCCATAACGGAAAGCGATTGGATGAAGAAAACGACAAATATAAGTTGTTTAAAAATAATGGCGTAGTTATTCTTTATTATCTTTGTTAAAATACCTTGGTTAAAACACAAGAAGACACTGCAGTATTGCATCAATTATTGATTCTTACGTAAGAAGGCACTACTCAATAATGGTTATAGTAATTCTTTATTCGCTCAAAGATTTTATTGATTTAATAATTGTTGCGTTGATATTTTATATTCTTTGTTGTTTTAATAATTGTCATTACACAAGATTTTACATTATCGAAGCAATAATTCATATTATCTGAATAATATTATTAGATAACATTATTGGCAATGTCTAGAAAGTTACATCACAGGAGAGGTTTGGTCACCTAATCATTGGCAAGAAGGAGAAATTCTTATTGGAAAGCCCTTTTTCACAGGAACTACCGGTCACAAGATCTTGTGATTCTGTAATATTATTTGTGAATAATTAATTATTGATTTATATAATGAGGAAAATATTGATTTTATGTGGATATAGATGGAGAAAATTTTTAATGTGACAATTGTTGAAAATTAATATTTTATCTTTTTATGATAAAATAATTCATTTAAATATATTATTTTAATAATATAATAATGGTGATATTTTTACAACGAATGTGGGATATATGAGTATACGAGGAGGAAGAGTATTTTTGTTGCAATAAATGTTTAAAACATGTTAAACATGTCGGTGGACCCCATTTATTGACTGAAATTTGATTATAGCTTGTAAAATCCCTGTTTGTGGATTTGGTCAATTTTGTTTGGAATTTGGAAAACTTTCTTCGCAAAGTTGTAGAGAATTGGATTTCTATAAAAGATCGCATAAGATTCAATTTTTTGATAAAATGGCTATTTATTATGAATTATTGAAGTTCAAGCTCAAAATAATTGATTTTTGGAAGTTTAAAATAATTTAAATTAGAAAAACGTTTTTGATATGTTTGGTGGGCTTGGTTGGTTGTTCAAATGAGTGATTTCAGTTTATAAGAGTGTGCGAGGAAAATTTTTATATATATTAATATTATATTAAATTTTCTACTTAGTGTTCTAAGCGATTTTCCTATAAATAGGGTGCTTAGGTTAGAATTAAAAATCACACGTAAATCAAGTTTTCTCTCTATATTATCGAGCGTATTCTTGTGAGTATTTTGAGTATATTTTGAGTATTGCTATATCGGTGCAAGTTCAAGTCATAGCTTTATATCGGTGTTTCATTGTAGAAATCTTGTCTTTGTGAGGTAAGGGATATTATTTTTTCGAAATGATATTATTTCTTCAATATCATTATGCCAAGTATTGATCTGAACTTTGTAATCAAATTTGGAACTTTTATTGTGTGGGGTTACTTATTCACGATATCAGACTTTATTCACGATATCTGATCTTATTCACGAATATGGCACTTTATTCATCTGAAAAATAAAAATTTTCCTTTTAGGTCCAAAATATCTATTCTCGGATACTAGCTTTGATTGTATCCATGTTTTGATCATTCTTGGATTTTACATCACTATGATTATTTTTGAGGTATTGTTGGACATGGATAAAAAAAAGTACGAATCCTTAATCCTTAATCATTGTCATTTTGTTTCTTTGGATTCGTTTCTTTAAAAAATATTTTCATCATCCTCGGTCTTAAATGATGATATTATTGAATATCTTTGGCTTGTAGTGCAAAAAGATGAATGATTTCGATGAATATCTTTGGCCCAGTAGTAAAAGATGAGCAGTGTTTAGATGAACATGATTAATTGATGAATATCTTTGGCACTGTAGTGCAAAGATGAATATTTGATTCCGGATATATATTGATTGATGTTACGGGGATAAAAGATAGGCGATAAACTTTTAAATTCATACATAGAAGATAGTAGTTTGCATTCTCTACTTAACTCTTCTAGTGAATTATTATTTCATTGCGAATATTGATTTAAAACTTGTTGTCTATTATTCTATTAGATTTTTCCTCTTGAAGACTAACGATAATTTGTTGTATATTATCTTAGTCATAATATTCTTTTTCTTGGGCTAGTTGAGCTCACCCTTTTCCTTGTTGTTCCATTTTTTTCTTCTCGGGAGGCGAGAATGTAGAAGTACTTAGTCAGGGTATGGAATGAAGGTTCTAGAGAGAGTTGTTTAGTAGTCCTCACCATTTTATAAAATAATGTATCAATAATTATGATGGGGATTTATTTGCGTGTGGATATTGTCTAGATGGCAATATCTCGTATTTAAACTCACGGTTTTATATGTTGTAATAATAAAGTTTTAGTTGTTTACGTACCGTGTATTGACAACTCGGAATGGGTGATGTATACCTATTTTGGGGCGTCGCGGTTGGTATCGAGCTTAGGGATATGATCTCTGGCGGAGATCGGGGAATAGAACTAGGAGAGAGAGAGACGAGTAAATCCTTCGCTAGTGTGTCCTACCTAAGCTTATTTGTTAGTTGGTCGGTATATAGGGATATTATGTGATATATTGATTTCCTTAATTAACCCTTGTTTTTTATGATGATTTGAGAATGTCGATCGAGAATATTAACAATGGAAATGAGACCGAGAGACGCGCTGTACTCACCAACGAGGAGAACATGCAACAACAGTGGCAATGTTCTCTCCTGTGAACAACACCACCTGAGCGAGATGATGAACGAGGGATGTTTAGAAGCTTTTGTATTCATTCAAAATCGACGAGGGAGACTCGTGTTCAAAATCTGAGGAGGAAATGATAGCAATTCACGGGTTATCACAAAGAAAGCGATTCAAAGAGTTGGGACCACCACGAATTTAAGGTTAAGCAGATCCGATCATCATGGCGAAAACATGGGTCAAGCAAATTACCAAGATATTCGATGTCTTGGGATGCACGGAGGAACAGAAGGTTCCATTCGCCACCTTTATGTTCCGTGGCGAGGCGACTACTACTAGTGAGAGTCTCGTGAAGCGTACCCATCCGGCCCTTGACTCAAAGCGTGTCTTGGGAGACGTTTGAGAACTATTTAATGACAAATACTTTCACGAAAGTGTTCGTTATATATGAAGGAAGTGGAGTTCATCGATTAGAACAAAACAACATGATGGTGTCTCGAAGACGAGGCAAAGTTTGCAGAGTTATCGTGTTTGCACCTCATTTGGTGGAAAATGAGGAACGTTGATGCGGATGTTTCTTAGAGGTTTGAAACCCGAGGCATTCGTCAAGATCTCATTTCTCATAAATTTTCTCTATTAGGATGTTGTATGTGAGGCTCAATTATTAGAAGCGAGATAACGAGTATGGTCAACCGAGGAGCCACAATCGAGGATCATCTAGGAGATAGCAGATTAACAAAACCACGATAACCCGGCGGAGAAAGAAAAGAGCGGACAAAATGGTAACCACTACGGTGGTAAATCATGGCCATGAAAATAGAAGAAGCGAGTCGGGAGGAGATTTTAAAAGAGGAGATTTAACAACGACCGTATGTGAAGGCATAAAGTCAAGCAGAATCGGTTCTAAGGGAGGAGAACGACCACCGGTCATATGCTATAAAACACGGAAAGAGGACATATCGGTCCAAACCGCCCACAACAGTTCAAGGTATGCTATAATTGTGGAAAGGAAGGACATATCGCTTCGAGATTAGACGCAGAGCGAAACCTAGTTCAATGAGGGACGGTGACTCAAAAGATCATCCCGAGTAAAAGTCAAAGTCACAGTTTTAGAAGAAGCGTTTGTTGTGACCGGTCAAAATGCGAGGAACCCAAACGAGGTGATCACGGGTAAGCTATTTATAAATTCTTGCGAAGTTTATACCTTACTTGATCTGGTCTTTACCCATTCATTTATCTCTCCTACTTGTGCTCAACGTTTAAACTTGACTCAGGAGAAATTAGACTTTGACCTATCTGTGGAAACTCCGTAAGGAGAAACTTTCATCACATCCAATTGTTTATAAATCTTGTTTTGATTCAAGTTGGTACCATCACCTTACCCATTGACCTTATCTCTTTAAAGATACTTGCTTTTGATGTGATTTTAGGGATTGATTGGTTAACTACTCATCATGCCAAAATTGATTGTTTTCGTAAGGTTGTTAGTTTTCATATTCCTAACCAACTGTTATATTTAATTCAAGCAACTAAACCATTAAAATCAATCATCATCATATCTAATCATAAAGCTATTCGTTTATTGAAAAGCGGATGTCAAGCTTTCTTAGCCCATGTTATGGATTTGAATAAAGACACGTCAAATTTGAATAATATTCTGTTGTTATTGACTTTCCGACGTATTTCTGAAGAACTTCCGGCCTACCCCAAAGCGTGAAGTTGAATTCTTTATTGATCTTGAACACAGTACAAAGCCCATTTCTAAAACCCCATATCGAATGGCTCTATTGAACTTCAGGAGTTAAAGGTCCAACTACGTGAATTGTTGGACATCGATTTCATTCGCCTTAGTACATCTCCTTGGGGTGCTCTGTTTTATTCGTAAAGAAGAAAAGCGGGAGTATGCGACTTTCAATATTGATTATCGGAATTGAACCATGTCACCATCAAGAATAGGTATCCTCTACCTCGTATTGATGACTTGTTTGACCCGATTCTGAGGGCACAATTTTTTCAAAGATCGATCTTAGATTCGGATATCATCGGTGAAGATTAGGCGAGGATATTCAAAGCGCGCGAACTAGAACTCCTGCGGGCATTATAAATTCTTAGTCATGTCTTTCGGATTAACTAATGCTCCCGCGGCTTTCATGGATATGATAAACCGAGTATTCAAGGAATATTTGGATGGGTTCGTTGTTGTTTTTATTGATGACATCCTCATATATTCCAAAAATCGTGAAGATCATGAGCACCATTTGAATTTCGGTATTCCAAAGGCTTCGTGAAAACAAACTATATGCCAAATTGAAGAAATGCGAGTTACGCTTGAAGAAGTAGCATTCCTTGGGCACGTGGTGTCAAACATGGAGTATCTGTTGATCCGGTGAAGATTGAAGCAATACAAAGTTGAGAACAACCAAGAAGTCGGTGGATCAAGATGACGTAGCTTTTGGGCTTAGTTTGGTTATTATCAGAGATTCGTGGAAGGGTTTTCTCGAATCGCTACTCCATTAACCCAGCTAACTTCGGAAGGATACAAAATTCGTATTGAGCGAGGAATGCGAGAAGAGTTTTCAAGAGCTTAAGAGGAGACTCATTTCGGCACTGTTCTAACAATACCATCTGGTACGGATGGATTTGTTATCTCAAATGACGATGCTTGAGGCAAAGGGTTAGGATGTGTTCTCATGCAGCGTGGGAAAGTCATAGCCTTTATGCCTCACACGACAACTTAAAGAGTATGAGAGGAATTATCCTACTCATGATCTAGAGTTAGCGTGATCGTTTTCGCTTAAAGATATGGAGGCACTATCTATATGGGGAGAAAGTGGAGATATATTCAGACCATAAAAGCCTCAAATATTTCTTCACGCAAAAGGAACTCAACATGCGGCAACGACGTTGGCATGAGTTGTTGAAAGATTACGACCACACTATTCAATACCATCTTGAAAAGCGAACGTGGTAGCTGACGCGTTGAGTAGAAGATCATATGCAGGAATGAGTGCGATGATGTCAAGAAGTATACGACAGAGCCAACTTTAATAGAAAAGTTAAGGTTCGCTTTCAAGCCCACCCACCCTTGCCGATGCGTATGAAGAAGAAAGTACAAGAAGGTGCTATTCCAGAAGCGAGAATTGATGAAGAAGGAATACTTCGAGTCCACTCCAGACTTTGTGTCCCTAACGACTCTGATTTGAAGTACAAGATTATGATGGAGGCACACAATACACCATTTGCAATCCATCTCGAAGTACAAAATGTATCGTGATCTTGACATACATTTTGGTGGAATAATATGAAGAGAGAGATTGCAAAGTTTATCTCAATGTGTTTAACTTGTCAACGTGTAAAGGCGGAGCATCTAGTACCTAAGGGTCCGTTGCAACCACTTGAGATTCCGAAATGGAAGTGGGAACACATTACCATGGATTTCGTTACGGGTCTTTGTGAAGCCCCCAAAATTAGGTATACATCACCCATCTTGGGTCGCCACTTACATGGTACAGAATTTAAATACAACTTACTAACATAAGCGTAAGGTGGTACAATACGGCATAAAGCGTGAGTTTAAATACAAATATCGCGTCTACTAGATATTATACAAACTCAAAAAGGAGTCCTCATTACAATTATTATCACACTATTTCACAGAATAGTGAGGACTACTAATGCTATCTTCGAGGACCATCACTCGTTTCCCAGACTCGTCTCAAATATATTCTCATTTCAAGAAGAAAACGGTGAAAGAAAGGGTGAGCTCAACTAGCCCAAAGAAGAAATATTATGACTAAGATAATGCGAATAAATTATCAATAGTCTTCAACAATGTTAAACCGATAAAATACAATAGACAACCGGTTTAAGCTGCGGTGAATATCGCAATCCATTAAAAGAGTCAAGTAGAAAATAAAGTCTACTATCTTTTAGGTTTTTAAAGGTTTTTCATCATTTGTTATATTTGAGACTCAAACTTTAATAAATATTCCACATCATCGAATCACCCCGCACTACTGCCGAGGATATTCTTTAGTATCACGACCACAATTATTCATGCACTACGGGCCAAGAATATTTGTGTATTCATTAATGGTCATGATCATGCCAACAGCTGTCCATCAATGCACTACGGCCACTGAGGATTTTTACCACATCATTTGTAACATTACGGTCATGATTACAGAATAGTCTCTCAGTGGTCATAATCATACCAAGTCCATCTATGCACTGTGAGACCCGAGATGACTTTAAAAAAATATAAACATGAGGATGATGACAATGATATAAGAATTCAATAAAACAAGTTCAAGAATTATTTTATCCGGGAATTATTAACGCCCAAATTATCAACATGATCATTGTTTTTGTAGAGTAAAATTCAAGAATGATCGGAAGAATATTTTCATGAAAAAAGATCTTTGGATGAAACGCAAATATCAAGGATATTCCACTAATTTCATGGAGTATAGAAGTCAAAGTTTTAACCAATGGGTATAATAAAGAATGGAATAACAAAAGAAATCACCATGCATGCGATAGGCCGCATGCAAAAAGTTATTCCAACGAGAATAATAAAAGAAACGGAACCAGTCGGTGAAATTCTGCAAGCGAGGATGTTCCAACAGAATAATAAAGAGCGGAACCAGATCGGTGTAAAACACACACGAGATAGGATATTCCAATGAGAATAATAAAAAAGCGGAACCGAAGTCCGGTGTAAAACACACGACAGGATGTTCCAAGAATAATAATAAAAAGCGGAACCGGTCCGGTGTAAAACACATGCATGAGGATGTTACAACAGAATAATAGAAGAATGTCACCAAGTATAGGGTAAACCACTTATACAAAGTTATTCCAGCAGAATAATAAGCAATGGAATAACAACAGTTCTCTTCATGAATAAGAAAGAATAACACCCCTTACATTTGGTAGGAGATTGAATCTTTAAAGCGGTGTAGTAACAAAATACTTCTTCTTTCTCTCTTATTCTCTATACTTTCTCTCTCTATAGCTTGAATGAATTAAGTGAAAATAATGAAGCCCTAGGCCTCTATTTATAGAAGATTTCTAGCTTAGCTTTTCTTAGTGTGAAAAGGCGAGTGGCTCGACGACTAATGATGTGAAAAGAAAAGTGGTTTGGCCTTTTTTGTAATGTGAAACGACAAGTGGTTCGGCCTCTTTGTAATGTGAAACGACAAGTGGTTCGATGTCTGTAATGTGAAGCGACAAGTGGTTCGGACGTCTGGTAAAGGTAATTACTATTAACTAAGGTAAATACTATATGTGAAGGTAAATACTATTCACAAGAGTAATTACTATATGAAGGTAGGTAATTACTATCGACGAAGGTAAATACTATTCACAAGGGTAATTACTATTGACGAAGGTAATTACTATTGTGAAGAGACTCTTAGATGATGACATATGAGCCCCCATAAAATAATCAAACTTACCACAAATCATTTTTTTCATCAACACATATTTAATCTTTCAACAATTATTAATCATTTATAACTTTGTCGTCTCAATTATTGATTTAATACTATAACATATTATATGGATGATCTTTGTGACAATAATTGAATCAATAATATAAGAGATATGATCAAAGAATTCTTTGTAGCAATAATTGAGCATAGGTGAGTGACTTCTCACGTAAGCATCGATAATCAATCCACAGTAGTGTCTACTTATCAATTACGCCGTATTCATGTACTTTTACCACCGGGTAGTTCAACAGTTTTTAACGGTAACACCTCCGTAGTTATTTTTATAAAATGTTTTTATCGTTTTCTCAATCCAAATAATAATTACATTGTGGGGTCCACCAATGATTGAGCCATTATGCGAATATTCCTAACAAAAAGAATATTCCCAGACCAAACGAATATTTTATAACAACTTGCATACTTTGCAAAATTTATAAATATTACCCATAACTATAACATTATATCAAATTTATTCCATAATATTCAAAAATAATATTTATAAAAAAATTCATCTTTATTTATAAAAGTCGGGTCTTACAACCTCCCTTCTTATGAAATTTAGCCCTCGAAATTAGAAGTGCGATACACGGTATGTCGAAGAGGTAAGGATACCTTGATTTCATTTGATTCTAACTCCCAAGTCATTTCCTCAACATCGTGGTTCCTCCACAAAACTTTGACTTGAGGTATAACCTTGGGGCGTAGAATATGTTCCTTCTTATCAAAATTTGAGCAGGAACCTCTTCATACGTCAAATCTTCCGCTATTTAAATCGGGTTCTAACTCAATAATATGGTTCGGGTCTTTCACATATTTACGTAACATAGATATGTGAAAAGCGTTATGAACATTTGAGACATATTTGGCGGTAAAAGCGAAGTCTATAGGCCACAGTTCCTACTCGATCGAGGATTAAAATGGACCAGATGAATCGAGGGTTAAGTTTTCTTCTCTTTCCAAATCTTGTAACTCCTTTCCATGGAGCAACTCTTAACAACACATGATCTCCTATATCGAATTCCACGTCCTTTCGATGAAGATCAAGATAACTCTTTTTATCGATTTTGTGAGGTTTTTATCGTTGTCGGATCGTTTGAATCTTTCCGTAGTCATACGCACCAACTCCGGTCCCAACAACGTTGCTTCACCCACCTCATCCCAAAGATCTTCGGAGAGCGACACTTTCTTCCATACAACGCTCGAATGGAGCCATGCCAATACTTGCTTGATAAGCTGTTGTTGTAGGAAAACTCCACCAATGGTAAGAACTTGTCCAACTCCCTTGAAATCAAGGACACGAGTCTTAAAAGATCTCAAGAGTTTGAATAGTCCTCTCCATTGTCGTCAATGTTCGAGGATGATATCCGAAAGCTAAATCGTGAAATCTGTGCCCATAGCTTTTTGCAAACTAACCCAAAATCGTGAAGTGAATCTTGGGTCTCGATCGGAAACTATGGATCTGGAAGGCATACCATGCGATCTTACAATCTCGTTTATATACATCTGAGCAAGATGTTCAAGTGTATAAGTTTCTCGTATCGGTAAGAAATGAAGCGAGACTTAGTCAATCTATCAACAATGACCCAAATCGCATCAATGCCTTGAGAAACCTTAGGAAGGCCGTGCTTGAAATCCATGGTAATGTGCTCCCACTTCCATTCGGAATTTCAAGTGGTTGCTGATGGACCTTTTGGTACTTGATGCTCTCGCTTTAACTCGTTGACAAGTTAGACACCTTGAGATAAACAACGCTATCTCTCTCTTCATATTGCTCCACCAAAATGTATGACGAATATCATGATACATTTTGGTACTCCCAGGATGGATTGCAAATGGTGTGTTGTGCGCCTCCATCATGATATTATACTTTAAATCAGGGTCGTTAGGAACACAAAGTCTGGAGTTGACTCGAAGTATTCCTTCTTTATTGATTCTTGCTTCCGGCATAACACCTTCTTGCACTTTCTTCCTCATACGCATCAGCTCCAGGTCTGTAGCTTGAGCAGCTTTAACTTTATCGATTAAAGTCGGTTTCTTTCTATCAGATACTTTATTATCATCACATGCGTCCACAGAGTCTTTAACTCTATCTCCATCCTTTGCAGTCACACAAAATGGGCCTTTGCGTTGACAATATCGCTTTTCGTACTTGCGTATGATTTTCTACTCAATCGTCAACTACCACGTTCGCTTTTCGAGGATGGTATTGGATGGTATGATCATAATCTTTCAGCAGTTCAAGCCAACGCCGTCGTTTATCGCATGTTGAGTTCCTTTTGAGTGAAGAAATATTTGAGGCTTTTATGATCCGTAAAGATCTCCACTTTCTCCCCATACAAGTAATGCCTCTAAATTTTAAGTGTAAAGACAACAATTTATAACTCTAGATCATGAGTAGGATAACTCCTCTCATATTCTTTGAGTTGTCGCGAGGCATAGGCTATAACTTTTCCATGTTGCATAAGAACACATCCCAACCCTTTGCACAGAAGCATCATTTGTAGATGACAAATCCTCCGAGCGAGATGGTATTGCCGAGCAGTCTTTGAAATAAGTCTCTCTTGAGTTCTTGAAAACTCTTCTCACATTCTTCGCTTCAATAGAACTTTGTATCTTTCCGAGTCAATTTGAGTCGATGGAGTAGCGATTCGAGAAAATCCTTCCACAAATCTCCAATAATAACCAATTAAACCGAGAAAGCTACGTATTTGATCCATCGATTTAGGTTGTTCCCGACTTTGAATAGCTTGATCTTTCTTTGGGTCAACGGATATTCCATGACTTGATACCACGTGCCCAAGGAATGCTACTTCTTCAAACCCGAACTCGCATTTCTTCAACTTGGCATAAAGCTTATATTCACGAAGCTTTTGGAGTGTCGACCTCAAGTGTTGTTCATGATCTTCACGGCTTTTGGAATAAATAAGGATGTCATCAATAAAGGCGACCACAAAGTGATCTAAATATTCCTTGAATACTCGGTTCATCATATCCATGAAGCGGCGAGGAGCATTAGTCAATCCAAAGGACATGACTAGGAATTCATAATGCCGTCTCGAGAGTTACGAAAGCCGTCTTTGGAATGTCGTGGTTCTAATCTTCAATTGATGATATCAGGAACGAAGATCAATCTTTGAAAAGAATTTGGCTTTTCTGTTGGTCAAACAGGTCATCAATACGTGGCAATGGATACCTATTTTGATGGTGACATGATTCAACTCCAGATAATCAATACAAAGTTGCATACTCCCATCTTTCTTCTTCACAAATAGAGCAGGAGCACCCCGAGGAGAAGTACTAGGACGAATAAAGCCGATGTCTAACAATTCCTGCGGTTGGGTCTTTAACTCCACGAAGTTCAATAGAGCCATTCGATATGGGGCTTTGGAAATAGGTTTTGTCTAGGGTTCAAGGTCGATACAAAATTCAATTTCACGCTCTAGGGTAGGCCAGGGAAGTTCTTGGGAGAATCGTCGGAAATTTATTAACAATAGGAATATCGTTTAAAAGCGGCGTATTTTTATTTAAATGTGACATGAGCTAAGAAAAAGCGACATCGGATTTTTCAATAAGCGAATAGCTTTATTGCTTGAGATGACCGTGATTGATTTTAATGGTTTGGTCGTTTGAATTAGCATAATAGGTTGATTAGGAATATGAAAGCTAACAACCTTACGAAAACAATCAATTTTTGCATGATAAGTAGTTAACCAATCAATCCACAGAATCACGTCAAATGCAAGTATTTTTAATGAAATAAGATCGACGGGTAATGTGAGGGTACCGATTTGAACCAAACAAGACTTATAAGCGAGTGGATGTAATGAAGGTTTCTCCCAACGGAGTTTCCACGAGATAAGTCAAAGTCTAATTTCTCGAGTCAAATTTAATCGATGGCGCAAGTAGGAGAAATAAAAGAATGGGTAGAACCCGGTATCAAATAAAGTATAGACTTCATTAGAGTTTATGATAAGCTTACCCGTGATGACCTCATTCGGAGTTCCTTGCTCTTTGGGAGGTCACAACAAACGCTTCTCCCTCAGACTTCTAGGTTTTGAATTTTACGGGATGGCCTTTGGTGCCTCCATCCTATTTGAATTTGTCTTGAACGCACAAAAATCGAGCTAAGTGACCTTCTCTTCCACAATTATAACATGCTTTGGGCCGGCATGACGCAGTTTGGTGATGTGTCCTCTCCTCGCATTTGAAGCATATGATAGGTGGTCTTTCTCCTTCCTTAACAATGGGTCTTTGGTCTTGGCGTCTTTCCACCATTGTTGAATCTCCGTTTCTTGAAATGTCCATTCTTATTGTTTTGTTTACGATTACCACCGAAGTGGTTACCATATCCGCTTTGTTGATTCCCTCCACGCTTGTTGTCACCGCTTCGATGACTACTCTCATTTGGTATTATAATTTTTGGGTAATTTGCTCTCTTTTAGTTGTGTTGACTCATTATCGCGTTCCACTAAGCGAGCCCTATTTACAACATCTCGAATACAAACACGGTTTATGAGAAATAAGATGTTGATGTATCTCGACTTCAAACCTCTTAAAAACATTCGCGCCATTCTCTCTTCATTATCCACCAAGTGGGGACGAATAGTGATGATTACTCGCAAATTTTGCCTCGTATTGCGACACGGTCATATTGTTTTGTTCAACTTGATAAATTCCACCTCCTTCACGTGTGGCGAATACTTTCGGGAAAGTATTTGTCGTTGAACGACTCTGGAACTTCTCCCAAGATATCTTGATGCAATGAGGTTGAGTACGTTTCTACCGATTCCCACCGAGAATCCGCCTCTCGCGCAACATAAAAGCGCGAAAGGAACCTTTTGCTCCTCGGAGCATCCCAAGACATCAAATATCTTGGTAATGCTTTATCCATGCTTCCGTCGAAGTGATTTTGGCTCTCCCTTAAACTCCCGGTGGTCCAGCTCCTTGAATTGTTTAGCGGTGACCTGGCGAGAGTTTTCGTGTTTCCACCTACGTTTTGGGCCGAGTCGCTCTCGCTTCTTGTTGCATAAATTGCATAAAGCCCTCGAACATTTGATCATTCATCATTTGGTCGGTGTTGTTGTTTGCATGAGGATTATCGCCTTCGATGCACATTATCACGATTATTGATATGTGGTGAATCGGCGATCGCCACGCTCCATTGCTATTCTCAACATTCTCGAGATGTCATTTTTGAATCTTGCCACAAAACAAAAGGTTAATTGACATGTAACAAATTATCCCTATCTTCCGACCAACCAATAAAATAGCACGTAAACTTAGGTAGGTCATACTAGCGAAGGTATTCCCCGTCTCTCCCTCCTAGTACTATTCTCACATCTTAGCAGGATCATATCCTAAGCTACGATACCAAGCTGTGGCGCCCCAAAATTAGGTATACATCACCCATCTTGGGTCGCCACTTTATGGTATGTAATTTAAATACAACTTACTAACATAAGCGTAGTGTACAATCGACATAAAGCGTGAGTTTAAATACAAATATAAATACTACTAGATATTATACAAACTCAAAAAGGAGTCCTCATTACAATTATTATCACACTTTATTTCACGAGAATAGTGAGGACTACTAATGCTATCTTGAGGACCATCACTCGTTTCCACAGACTCGTCGTCGGCTATATTCTCATTTCAAGAGAAACGGTGAAAGAAAAGGGTGAGCTCAACTAGCCCAAGAAGAAATATTATGACTAAGATAATGCGAATAAATTATCAATAGTCTTCAACAATGTTAAAGCGATAAAATACAATAGACAACCGGTTTAAGCTGCGGTGAATATCTTGATCCATTAAAAGAGTCAAGTAGAAAATAAAGTCTACTATCTTTTAGGTTTTAAAAGGTTTTCATCTTTGTTATATTTGAGACTCGACTTTAATAAATATTCCACATCATCGAATCACCCCGCATTACTACGGCCGAGGATATTCTTTAGTATCACGACCACAATTATTCATGCACTACTGGGCCAAGAATATTTGTGTATTCATTAATGGTCATGATCATGCCAACAAGCATCCATCAATGCACTACTGACCCTTTGAGGATTTTTACCACATCATTTGTAACATTACGGTCGTGATTACAGAATAGTCTCAACGGTCATAATCATACCAAGTCCATCTATGCACTCTGAGGCATGAGATGACTTTAAA
Organism: Panax quinquefolius; assembly: GCA_020205615.1. NCBI lineage: Eukaryota > Viridiplantae > Streptophyta > Magnoliopsida > Apiales > Araliaceae > Panax > Panax quinquefolius. The sequence continues at coordinate 12,227,394 of CM035173.1, read as the reverse complement.
AAATATAAACATGAGGATGATGACAATGATATAAGAATTCAATAAAACAAGTTCAAGAATTATTTTATCCGAGGAATTATTAACGTCCAAATTATCAACATAATCTTTGTTTTGTAGAGTAAAATTCAAGAATGATCGGAAGAATATTTTCATGAAAAGATCTTTGGATGAAACGCAAATATCGAGGATATTCCACTAATTTCATGGAGTATAGAAGTCAAAGTTTTAACTTATTTGGGTATAATAAAGAATGGAATAACAAAAGAAATCACCATGCATGCGATAGTAAACCGCATGCAGATGAGTTATTCAATGAGAATAATAAAGAACGGAACGGTCGGGTGAAATTCACACCAAGCGGGATGTTCCAAATGTAATAATAAAGGCGGAACCGGATCCGGTGTAAAACACACGAGATAGGATATTCAACGAGAATAATAAAAGGCGGAACCGGTCCCGGTGTGTAAACACACATGCAGGATGTTCCAATGAGAATAATAAAAAGAGCGGAACCCAGTTAGGTGTAAAACCTGTGAGCAGGATGTTACAATGCAGGAATAATAGAAGAATGTCACCAAGTATAGGGTAAACCACTTATACGAGTTATTCCAAGAGAATAATAAGCAATGGAATAACAACAGTTCTCTTCATGAATAAGAAAGAATAACACCCCTTACATTTGGTAGGAGATTGAATCTTTGCGGCGGTGTAGTAACAATAAAATACTCTTCTTCTTTCTCTCTTATTCTCTCTATACTTTCTCTCTCTATAGCTTGAATGAATTAAGTGAAAAATAATGAAGCCCTAGGCCTCTATTTATAGAAGATTTCTAGCTTAGAAGACCTTAGTGTGAAAAGCAAGTGGCTCGACGACTAATGATGTGAAAAGAAAAGTGGTTTGGCGCTTTTGTAATGTGAAGCGACAAGTGGTTCGGCCGTACCGTAATATGAAACGACAAGTGGTTCGATGCTGTAATGTGAAACGACAAGTGGTTCGACGTCTGGTAAAGGTAATTACTATTAACTAAGGTAAATACTATTGTGAAGGTAAATACTATTCACAAGAGTAATTACTTATTGACGAAGGTAATTACTTATTGGCGAAGGTAAATACTATTCACAAGGGTAATTACTATTGACGAAGGTAATTATTATTGTGAAGAGACTCTTAGATGATGACATATGAGCCCCCATAAAATAATCAAACTTACCACAAATCATTTTTTCATCAACACATATTTAATCTTTCAACAATTATTAATCATTTATAACTTGTCGTCTCAATTATTGATTTAATACTATAACATATTATCTGAGATGATTATTGTGACAATAATTGAATCAATAATATAAGAGATATGATGCAAAGAATTATTCTTTGTAGCAATAATTGAGCATAAATGAGTGACTTCTCACGTAAGCATCGATAATCAATCTGTAGTGTCTTCTTATCTATTCTGGCGTATTCTTGTACTTTTACCACCGGGTAGTTCAAGCGCTTTTAACGGTAACACCTCCGTAGTTATTTTTATAAAATGTTTTTTGTCGTTTTCTCAATCAAACAATAATTACATTGTGGGGTCCACTGATGATTGAGCCATTATACGAATATTCCCTAACAAAAAGAATATTCCCCGACCAAACGAATATTTTATAACAACTTGCATACTTTGCAAAATTTATAAATATTTCCCACAACTATAACATTATATCAGTTAGCTCATGTCACAGATTTAAACAAAATAAATCGGTTTTGAAGCGATATTTCTATTGTTAATAAATTTCCGACGTATTCCCCGAAGAACTTCTGGCCTACCCCCAGAAAGCATGAAATTGAATTTTGTATCGACCTTGAACCCGAGACAAAACCTATTTCCAAAGCCCCATATCGAATGGCTCTATTGAACTTCGAGGAGTTAAAGACCCAACTGAGGAATTGTTAGACATTGGCTTTATTAGTCTAGTACTTCTCCTTGGGGTGCTCCTATTCTATTCGCGAAGAAGAAAGATGGGAGTATGCGACTTTGTATTGATTATCGGGAGTTGAATCATGTCACCATCAAAAATAGGTATCCATTGCCACGTATTGATGACTGTTTGACCCGGTTGCAAGGAGCCAAATTCTTTTCAAAGATAGATCTTCGTTCCGGATATCACCAATTGAAGATTAGAACCGCTGACATTCCAAAGACGGCTTTCAGAACTCGGTACGGGCATTATGAATTCCTAATCATGTCCTTTGGATTGACTAATGCTCCTACTGCCTTCATGGATATGATGAACCGAGTTTTCAAGGAATATTTAGATCACTTTGTGGTCGTCTTTATTGATGACATCCTTATTTATTCCAAAAGCCGTGAAGATCATGAGCAACACTTGACACTCCAAAAGCTTCGTGAATATAAGTTTTATGCCAAGTTGAAGAAGTGCGAGTTCTGGCTTGAAGAAGTAGCATTCCTTGGGCACGTGGTATCAAGTCATGGAATATCTGTTGACCCAAAGATTGAAGCTATTCAAAGCCGGGAACAACCTAAATCGATGAATAGAAGTACGTAGCTTTCTCGGTTTAATTTGGTTATTATCGGAGATTCGTGGAAGGATTTTCTCGAATCGCTACTCCATCGATTTCGGTGACTCGAAAAGATACAAAGTTCGGTTGGAGCGAAGAATGTGAGAAGAGTTTTCAAGAACTCGAGAGGAGACTTATTTCAAAGACTGTTACGACAATACCATCCGGCTCTGGACGGATTTGTCATCTCTGATGATGCTTGAGCAAAGGGTTGGGATGTGTTCTCATGCAACATGGAAAAGTTATACTTTATGCCTCATGACAACTCAAAGAATATGAGAGGAATTATCCTACTCGTGATCTAGAGTTAGCGGTATTGTCTTCTTTGACTTAAAATTTGGAGGCATTACTTGTATGGGGAGAAAGTGGAGATCTTTACGGATCATAAAAGCCTCAAATATTTCTTCACTCAAAAGGAACTCAACATGCGACAACGACGTTGGCTTGGCTATTGAAAGATTATGATCATAATATCAATACCATCCTCGAAAAGCGAACGTGGTAGGCGGCGCATTGAGTAGAAAATCATATGCAAATCACGAGTGCGATATTGTCAACGCAAAGGCCCATTTTGTGTGACTTGCAAAGGATGGAGATAGAGTTAAAGACTCGAGGGACGCGTGTGATGATAGCGAGTATCTGAGTAGAACCGACTTTAATCGATAAAGTTAAAGTGCCAAGCTACTGGACACGGAGGCGATGCGTATGAGGAAGAAAGTGCAAGAAGGTGCTATCTTAGGAAGCAAGAATCGATGAAGAAGGAATACTTGAGTCAACTCCGGACTTTTGTGTTCTAACGACCACGATTTAAAGTATAATATCATGATGGGCGCCTGACACACCATTTGCAATCCATCACGGGAGTACCAAAATGTATCATGATATTAATCATACATTTTGGTGGAGCAATATGAAGAGAGAGATAGTGTAAGACCAGAAATTTTTTAAAATAAAAGGAATTTCCTTTATTTATTATTTTGAAATAGTAAGGGTTGATTTGATTAATGTGGATAGTTAAGGGTTAAATATGCAAATATTTCAAAATAAGCAGTGGTTATAAAATATTCATTGTTGTTTGGGAATATTCGTTTGGTCGTGGAATATTGATTGATTCGGGAATATTAAATACGACGGCAGCAACCATGTGTGGGCCCCATAGCGGAAAGCGATTGGATGAAGAAAATGACAAATATAAGTTGTTTTTAAATAACAGGCGTAGTTATTCTGAATTATCTTGTTGGAATACCCCGTGGTTAAAACACACTAATACGCGTTGTTGAGCGAGTAGCACTTGGTATTGCACCAATTATTGATTCTTACGTAGAAGGCACTTTACTCAATAATGGTTACGGTAATTCTTTATTCAAGATTATTTTATTGAGTTAATAATTCTTTGCGTTGATATTTTATATTATTGTTGTTTTGATAATTGTCATTACACGACATCTTTCATTATCGAAGCAATAATTCATATTATCTGAATAATATTATTAGATAACATTATTGGCAATGTCTAGAAAGTTACATCTAAGGAGAGGTTTGGTCACCTAATAATTGCTACCAATGAAGAAGAAATTCTTATTGGAAAGCCCCTTCTCACAGGAGGCGCACGGTTGTCGATATTGTGATTACGTAATATTATTTATGAATAATTAATTATTGATTTATATGATGAGGAAAATATTGATTTTATGTGGATATAGATGGAGAAAATTTTTAAAATGACAATTGTTGAAAATTAATATTTTATCTTTTACGATAAAATAATTCATTTAAATATATTATTTTAATAATATATTAACGGTGATATTTTTTACAACGAATGTGGGATATATGAGATATCTGAGGAGGAAGAGTATTTTTGTTGCAATAAATGTTTAAAACATGTTAAACATGTCGGTGGACCCCATTTATTATTTGAAATTTGATTATAGCTGTAAAATTGCCCGTTTGTGGATTTCGGTCAATTTTGATTGGAATTTGGAAAAACTTTCTTCTGCAAAGTTGTAAAGAATTGAATTTCCTATAAAAACTCATGAGATTCGAATTTTCTGATGAAAGGGATATTTATTATGAATTATTGAAGTTACGAAGCTCAAAATAATTGATTTTGGAAGTTTAAAATATTTAAAATTAGAAAAACGTTTTTCTTATTTTTTTTCTAGAAGGTGGCATGTGTTTGATGGCTGTAATCAGATTCTAGACATGTGTAAAAAATAATATAATTATATTATTAATTTATTAAATTTTTACGCTTTGGTGTTCTAAGCGATTTTACATAAATAGGGTCTTGGGTTAGAATTGAAAATCACACTTTTAAACTGAAGTTTTCTCTCTATATTATCGGCGTATTCTTGTGAGTATTTTGAGTATACTTTGAGTATTGCTATACGGTGCAAGTCCAAGTCATAGCTTTATATCCTGTTGTTTAATTTAGAAATCTTGATCTTTCGAGGTAAGGGATATTATTTTTTAAGTAATGATATTATTTCTTCAATATCACTATCTTTGAAATGTTGATCGAAGTTTTTATCAAATTTGGAACTTTTTCATGTTGGGGTTACTTATTCATGGGTTCTTATTCATGAGTTCTTATTCACGATTCTTATTCATGAGTTCTTATTCACGAGTTCTTATTCACGTAGTACTATTCATGAAAGCGTGAAGATGTTTTTGTGGAATTTCTATCTTTTGGTGTCTGAGTTCTTATTCACGTATCCAAGACTTTATTCACGATATCTGACACTATTCACGATATCTGATCTTATTCAATAGAAAAATAAAATTTCTTCTTTTTCGTCAAAACATCTATTACGGATACTAACTACGATTGTATCCATGTTTTGATCATTCTTGAATTTTTACACCACTATGATTATTTTTGAGGTATTTTTGGGCGTGGATAAAACCAAGTACGAATCCTTGATCCTTAATCCTTGTCATTTTGTTTCACTGGATTCGTTTCTTTAAAAATATTTTTTCATCATCCTCAGTCTTAAATGATGATATTATTGAATATCTTTGGCTGTAGTGCAAAGATGAATGATTCTGAAGAATATCTTTGGCTGTAGTGCAAAGATGAGCAGTGTTGAGATGAACATAATAGATTGATTAATATCTTTGGCTTTGTAGTGCAAAGATGAGCAGTGTTTAAATGAACATGATTAAGTGATGAATATCTTTGGCTTTTGTAGTGCAAAGATGAATATTTGATTCGGATGCATATTGATTGATGTTCTGAGGATAAAATATTGATGATGGATTATTAAATTCATAGATTATAGTAGATTTCATTCTCTACGTAACTCTTCTATGAATTATTATTTCATTGCGAATATTGATCCGAAACTTGTTTATACATTGTGATTCTATCGATTTTTCCTGTTGAAGACTAACGATAATTTGTTGTATATTATCTTAGTCATAATATTCTTTCTTGGGCTAGTTGAGCTCACCCTTTTCCTTGTTGTTCCATTTTTCTTCTCAGGAGGCGAGAATGTAGCGAGTACTAGTCGGGGTATGGAATGAAGGTTTAGAGAGAGTTGTTTAGTAGTCCTCACCATTTTTGTAAAATAATGAATCAATAATTATGATGGGGATTTATTTGCGTGTGGATATTGTCTAGAAGACAATATTATATTTAAACTCACAAGATATATATTGTCGTATTTCACACGACATTTGTATTATTGAAGTTGTAGTTTGCTTTTTGTACCATGTATTTGGCGACTCGAGAATGGGTGTTGTGTATACCTATTTTGGGGGCGCCACAGATAACTTCTTATTTATCTCAAGGTGTCTAACTTGTCAACGAGTTAAAAGCGGAGCATCAAGTACCAAAAGGTCCATTGCAACCACTTGAAATTCAGAATGGAAGTGGGAGCACATTACCATGGATTTCATTCACGGTCTTCCTAAGGTTTCTCAAGGCATTGATGCGATTTGGGTCATTGTTGATAGATTGACCAAGTCCGCTTCAATTCTTACCGACACGAGAAACTTATACACTTGAACGTCTTGCTCGTATGTATATAAGCGAGATTGTAAGATCGCATGGTATCTGCGGTATCCATAGTTTACGATCGAGACCCAAGATTCACTTCACGATTTTGGGTTAGTTTGCAAAAAGCTATGGGCACGGACTTACAATTTAGCTCTGGCGTATCATCCTCGGAGACCGGACGGACGATCGGAGAGGACTATTCAAACTCTTGAAGATCTATTAAGACTACGTGTCCTTGATTTCAAGGGAGTTGGGACAAGTTCTTACCATTGGTGGAGTTTTCCTACAACAGCGGTTATCAAGCAAGTATTGGCATGGCTCCATTCGAGCGTTGTATGGAAGAAAGTGTCGTTCTCGAGTATCTTTGGGATGAGGTGGGTGAAGCAACGTTGTTGGGGCCGGAGTTAGTACGTATGACTACGGAAAAGATTCAAACGATCAAACAACGTATAAAAACCTCACAAAATCGACAAAAGAGTTATGCCGATCTTCATCGAAAGGGACGGAATTCGATATAGGAGATCATGTGTTATTAAGAGTTGCTCCATGGAAAGGAGTTACAAGATTTGGAAAGAGAGGAAAACTCAATCCTCGATTCATCGGTCCATTTTAATCCTCGATCGAGTAGAAGCGTGGCTATAGACTCATTTCTGCTTGCAAGTATGTCTCGTGTTCATAGCGTTTTCACATATCCATGTTACGTAAATATGTGAAAGACCCGAACCATATTATTGAGTTAGAACCGGATGAAATAGCGGAAGATTTGGACGTATGAAGAGGTTCTGTTCAAATTTTGGATAAGAAGGAACATATTCTACGCTCAAGGTTATACCTCAAGTCAAAGTTTTGTGGAGGAACCACGATGTTGAGGAAATGACTTGGGAGTTAGAATCGAAATGAAATCAAGGTATCCTTACCTCTTGGACATACCAGTATCGTACTTAATTTCGAGGGGCGAAATTTCATAAGAATGGGAGGTTGTAAGACCCTAACTTTTATAAATAAAGATGAATTTTTCTATAAATATTATTTTTGAATATTATGGAATAAATTTGATATAATGTTATAGTTGTAGGTAATATTTATAAATTTTGCAAAGTATGCAAGTTGTTATAAAATATTCGTTTGGTCTGGGAATATTCTTTTGTTAGGGAATATTCGCATAACAACCAACTCAATCATTGGTGGACCCTATAGCGTAATTATTATTTCGGATGAGAAAAGCGACAAAAATATTTTATAAAAATAACGGCGGAGGTGTTACCAATTAAAAGCTGTTGAACTACCCGGTGGTAAAAGAAAGAACGATGTCTGGCGTGGTTGCGTAGTATACACGGTATTGATTATTGATGCTTACGTGAGAAGTCACTCACCTATGCTTAATTATTTCTGATAATTCTTTGCATCGTATCTCTTATATTATTGATTCAATTATTGTCACAAGATCATCGTATAATATGTTATAGTATTAAATCAATAATTGAGGCGACAAGTTATAAATGATTAATAATTGTTGAAAGATTAAATATGTGTTGATGAAAAATAAAATGATTTGTGGTAAGTTTGATTATTTTATGGGGGCTCATATGTCATCATCTAAGAGTCTCTTCGTCGATAGTAATTACCTTTGTGAATAGTAATTACCTTCGTCGATAGTATTTACCTTCGTCGATAGTAATTACCTTCGTTAATAGTAATTACCTTGTGAATAGTAATTACCTTAGTCAATAGTAATTACCTTTACAGACGTCGAACCACTTGTCGTTTCACATTACAAAGCGCCGAACCACTTGTCGTTTCACATTACTGAGCGCCAAACCACTTGTCGTTTCACATTACGAGCGCCAAACCACTTTTCTTTTCACATTATTAGTCGTCTGAGCCACTTGCCCTTTTTTCATACGGCGGTCTTAAGCTAGAAATCTTCTATAAATAGAGGCCTAGTGCTTCATTATTTTTCACTAATTCATTCAAGCTATATAGAGAGAAAGTATAGAGAGAATAAGAGAAAGAAGAAGAGTATTTTATTACTTACCTTCTTTGAGTATTCAATCTCCTACCAAAAGTAAGGGTGTTATTCTTTCTTATTCATGAAGAGAACTATTGTTATTCCATTGCTTATTATTACATTGGAATAACTTTTGTATCGTGGTTTACCTATACTTGGTGACATTCTTCTATTATTTTGTTGGAACATCTGCTCGTGTGTTTTACAGGACTGGTTAAAATCTTTATTATTCATTGGAACATCACATGCATGTGTTTTACAGGACTGGTTAAAATCTTTATTATTACATTGGAACATCACATGCATGTGTTTTACAGGACTGGTTCCGTCTCTTTATCATTACTGTTGGAATATCTATTCGTGTGTTTTTACACGGATCTGGTCCTATCTTTATTATTACATTTGGAACATCCTGCCGGTGTGAATTTCACACGACTGGTTCCGTTATTTATTATTACGTTGGAATAACACATGCATGCGGTCTATCGCATGCATGGTGATTTCTTTTGTTATTCCATTCTTTATTATACCCGGTTGGTTAAAACTTTGACTTCTATACTCCATGAAATTAGTGGAATATCCTTGATATTTGCGTTTCATCCAAATCTTTTCATGAAAATATTCTTACGATCATTCTTGAATTTTACTCTACAAAAGCGATATCATGTTGATAATTTGGACGTTAATAATTCTGGATAAAATAATTCTTGAACTTGTTTTATTGAATTCTTATATCATTGTCATCATCCTCATGTTTATATTATGTTGAAAGTCATACGTGGGTCTCAGATAGTGCATAGATGGACTTGGTATGATTATGACGAGACTATTCGGTGTAATCATGACCGTAATGTTACAAATGATGTGATAAAAATCCTCGATGGTAGTAGTGCATTGATGGACGATTGTTGGCATGATCATGACCATTAATGAATACACAACTATTCTTGGCCCGTAGTGCATGAATAATTGTGGTCGTGATCTTAAAGAATATCCTTGGCAGAAGTAGTGTGGGGGTGATTCGATGATGTGGAATATTTATTAAAGTCGAGTCTCAAATTTATAATGATGATGAAAAACCTTTTAAAACCTAAAAGATAGTAGACTTTATTTTCTACTTGACTCTTTTAATGGATCAGATATTCAGCTGCAGATTAAACCTGGTTGTCTATTGTATTTTATCGGTTTAACATTGTTGAAGACTATTGATAATTTATTACGCATTATCTTAGTCATAATATTTCTTCTTGGGCTAGTTGAGCTCACCCTTTCTTTCTTTGCTTTTTCTTGAAATGAGAATATAAATTTGGGACGAGTCGGGGAAAGCGAGTGATGGTCCTGAAGATAGCATTAGTAGTCCTCACTATTACGTGAAAGCTTGATGTGATAATAATTGTAATGAGGACTCCTTTTTGAGTTTGTATAATATCTAGTAGGCGATATTTGTATTTAAACTCACGAGTTTATGTCGTATTGTACACGACAGTTATGTTAGTAAGTTGTATTTAAATTCTGTACCATGTAAGTGGCGACCTAAGATGAGTGATGTATACCTAATTTTGGGGGCGTCACAGATTTAATCATTGGTGATAAAATCTTATGAGTATGGCATTTTTTAATGATTAAATGCATTATTTGGTAAAGTGTAAACAATTGAAATAAATTGTTTATAAGTTTAAGAAGTGATTAAAATATTGTTATGATATTAATAATATTAAATTATGAGTGGTTAATAATATTTGGATAAATTTAAAGTCTTTAATATTTATCCTTGTTTTCGTTTGATTAATACTTATATCATTGTCATCATCCTCGTGTATATATTATGTTGAAAGTCATCTGTGGCCTGTAGTGCATAGATGGACTTAGTATGATTATGACCAGGGATTATTCGGTATAATCATGACCGTAATGTTACAAATGATGTGGAAAAAGTCCTCATTGGCCATAGTGCATTGATGGACAGTTTTTGGTATGATTATGACTATGAATTCTCTTCGGCCAAAGGTGCAAAGATGAATTGTTTTATGGCATGATCAAGACCGTTGATGAAAACACGATTATCTTTGGCCCGTAGTGCATGGATAATTCGTGGTCGTGATACTAAAAGAATATCCTTGGCCTATAGTGCAGGGATGAATTGATGATGTGGATTAATTATTGAGTTGAGTCTCAACAATGAAATATTAATTCATGGATGTGATAATAATGAATATCATTGGCCGTAGTGCATGGATAATTCATGGATGTGATATTAACGAATATCCTTGGCCGTAGTGCAGGGGTGATTCGATGATGTGGATTATTTATTAAGCTGAGTCTCAGTGATAAAAGATTGATAATAAACTTTTAAATTCGTAGAAGATAGTAGATATCATGCTTTACTTGACTCTTCTAAAATACAGTTGTATGTCTTTGGCCTGTAGTGCAAAGATGAATTGTTAATGAATATCTTTGGTAGTAGTGCTGAAGATGAATTTATTAAATATGATTATGGCGAGGATTGTGATTTGGTATAACCATGATTTTTGATGTTTCGGTGAACATAATCTGTAAGACCCTGACTTTTATAAATAAAGATGAATTTTTTTATAAATATTATTTTTGAATATTATGGAATAAATTTGATATAATGTTATAGTTGTGGGTAATATTTATAAATTTTGCAAAGTAAGCAAGTTGTTATAAAATATTCGTTTGGTGGGGAATATCTTTTTGTCGGAGAATATTAAATACGACGGCTCAATCATTAGTGGACCCCCTAACGGAAGTATTGTAAGTAGTTAGAAAAGCGACAAAATTATTTTTCTATAAAAATAACGGCAGAGGTTGTTCCGTAAAACTATTGAACTACCCTTAGTAGTAAAAAGTACGAGAATCTGGCGTAGTTGTATAGTAGACACGATATTGATTATTGATGCTTACATTGAGAAGTCACTCATTTATGCTCAATTATTACTCTGATAATTCTTTGCATCATATCTCTTATATTATTGATTCAATTATTGTCATGATATCATCATATAATATGTTATAGTATTAAATTATTAATTGAGACGACAAGTTATAAATGATTAATAATTGTTGAAAGATTAAATATGTGTTGATTAAAAATAAAATGATTTATGGTAATATTTATTCAATTCTTGATGTATATAAAGAGTACATTATGAGGCGTTTGTGGTAAGTTTGATTATTTTATGGGGGGCCCATATGTCATCATCTAAGAGTCCCCCTTCGATAGTATTTACCTTCGTCAATAGTATTTACCTTCGTCAATAAGTAATTACCTTTGTGAATAGTAATTACCTTTGTGAATAGTAATTACCTTCGTCGATAGTATTTACCTTCGTCGATAGTATTTACCTTCATCGATAGTAATTACCTTTGTGAATAGTAATTACCTTTGTGAATAGTAATTACCTTAAATCGATAGTATTTACCTTCGTCGATAGTAATTACCTTCTTAAATAGTAATTACCTTCGTCGATAATAATTACCCCTTCATGCAAATAGTAGTTGTCCCTTGATATTACCAAGAGTTAAGCGCCTCTTCTTGATTGTTCAAGGGTTAATTACCCTTCATGAATAGTAGTTGTCTCTTGATATTACCAAGAGTCATTTTGACCCTTCGTTAAGACCAAGAGCCACCCTTAGTTTTTCTATAAATAGAAAGCTCATTCCTTCATTATTTCTTACTAATTCTTTGAAACTCTACAGAGAGAAACTATAGAGAGAAAGAAGAAAAGTATTTTGCTACTTCACTTTTCCAATATTCAAATTTCTTCTAAGGTAAGGGATATTATTTGTTGTACCAAGTAAAGGGTGTTATTCTTTCTTATTCATGAAGAGAACTTACATTATTCCATTCTTTTTATTATTACATTGGAATAACTTTTGTATCTCATGGCGTACTATATACTTGGTGAAATCCCTCTGTTATTCCATTCTTTATTATTACATTGGAATAACTTGTATACTGCAGATACCCTATACATAATCATGATATCGTGGTTTACCCTATACTTGGTGACATTCTTCTATTATTACATTTGGAATATCCATGCGTGTGTTTTTACCGGGACTAGTTAAAATCTTTATTATTATTACTGTTGGAACATCACATGCGTGTGTTTTACAGGACACAGTTCCGCTTTTTATCATTCTGTTGGAATATCCTATCGTGTGTTTTACACCGGATGCAGTTCCATCTTTATTATTCTGTTGGAACATCCCTGGGTGTGAATTTCACGACACGTTCCGTTATTATTATTCTGTTGGAATAATGCATACTCATGCAATCGCATGCATGGTGATTTCTTTTGTTATTCCATTCTTTATTATACCCAGTTGGTTAAAACTTTGACTTCTATACTCCATGAAATTAGTAGAATATCCTTGATAATTGCGTTTCATCCAGTATCTTTTCATGAAAATATTCTTCTGATCATTCTTGAATTTTACTCTACAAAACAGTATCTTGTTGACAATTTGGACGTTAATAATTCCTAGATAAATTAATTCTTGAACTTGTTTTATTGAATTCTTATATCATTGTCATCATCCTCATGTTTATATTATGTTGAAAGTTATCTTTGGCTTTACGTGCATAGATGAACTTAGTATGATTATGACCGAGGGTTCATTCGGTATAATCGTGGCTTGATATAAATGATGTGACAAAAGTCCTCGGTGGCTTTCTGTAATGCACGTTGATGGATAGTTTTTGGTATGATTATGACGGGGGTGATTCGGTATAGTCATGACCATTGATAATTTGATGAAAATCCTTGGACAAGTAATGCTGAGGATGATTAGATATTGTGGTTTATTCATTAAGCTGAGTCTTAATGATAAAATTGATGAAAACCTTTTAAAACCTAAAAGATAATAGACTTTATTTTCTACTTGACTCTTTTAATGGATTGATATTCATCGCAGCTTAAACCGGTTGTCTATTGTATTTTATCGGTTTAACATTGTTGAAGACTATTGATAATTTATTACGCATTATCTTAGTTATAATATTTCTTCTTTGGGCTAGTTGAGCTCACCCTTTCTTTCACCGTTCTCTTCGTGAAATGAGAATATAATTTGGGACGAGTCTGGGAAAAGAGTGATGGTCCCGAAGATAGCATTAGTAGTCCTCACTATTCTGTTAAATAGTGTGAAAATAAATGTAATAAGGACTCTTTGAGTATGGATATTGTCTAAATGACAATATTACTATTAGAACTCTCAGTTTATGTATTGTCGTATATTACACGACAGATGTATAATTAAGTTTGTATTTGAATTTATGTACCATGTAAGTGGCGACTCAAGATGGGTGACGTATACCTAATTTTGGGGGCGTCACAATAACTGATGAAAATTATCTTCGTCCTGGGTGCGAAAAGGAATTCAGAATCACAATTATGATTATGAGTTATTCATATGATTGTGGACTGGAATTGTTGATTGATGTTACAGGAATAAAACATTATTGGTAGACTTTTAACATGGAGAAGATAATAGACCTGATGGTCTATTTGACTCTTTTAATGGATTGCTCGTTCATTTTGCAACTATGGTTGAAAAGTTTTATCATCTACCATATGTTCTAAATCTACGATTTATTATTATGACAAAAGCTATTGATAATTTAATTATCTTTAGTTATGATATTCTTTCTTTGGGCTAGTTGTGCTCACCCTTTTGCTTCATAATTCCTTTCGGGTAATAAAAGAGTAAATTTGGGTGGCGGGGATAATGAGGGAATAGAGCGGTGGTCATATTTGTTGAGGTTCTCCTAAATAGTATGGAAATAATTTTATTGAAAACTTTAGATAAGTGTGTCGTATTGTATACGTCATTTGATATTTAATTTTGGTGAACCGAATAGGGTGAGGCGAACCCAACTTTGGAAGGGTGTTTTGTCACTATCATACAAGATGTCTAATGACATACAACCTCGTGTTATCATAAGACAGAGTTGTGCACATCCACTTGTTGAGTATATCTACGAGCACTACCTATATGATCTTGGAGTTTATTTAAAATATAATTTTTACTTGGAGACAGTGGAGATAATTATATGTCAAGAGAAGACTCAGCATTGGAAGGAACATGATAGTAATCTTCTCGTTTTTCTTTGGAGTCTATTGGGTCAACTAAAGATAATTCTCTGGACATATGATATCTATCATAACTTAGATTCACGGCCTCCTATGTACGAAGGTTTCCTTGAGCACTTCCCAAAGATTTTAATTTCTAAAACCATTTTTGACTGTAGTTTTATGTAACGTACCATTGTAAGGTTGTGGTCGAGGCGCCATGAGAGTTACATACATTTGTATTAAAACTCACAGTATACTTGTTGTCATATTTTGCACGACAGTTGTATAAATGAAGTTGTCAGTAGTGTATTTTCTGACGACCCAAGATGAGTGATGTATACCTATTTTGGGGGCGTCACAACCTATGCTGGTATGTTTAATTTTACTTGCAAATTCTCGATTTATTTGTATGTTTGTAACTTTGAGTATGTATGAATTTTTTTTTCGGGTTGATTAATCTTATTTTGATTATTTTTTGGTTCGAAAAATTTGAGATGTATTCATCGGAGGCGACAAGGGTGGAGCTTTCCAAGAGATTGGGGTTATCAGACCGGCAACTGCAGATGTGGTTTTGCCACAGAATGTTGAAGGATAAGAAGGAGGGGGTGGAGAAGAAGGCGCTAGAGTTAGGGTTTCAGTTATCTACCCCCAAAAGTCAAGCTGTTATTTAGGAAAACAATTTGGTGTTATTTAGGTTAATGTTGATTTAATTTTAATTAAAAATGTTAAATTAGGTTTTGACCATTTTGCCCCTTATTTAAACAGATTTGTTTATTTAATGATTAAAAAATAATTTTTTTTGCCACATCAGCTTCTTAAGACCCCACAAAATTAGCCACGTCAGCAATTTCTGACGTGGCATATTCAATTTGTTGCAATTGGAAAAAATTGATAGTTTAATCATCTAATTGACAAAATTGAAAGGTGGATCACCGAAATGGAATATGACTTATAATTTAGGGTATTAATTCATATTTAAGCCTTTTTATAAAAAATATATATATGTTCGAGTTTCAAATTTTAATTTAAGAAGGAAAGAGGTATAACCTCTATTCTAGTATTTTTAAAATTCAATCCACTTATCAATCAGAATTATTCCCTACTTACTCTAGGTTTTGTCCCAAAAAAAAACAATATTGAGTGTTATTTAATTGATCGTGTCATTTATATAGTAATCGATAAACTACATGTATTTTTTCATAACTTTTAAGATCACAAGCTTACATTTTACTTCATTATATATATAGTTTTTTTTATACAATTGGTAATTAATTATTTGAAGAGGCCATATATAAATTTTATTAACAATAGATAAATTTCAAATATATATATATATATATATATATATATATATATATTATTCCTATAGTGCATCTACATCATTCATGATTAGATCAACCGGTCTCTCTCGCTATATATACAAGTTACATGGATGGTACATAAGTATTAACCACCGGTATATTACATGGACGATAGAGAGCATAAATCCGTAAATTATTTGGACTGGTGTTTTGGCAAGGAATGTCCTCTTGAAGAAACTGCTTCAAAAAATAATTTAACCCCCCACCCAAAATGCACCAACGCTTGCGTGCCTTTGCAAGCAAAGAGAGTATACATGCATTTTGAGTGTCCTGTTGTGGCCAATATTCCTTCAAACACCAAGGATACAGCGAGCAAATATCATAATTTCATGGATAAGACTAAGCCTCGTACATGTATTGAGGCTTTGGAATCAATTGCTCACCACTCTGTTGCAAATTGAGGGAATCGCCAAATGAAATCATAACATAACTTGTGCAACCCATGGAAGCTTCATACAAGTTCACAACAATTGAGCACGTCTGCTGGTCCAGTGGTATTCTGATATTGATTGCATATTCCATGACCAGGAGCAATTATGTGGAAGGCTTTTTTACGACAAACTCTGTCAAATTAATCAGAGTACAATTTCCTCTTTTGGCAACGATTCACATACCAAGTTGCATGTTTTTGAAGGCATATGCCAATCATCACTTTGAGGCTTGTAAGCATCACAAAGGTCATGGCTGACAGGAGTGAAGTCCAAAAGAGCCTCCACAGGAGGGGGCTATGAAAAAGATGAGCCGCATAAACTGGACTTAATACTCGAATTACCTGAAATATGGCAAAATATATTTTTAAAGGTCTTCCTCAAGCCAACAATATAGATGGATACATACAGGCTTCTTTTTTTTTTACCTTGATAGAAGGATTTATAGGTTTCTCCTACATTTACAATAAATTATTTAGCCCTTTTATCCTTCTTTTTTTTTTTTGTATTCTGCTTAGAAATATATTTTAACTTTAAAACTGAGGTACACCATAATTGGTAGCTCATAATGGAAGTAAGAAAAGTGTAATGAGCTTGAGCTACACTTACCACGCAAGCAGGCCAAAGGTACAAAAGTAAGGTTTTTCTTCCCATTCTCTGATTGTAAATTTAGTCTCTGTCAAAAAAGATTATAATTACAACTTGAATGTTTACTTCAGTAGAGCATTCATGATCAAAGCACAATTTTGGTGCGACACGGAATCAACGCACATTCCCCTTAAGAGGACAAAGGCAATAAAAAAAATTCCAAATCAGTAAAATTTACTATCCAACGATACAAGCCATCAAATTAACCGCACTCACTGAATGTCACCAAGTGTAACATTATATGAAAAGGTGCTTCAAGGCATACACTTGTCAAATGAATCCAGAAAGTTCTCTCTCCATCCATAGAATGAAAAGGTGCTTGGTATTCATAAGTTTTAATATTATAAAAACTTAGATTTATGTCTCATATTCTTGTGATAAGGTGTTTATAAAACAATACTATTTCTTTTTGATTTGTCTGCTATCCTCTTCACCCTATCAAGTCCAGACCCGATTACAATTTTCCCTTCGAATGTGTCTGTCATGTCAAGTCAGTAGCGAGTCTGCACATGCACGAGCATCGCGTGCGTGGCATCTCTAGTGTGTTGTTGTGAATAGCAGGGCAAAGTGGTCATTATCTACACAAGTGGCAAGAAGCATCAAGAAGCAATACAAGGGCCAACGAAAATAACTGAAGTATCTGCTGAGCTGGACCAAAACAGAGTTCAAGAGGGAAAATCAGTTAGGTTGTTAGAGGGACAGCTGTAATTGTTAGCAATAGTGATTACATTGTATAAATAGAGAAAGGGCAGTTAGAAGGGAGATAATCTTTGTAATATGAACAATTCTGTAATCTTCTAGATATCAATATACTCAATTCTTGTTCTTACCATTTCTGAGTCTATCATTCCTTCTTTTTCTATTTCTTTATTCTAAAATCCACTTTTATCTTAGTTTGAGATCTGTTATCACAACATGTGTATGTGTGTACTACCTAATTCACCACATGCTTGCAGGGTTGGGGGGGGGGGGAGGGAGGGGGGAGGGAGGGAGGAATCAAGATTAAAACCTAGAAGGGGCAAGAAACTTTTGAAAGCTAATGTGGATCTCTATAATAATTAGATTATATTGATAAATATGAACTATTAGTTTTTTTTTTCTAGTAATTAATAAAAACTTCAATAGTCGATAAAGGCCTAAAGGGATACAAGCGACAAAGAGTAAAGGTAACTTTACCAACCACACAATATATGCAGTTAATTATAAACATCAATATATATAACTAAAAATAATAAAATTACTAAAAACACCACAGCAACAATAACAATCATACTACATATAGATGTACATACAAATAATTTTCATGGTGAGTGAACAAACATATTTACAGATAAAATAGTTCTAATTTAAGTTTTTAACTGATTGTAAAAGTATGAATGTATATTGTATAGTGAGCTTTTAAGAATTTTAAAGAAATTTTATAAGTACAACACCATATACTTGGAAGGATTTATTGACAATTAATATATAATAAGTTTTTATCTAAAAAATAGTACTCCCTCCGTTCTAAAATATAAGATTGTTATTGAATATTTGAAGTAAATTTGTGACATTTTTGAACTCAAAATTGACACAAATTAATTTCATTGTAGTCAATACAATGATTAATATGATAAAATGTCTAAAAAGTATTACTGATTATAAAATTTATTGTTTCCTCTTCTTTTCTTTTTTCTTTTTTTGAAACATGATTTATTTTTTCGTAATTTTTGATTAAATCTTATCAATTTTGAGTTTCAAAATGTCTAAAACTGACGTTCAAAAAGTACAATATTTTCAAATCTTGGTAGACAACTTCCACACCTGCCATATACTGGATCCTTCCCTGCACAGAATATATGCACCAGAAACAACATGGACTAATACTGTATTCAAGTGGAAAGCACTCATTTCCAACCTGCCAAATTGCGAGTGTTTATGTGCAAGATGATATGCATTGCAGAAGTTCCTTTTATTTAAAGATCCAAAAGCTAAAGGAAACAACAAATCCACAATCCAGCATATTGCTAAAACAAGTGAATAAATTTACAAAAAATACCTGTCTGCAAAGGTCTTCAAGAAAGTCGGAGAATACATTGGGCTTTAAGTCATTGAATTTTGCAATGAATGAATGCTTGATTATATCAATCATCATTTCACATATATAAACCATAGAAGCATTCTGGAATTCCAGGCAAAGCACGAGCAGATGAAGAGGCAATATAAGAGAAACAATTTTCATATTATACTTAGTAATGTTCAGTTCATCGCTTAAAAAGTGTAATTTACTCAGAGAGAAGAAGTAAACTTACAACAAGGAATTTCTCAAACCAAGGATACTCAGCTTCCAGAATATATTGAGCTAACACGAATAAAATGAATGCAGAAATATGGAATCTCTCAACTGAATCTGGTCACGAGCAACGCCATTGAACCAAATCAAACAAATTGAACCCAGAATTTTAGTAAATAATTTAAGCAAAAGCTCCAAACCACTAGTCAGTTTCTTAGCCTTTTATTTTTATTTTTTAAACAAGTGCAGTCTCAAATAAAGAAGACTCGAAGAGAAAGTTATAAGGAGATATAGATAAGAATATCCTCATTCGCAAAAGAACAAGTAATAAAAGACAAACAACTCAAAGATATGCAAACAAAAGCAAAAAATAAAGAGACAAGGTGAATCTCATGATTTATTACAGTTGAGTATACCAAAATTGTGTCGTAACAGCAAATGCAAAACAAAAGTTGTTAATCCTAGTCAATATGATTAACTATGTGAAGCGTCAAAATTTTCATTGTTCATTATCTTGAGCAAAACTACTCCAACCACCAGAACCACCTTCCACCCCCATTGCACCGCAGTTATCCAGTAATAGAATCATATATATTTGGATTTATTATCCTCAAGTGTAAATTGGTATTTCTTTTTTCAGTGCCGATACGAGATGATATTAACTTTATACACAATTTATTGAGCAGGAAGGTTGCAAAGGAGACAAACTTTCCCATTTTACTCTTTCCTTCTCCACCCACCTGTCCCCAGCCCCCAGCCCCCAAAAAATCAACACAGATAGCAACAAACAGTTCCAAACAGGAAAGATACACCAAACACAACATAGTAGCACTTTTAAGTTATCAAAAGAATGAAGAAGATCAAACTTGAGAAAGAAAACGCACCACTATATACCATACTCTGTACATTATCCTTACTAAAACGCTTAAACACATTGCTTTTAATCTCAGCAAAATTGTTTGATACCAGCAAAGCCAGCAACGCATTGTTGTGAGCAACTATACAGGTTGACAGAGTAATGGCCTGAGCTAATAGGATGAATGAATGAATAAGTATGAATGGTTAAGGAATCAAATTTCTGATAGCATAAATAACTATTCTACCACCAAAATAGCAAAAGCATTGCAGGAAAAAAAAGGATATTTGATGAAGCCACTGCTAAAGCTTCGTCAGAAATAAATCTCCATAGCCAGTATCTCATGATTTCTGGGGAACAATTTGCAGGTCCCTCTGCGGAATTGAACAACGTCTGCAACACATCTCCGCCAAAACTTTGGCATAATTTATCAAATATCTGTCTCCAGGGGGGCATATATCAGTTTGAAGAAGTTTCATTCAACACATTATAACCACCACACAAGGCAGGAAAATATAGGTAAGAAAAATGAAATATTGACTAATAACCAGGATAACTGTTCAACAAAGATGAACCAGATCGTGATAAAGTATAATGATAGATCAGACATGTCGATTTAAAGAAGAATAACACGTGTGAGATATAAATAGAGAGTATTCAATAATGACACAGAAATGTTTCGCATGATTTTCCAAAACCATTTACAGTCATTCCATTAGTTTCAGTTTTTATAATCAAGATTGATTCGGTGACGCTCCAACTTTATTGGAGCCCCTGTTTAGGTATGGATATGCATCTGAAATTCTACAAATTGCTTCCATATTTAATCTCTTCATCACTGCATAAGATTAACACCAGGGGTGGGTGAAATAACAAAGTTCAAAGAACAACCTCTAGGTCACTGGTTTCAATCCTCACCGGAGGCAAAGCTTGCCAATTCCTGAAAAAAATTGTCTTAATTATGCTACGCTATCATGTCATTGGTAGAGAGAACAAATACCGCACATTTCAGCTTTCACAGAAAGATAACAAGTAAGAAGACAAATTGTTAAGTTCAGAATGGCCTACCAATGTTACTAGACGATTTAGACAAGATTAACATTGATTCAAGAACTTCTTCACAAAATGGCAGCATTGATATCATTGATCTTAACATATTGCTTATTCATGCAAATATCAGTCAGTTAAAAAGAACAAAGGCAGTTTGCATCTCAAATCAGTAATTTTAAAGTATATATTTGGTAGTTGTTGCAAGAAAGTTCATCCCACTCAATATGAGAATCTTTGGGCTTATCCTCCATTCTAAAGTCGTAAAGTTATTTTCTTACCTCCAACACATTTTACACCACATAAAGTTTGATTGTCCCTTGACCACGAATTATGTGATATATTAGGCTGATATCTGAGTAACAAAATGAAAATCAAAAGAAGGAAGTTACCATACAACCAAACCTGATTCAAATGTGGCACATTATATTTGTTCTCTACTCAGCAGCCATTTTAGCAACAAAAGAAAAAAAGAAAAACAGTAGTAAAGAGCAGAAATTCTTACTAAACCTGTCTGCTGTAAAAGAATGACCCCACAAGCCAGCGCAAAAAAACAACCAAAATCAGACAGCTCTGCTGCTGAAGGCCTCCTGAACTGCCCTGCCACAAGCATGATCAGGTTACTTTAAATAACAAAATTATACAAACTCCACAGCATGCTAAGTTTCATAGCATGGACATACGCAAATAATAGAAAAATAAATAAAAGGGAATAGATGAACAGAAAGAAAGAAGAAAACAAACTAGAAAAATAATTCTGTCTCTCGCTCTGTGTGTGTCCTGTTCTTCCTCAATCCTCATTCTCTTCATCACTATTAAAGTGTTAGTTGTTATTATAGTTTGCAGCAGATATTCATAGAATCCTAGTTGTCAAGAGGCAAAGAAATTAATTATGCTATGGTCAGTAAGTTGAACCCTCAAGCCCACTCTCTCATCTAAATGTCATGCCAGAAGTCTTGCCATAAGAATTTAACAGTTATTGCTAAGTTAGCACCTTCTTTGGTATCTTAATGCACCAACCTATTAATTCTCTATTAAGTCTACACTCCTTTTATATGTGATTATCAAATGCAAGGAAATTGTGATCAGAACACACAAACTGTAAAATTGGCAAGTGTCCCCATCTTTGGTTTTTTAAATGCTTCAAAGCAAGAATATGTACTACATAAGGTAAAATAGCAAACATTTATATGTCTAAATATAAGATAATATAAATACATTTAAGAATAAATGGTTAGGAGAAAAACAGTCATTTAGAAAGAAAAGAGAAAGCTCTAAAGAAAGCATATCTCTGATCAGGAATTTTAATTCTTTATTTTGTTTAGCACCCCTCTGACTAACCAGAACTAAGAAGTAACAGTTTTTAAGGCGTACTACTAACTGAAATCCTTCACTGAAAATACTTTTTGTTCCATGATAGTAATATCAGAAGTTCAAAACTTCCAGCATAATTTTTGTAACACTTCCATAAATAGATTTTACTTGTAAAGTAAGAATGACATATATCCATATCACTAAACCAAAAGATCAAGGAAAAAACTATAAGATCCCTTTGAAACAGTTTCTAGTTAACAAATGTATGTTCATATGATACACTAGTTAGCAATAATTTCCCCAGATAGGTGCTTAGTATCAAAGTCATTAGGGCATGATTTGAGTGGCGGCATTTAGGTGTTTCTTGATCACTCTGTTCTTTAATCAGAAATAATTTGCACCTGTCAAACCTAATTATACTTTAATCCAAAACGGAACTACTACAAAAGAAAGACAACTAACCTTGAATTCAGAAACCTCCAAATGGTAATGAGAAGCCTTGCGGGCATGATAGTTAACAATGATAGAAATGAATCCAAGCAAACAAAGTAGCCAACGCTTATGAGCTGCAAAATCAAAGTCATCTTTTGAATCTATCACTGAGAAACTATACAGTGATGTATAGATTTAGTATATATACTACTTTCAAGTATATAGCATCTATATGGGATCAACCTCTTCCAAACTCTAAAAGACTGATACTTTCAGGAAAAATGAGAGAGAAGTTCAACTTTTTAAAGGAAAATAAGATGAGATTTCCCAGTTCCAACCTCAATGATGATAATGTAATGCTTAAAAAATGTACAGTGAGGTAAAAATAATAGAATCACAAGAGAACAATGAATTATTTGTGCACCAAGAAAGTACGAAAATAACAACCATAAAATTATCCCTTTAAAACATGTTAATTCACTATTCTCAGGTGGTTATAATAGATAGATAGAATGTACCAGTTCACAACGCCATGGCAAGCAGAAAATAGTATCATATACTCTGTCCCGTTCTTTCTCATTGGCGAGAGTTGATGTAGTCCGTAAGGAATTTCCACCATTCATTTCCTCCATAAAATATTTCAACGGAGACTTCTGTAAAAAATCTGAAATAAAATTATAGAATCATAAGTCATAAAGAAAAAAGAGAGGAACTCAAATGATATCAAAATATGATAAACCAGAAGACGACACATTTACTGGCCTAAAGGGCACTAGAGTCATTCCACTTATCGAGATTCTGGACATTCTCCACGAACAAAGGGCATAACACTGATTCACCCAACATCACATTATATAAATATCAGATATCACCAACCTTTTCTACTAACTTCATTCATTCTACAAGAATCTAGAGAGAGAAATACTCTCTCTTCCTCATCCTTAGATGCATACTAACTCCCACACCAGAGGGGCTACCTGAGGTCCTTCTAACCTGTTCATTGCCTTGTAGAACTTGAACTTGGACTCGGGCTTGGACTAACATTGGACCCGTGCTCGTCACCTAAGATTCTTGCAGGAAGCCTCGTCCCCAAACTCACCCTTAACTCAAATTGAGTGTTACAACAGGAACTATTTGTTTCTGTTATCAAAGGAACCACTGAAGGGTCCATGGACCAAACTTGAACATGATCGCCAAAATTTGTTTCTTCTAAAGAAAAATTGTCCTTTCAAGTAAATAATAACCCAAGTAACTTGTGCTCCCAGAACAATGCCTGGACTAGCATGTCCAGGTCGATCAGTTTCTAATACATATACAAGTTCGTAAACTTCTGTTTCCAGTGACTTTTATCTCTTTCTTGGATGACTTGAATCATTTCACTAATATGAAAGTATATCCCTAAAGTTGCTTCTTTAAAACTTAAAATTTCTACTCTACATGTACTTTTTTTCTTCTTCTATTTAAAGCTCCTCATTTCTTGTGAGCAGTTTATTTTGATTTTATTGGGTTAGATTTCTTTTTGAGTTGTTTATCACTTTCTTCCTCCAAAGTAAAATCCCATTAGGCATTCCAAACTGAAAGGCTGCTGAACAGAGTGTCGAAGGAAGAATCTCTTGCATCTTTCCTATCTATGGGACCAAAAAGAACGAATGTAATGGAATGTATTTCCTCATGAAAATCTCATTTCGTAAACTAAATTTCATTTGGTAGTTTATCATTTTCAGTTGTTTTACCTAAATGGAAATTTTCTAAGACTTCGCACGCTATACCTAAGGGCTAAGGCCGTAAAATGAGCAACGGGCTCGATTCGTACTTGCTTGACTAAAAGTTCGATTCGAGCTCAACTCGAAATATAAATGAGTCAAATATGAGCAAATTTTAAAATTCCATAAATTACTCGAACTTCCTCAAATTATAATTTTCTATTGATTCTTAGATCATATTCGTTCGAAAAGTTCAAACTTCTCGGGCTCGATTGGATTCGGAATCGACTCGGCCTCAATCAAACTTTATTTTATATTTGATAAATTTTACAAATCAAATCTGAGCAACTCAATACTCAGATCGACTCAGTTCGTTTACACCCTTAGCTATACCTCCTTAAAACAAACACTATAAGCCTTTTGATTTATACTTCAGGGAATTTTCAAGCACCATTCAAAACAATCATAAAAACACAAAATGCAACACTCACAATTTGGATCTTCAGCCATAACTCGATTCCAATCCAACGATTCTTCTGTCTCCAGCTTCATAGCAACACTTCCATTCACTTTAGACCTTTGTTAGGCGTAGAAGAATCTAATTCCTTACTATTACCACTACTATTCTCCCCCTTCACATGCTCACTCGCCTCCTCTCCGCCGCCATTCACCACACTCCTCTGCCGCAATTCTCCGCCGTTTAAAATGAAAAACTCCGGTCCTGTAGCCGAACTCACCTTACCAACAACACCGTTCTCCTCCGGTACCCTCTGCCTCACTTCCTCATAAACAACAGTCTGAGTCAAACTACTACAACTTTTACTTACCAATTCAGTTGAACCTTCTGAAATTGAAGAATCCATAAGTCTCTTCTTTTTTGAGCCTTTGTGTTTGCGTTTCCGTCGATTAAGTTTAGGAGATTCGGATGTATCGCCACTTTGCATAACTGGAGGATCGGAATTGGATCTATAGAAGAAATAGTTGTTATCGTCTTCGAAGGAGGTGCTGGTGGTGAGAATGTTGAAGGACAGCTTACGACCGCGTGATCTTAATGCCATAGGAATTTTAGAGACATAACAGTGCGAGATAGGGTTATACGATGAAGATGATCGGTGGAATTTTTGGTGATAATGCGGACTGAGTCGGAGAGAGGGAAAATTAACTTCTTTGTTTGGGTTTTTTGGTTCGAAAGTACTCCATTGGTCACGACGACTCACTAGTAGTTAGTAACTGGAGTGACGTAGTAATCCAATCATTTAAATGACACGTATTTGTTGTGTTCTTTTTTTTGGGCGTAATAATACAAGAATTCTACGTGCACATGAAATTTAGACAGAAATATATTTAAATTTTATTTAATTATATTTTAACTTTAATAATAAATAAAAATATAAATAAATAAAATTTAAATATAATCTTATTTAATTTTTATGTCTATTTAAAAGAACCCGTAATAATACTGTAATAGTTCCATGAGTGATTAGTTGTAAACTTTTTATTATCAATAATACCAAAATTTGTACTGAACGGAAGTACTTTATTGATTACATTTTGTATAATTATATTTTATTACAATAATATACCTCTAACATTATTTGTGCTATCAATCAATAATTATAATTAAAATATTATATATTACTATAAAAGTGAAAATATTAAAAATATAAATATTAGCTCTAGCAAAATAAATAATGATCTTTATTGTAAATACGAACCTTCAACTGTGAATAGCATGCGAAAATTGAATTGTTTCATTTTAATAAAAATATTATTTTGATTTTTAGTCAGCTATACTAAATGCTTCAACTGTAATTCAAAAATACGTAAAAGGATAAAAAGTTGTATTCTTTAAATTATTTAACATCAAAAATCCAAATAAAATATGAGTATATCCATAATAAAAATATCTGATTAATAAATATTTTTAGAGCAAAGTTTTAGTAAACCAGGGGCTGACAATTTGAGTTATTGGTTGATTGATTTTATCTATGTTTTACAACCAGCATATAGGAATTGGCTATCAAAACAAGTGCAATTGAGCTGAAAGATTTTGACCCATATTCAGTGCATCAGTTCAGCTATACACTCGCAGGTTATTCAATGTTGTTCTTGATTAATTGACACTGATTTTATGCGACTCCGTCGGAATTAGCACTTCATCTGTTTGAGAAAAAGCCCAGCTCAATTTCGTTACTTGGAATTTGTTCTTTTGGTTGCAGTTGTAGTGATGATTTTGTGGAACAATGTCAAAAGTCTTATTCAAAGAAATTTGTCTAGAAACTTATGGAACCAAATGATTTGCTTTACACATGTTTAGATACTGATGGTTTCTACAATGACAGTTATTATCAGATAAATACAGCAGATCTTGGTTGGGAGGTAAAGTCCTTTACTCAATTTAAAACATTTAAATTACCTGGACTTGATTATGAACAATTTCTTTGGAATTCAAATTTCTAAATTTTTAGAAAAACTGCAAGGATTTAACCTATGTTTTGTGGTTTCCAGGGTAAGTCTTTCTATCATATTGGATGTCTCTTGAGCTTGCATTATATTGATCTCATGAATTTTTTTTATTTTATTTTGATGCAAGATCTCGTGAATTTTGGTGTTGCTAGATTTCCATTCCTAATTGAGTACTGATAGTCTATGGTGGGTATTTTTACGATGAAACACTTGGAGTGAATTTCAGGGGGTTGCTGATCATGATTCCTTCTCTTTCAGTAATTAAATTTTCTTTTTGTGAACTTGATAGTATCCCCCCTCTTTTCTATGTTAATTTCAACATATATTGCTTCACCTTGATCTCCGTTGGCACAATGTTTCCTAGATTTGTCTGTAATTTTTCTTATCTTATTGGCCTTCTACATCTCCACATTTAGAAAAATCTCTTTTAACGATACAATTACCTGATTGTACTTTTGGAACGTTGACCTTTCTCTATTGCTTGATTTTTCTCAACTCTCCTTTAATACATTGATTCCCAATTTCACCATGTAATCCCAACTAAGATGGGTAATTTTATGCAACTTAGAATACTTGACCTCTCTCATCATGAGTTCTGTGATTATCTGTCTGTTCTGTTACGAGAGTTTAAAAAACTCTCGAGTACTTTTTCCTTTCTTCAAACTCATCTTCTAGTTCAATCCCAATGTCACTTGTAGAGATTATCATCTTTGAGACTATTGAACTATTTGAAAACTAAGGAATAACAGATCACAGTAGCAATGAAATGTGGAGAGAAAAATATTCTCATTTTCATCAGAAAATTATTACAAAAACAATAAGTCAAAATCATACACACCAAAACTATTTACTAAGAACATTGCTTGAAAGATAAGCTAACCTCACTACTAACTCTAGTTAATTCTAATCTAACTATAGTATATAAATTAGCTTGTTGTCACTATCAAGTGATCAGCACTATTCCGGTGCTTCTCTGCTCCATCATAAGGACTAGATGTGTTCACACTACTATTATCTGTCCTTTCATTCTTTGTAGTTGTAGTCACAATGCTGAGACATTTTATCATGGAAAGCTTCAGTCCTTTAGTATCATGTGGACTTGGTTGTGAATAATGTGCTGCTGCACATGTTGGTGCAGTAGCTGTAGCTGCAGTATCCATAATATTCCCCTCACAAGTTGAAGGTGTGCAAGGATTGCAGAGGTTCAACTTGGAAAGAATATTCCAATGAGAATAGCGAGCCAAAGATTTAGTGAAAATATTTGCCAATTAAGCCGTTGTAGAAATATAGACAGGTTGAATGACACCTTCAAGAACCTTATCACGCACAAAGTGACAATCTAGCTTAATATGCTTGGTACGAGCATGTTGAACGGGATTAGATGCAATATTGATAGCAGCACTATTGTCAACATGAATAACTGTAGGCTTAGAAACTAGAACCTGTAAATCAGTTAATAATCCATGAAGCCACAATAGTTCACAAGTGGTCATAGCTAAAGCTCGATATTCTGCTTCAGGAAAGGAACAAGAGACCACTGTTTGCTTCTTAGCTTGCCAAGAAATAAGAGAAGAACCAAGAAGAAAACAATACCAGTAATTGATCATCTGGATTGCTTACAAGTACCCCAATCACTATCACTATAGCCAACTAATTCAAAGGAGTTTGCAGCATAAAACCATAAATTGTGGCCAATAGTAAACTTAACATATCGAAGAACTCTGAGAAGAGCTTTGAAATGAGGCTCTCGTGGGGCAGAAACAAACTGACTAAGATGGTGAGCAGTAAATGAGAGATCAGGCCTTGTGATGGTTAAATACATAAGTTTTCCTATCAAACGTCTGTATAAAGAAGCATCACTAGCAGATAATAAAAGACCCTCATCAGCTTGGAGGCGTTTGTTAGTATCCATGGGAATACTCAAAGGCTTACTAGCCAAAAGACCTGCATCTGTGACAAGATCCAGAGCATATTTCTTCTGACTAAAAGACATTCCGTCAGAAGTGCGAAATACCTCAATACCTAAATAATAGGATATCAAACCAAGATCCTTTATACTAAATTGAGTGTCTAGAAAAACTTTCAATTGAGTAATATGATCTTCATTGTTTCCACAAACCAATATGTCATCAACATATACTAGAACAGCAGTAAAAGAATCTGTAGTAGTAATGGTGAACAATGAATAATCCGCATATGATTGTGTATATCCCAATTGTAGTAGTGTTGCAGTCAGTTTCTCAAACCATTTTCGAGAAGCCTGTTTAAGTCCATACAAGGATTTGAGCAATTTACAAACAGGTCGAGAAGTTGATGTAGAAGGAAAATTAGGTGTATAACCCTGTGGTAAGTCCATATAAATTTCTTCATCTAAATCACCATGTAAAAATGCATTGTTAACATCAAGTTGATGCACAGGCCATTGTTTAGCTATGGCTAATGCCAAAAGAGTTCGAACAGTTACCATTTTTGCGACTGGTGCAAAAGTCTCATGATAATCAACTCCTTCAGATTGAGTAAAACCTTTAGCAACTAACCGTGCCTTGTATCTTTCAATTGTGCCATCTGCATAGTGTTTAATTTTATAAACCCATATACATCCAATGGATTTCTTCTCAGGAGGTAACTATCCAAGTTTTATTGTCTTCAAGAGCTTTTAATTCTTTATGCATAGCCTCAATCCATTTGGGATTATGCATAGCTTGATGATAAAACATTGGTTCTGTTTGGGAAGAAATAGATGCCATAAAAGATTGATGATGAGATGGCAACTTATCATAGGTAAGATAATGAGATAATGTATGTGAGACCCCAGATTTTATCAATAAAGATTTAAATTTTGTTGAAATAATTTTTTAATATTATGGTGTGAATTTAAGATAATATTATAGTTGTGGGTAGTATTTATAAATTTTGCAAAGTATGCAAGTGGTTATATTATATTCGATTGGTGGGGAATATTCGGTTTAGCGAGGGAATATTATTAATGCAACTACTCAATCATTGGTGGACCCTAATGTAATTATTGTCGGATTGAGAAAAGCGACAAAAATATTTTATTGAAATAACGGCGGAAGTTTTTAGTAGTTCTTGTTGAACTACTTTCGGTAGTAAAAGTACGATGTCGTGTGGTTGCATAGTAGCACACGGTATTGATTATTGATGCTTATGTGAGAAGTCACTCGGTTTGATTCCATTATTGTGGATTAATAATATGAATTATTATAGCGATAATGACGTTTTGTTTTATTCAGTATTATTAACGTAATAAAAAGCGAAACATCTTTTATATAAAATAGAATACTTTATTAAAGTTATTACATAAATAGAATATATTATATTTTATTATGCATAGTGTTGCATATAGTGTTTTGCATAGTGTTTTGCATAGTATTGCATAGTGTTTGCATAGTAAAATGTTTTTATATAAATAGAATATATTATATTTTATTTAAAAGATTTTTCTTTAAATATGGACCGTTAGATTAAAGTAAATCAATCTGGATAGTTCATGGATTAATTCTTATGCATTCCATTTTCCTATAAATAGAAGCTCATTCCTTCATTATTTTTTTACGAATTCATTGAAACTACAGAGAGAAATTATAGAGAGAAGCTATAGAGAAAAAAATAGAAAGAAGAAGAGTATTACGCTACTTCACTACTTCTATATTAGGTTCTTTTTTACGATAAGGGGTGTTATTCTTTCTTCTTGAAGAGAACTTACATTATTCCATTCTTTATTATTACATTGGAATAACTTTTGTAAAAGTGGCATACCCTATACATAACTTTGTATATGTGGCGATACCCTATACTTGGTGAAATCCTTATGTTATTCCATTGCTTATTATTACATTGGAATAACTTTGTATCTGTGATTTACCCTATACTTGGTGACATTCTTCTATTATTACATTTGGAACATCACATGCGTGTGTTTTACACGGACTGGTTCCGCTTTTTATTATTACATTGGAACATCACATGCATGTGTTTTACACAGGACTGGTAAAATCTTTATCATTCTGTTGGAATATCCTATCGTGTGTTTTACCGGATCTGGTTCCATCTTTATTATTACATTGGAACATCACGTCGGTGTGAATTTCACACGACTTTGGTTCCGTTATTATTATTATGTTGGAATAACACATACATCAAGAAATACCGCATGCGTGGTGATTTCTTTTGTTATTCCATTCTTTATTATACCCCGGTTGGTTAAAACTTTGACTTTATACTCCATGAAATTAGTAGAATATCCTTGATATTTGCGTTTCATCGATATCTTTTCATGGAAATATTCTTACGATCATTCTTGAATTTTACTCTCGCAAAAAAGATTATCGTGTTGACAATTTGGGCGTTAATAATTCATGGATTAAATAATTCTTGAACTTGTTTTATTGAATTATTATGTCATTATCATCATCCTCGTGTTATATTATGTTATCTTTGGCTTACGTGCGTAGATGAACTTAGTATGATTATGACCGAGGATCATTCGGTATAATCATGACTTGATATAAATGATGTGACTAAAGTCCTCGGTGGCTGTAATGCGATGATGGATAGTTTTGGTATGATTATGACCGGGGGTGATTCGGTATAGTCATGACCATTGATAATTTGATGAAAATCCTTGGGCCAGTAGTACGGGGATGATTAGATGTGGTGGTTTATTTATTAAGTTGAGTCTCGTGATAAAAATTGATGAAAACCTTTTAAAACCTAAAAGATAGTAGACTTTATTCTCTACTTGATTTTTTTTAATGGATTGCATATTCAGCTATGATTAAGCTGGTTTGTCTATTGTATTTTATCGGTTTAACCTTTGTTTTGAGGCTAATGATAATTTATTACGCATTATCTTAGTCATAATATTTCTTCTTTGGGCTAGTTGAGCTCACCCTTTCTTTTTCATTCTCTTGAGGAAATGAGAACATATTTGAGACGAGTCGGGAGCGGAGTAATGGTCGAGAGGATAGCATTAGTAGTCCTCTTTATTACGTGAAATAGTGTGATAATAGTTGTAATGAGGACTCCTTTTGAGTTTGTATAATATCTAGTAGATAATTTTTGTATTCAAACTCACGGTTTATGTCGTATTATATACGCACAGTTATATTAGTAAGTTGTATTTGAATTTATGTACCATGTAAGTGGCGACCCAAGATGGGTGGCGTATACCTAATTTTGGGGGCGTCACGGTTGGTATCGAGCCGTAAGTGTGAAGAGCCCCGAGCCTCTCATTTGGTGACTTCTGTTGATGGGGAAATGCAAAAGCGGACTCTCTCCGTAGGGGACGCCGTCTTTTCGGTGGCAAGTGAAGTACTAATGTGAGTCTTGACACAAGTTGGTGTCCGAGGATCGAGCTTAGGATATGATCCTGGCTAAGATGTGAGAATAGTACTAGGAGGGGAGAGGCGGAATTCCTTCGCTAGTATGACCTACCTAAATTTATTTGGTATTTAATTGGTCGGTCGAGTATAGGGATAATATGTGATATTTTAATTAACCCTTATTTTGTGGCGGTGTTTGAAAATGGCATCAGAGAATGTTGAGAATAGCAATGGAGCACGGAGAGGCTATTGATTCTCCACATATCAATAATCGAGGACAATGTGCAACGGGATGGCGATAATCCTCCCTGTAAACAACAACACCGATCAATTGATGAATGATGTACGTTTAAAAGGTTTTAGAATTCATGCAACATCGAAAGCGACTCACATCCAAAAGCGTGGGTGGAAACACGAGAAAACTCTCGGCGGTCACCATTAAACAATTCAATTTGGGACCACCGGAGTTTAAGGGAGAGCAAAACCACTTACAGCGGAAGCATGGATAAAGCATTACCAAGATATTTGATGTCTTGGGATGCTCCGAGGAGCAAAAGGTTCCTTTGCACGCCTTTATGTTGTTGCGCGGAGGCTGATTCTTGGTGGGAATCGGTAAAAGCGTACTCAACTCTCTGCATCTTGAAGATATCTTGGGAGAAGTTTAGGAGTCATTCAACGACAAATACTTTCACGAAAGTATTCGCCACATGAAGGAGGTGGAGTTTATCAAGTTGGAACAAAACAATATGGCCAGTGTCGCAATACGAGGCAAAATTTGCGGAGTTATCACGATTTCGTCCCACTTGGTGGATAATGAAGAGAGAATGGCGCGAATGTTTTTAAGAGGTTTGAAGCGGAGATACGTCGACATCTTATTTCTCATAAAGCGTGTTTTTATTCGGATGTTGTAAATAGGGCTCGATTAGTGGAGCGCGATAACGAGTCAATATGACTAAAAAAGCGGTACAAAGCAAAATTATAATACCGGTGAAAGTAGTCATCGAGCGGTGACA
Organism: Panax quinquefolius; assembly: GCA_020205615.1. Taxonomy (NCBI): domain Eukaryota; kingdom Viridiplantae; phylum Streptophyta; class Magnoliopsida; order Apiales; family Araliaceae; genus Panax; species Panax quinquefolius. The sequence continues at coordinate 12,193,832 of CM035173.1, read as the reverse complement.
ACAAGCGTGGAGGGAATCAACGGGCGGATATGGTAACCGCCGGTGGTAATCGGGGCCAAAATAATAAGAATGGACATTTTAAGAAAAGGAGATTCAATGATGATGGAAAAAGGCGTCGACCAAAGACTTTTTGTTGTTAAGGAAGGAGAAGGACCACTATCATATGCTTTAAATGCGGAGAGAGAGGACACATCGATCCGGCTGCGCCATGCCATCAAAGCATGTTATAATTGTGGAAGAGAAGGCCACTTAGCTCGATTTTGTCGTTTATCGAAGCGAATTCAACTAGGATGGAGGCACCAAAGGTTGTCCCGGACAAACCAGAGCCGCCAGTAGTAGTTTTAAGAGGCGTTTTTTTTCTCGTGACGAGGAACACGAATAAAATTATCACGGGTAAGTTAATCATAAGCTCTTGCGAAGTCTATACCGTGTTAGATACCGGTTCTACCCATTCTTTTATCTCTCTTGCTTGCGTTCAACGTTTGAATTTTGACTCGGAGAAGTTAGACTTTGACTTATTGGTTGAAACTTCGTTAGTAGGAGCCTTCGTTTCGCTACTATTTTTTTTAATCTTGTTGTTTCAAATAAACACTTTCACGTTACTGTCGATCTTATCTCTTTGAAAATACTTGCCTTTGAGGTAATTTTTGAAAGCGATTGATTAACTACTCATTATTCTTTTTTGTAAGGTTGTTAGCTTTCATATTCCTAACCAACTGTTATCTGTAATTCAAAGTAACCAAACCCTAAAGTTAATCCTTTGTTATATCAAGCCATAAGTAAAGAGCCCCGAACCTTTCGTTGTTGACTTCCTTGTGTGGAATGCTGCGAGCCCGACTTTCTGTGGGCGACGTCATGATGAAGATGGCAAGTTTATAGGTATCATTGTGAGGTCTTATCTAGGTTAAGGGATAGAAGTCACGAGTCAGTATCAATGTGACGTCTTATCCAAGTCTTGGATGAGAAATAATGATTTTGAATGATATTTCTATCATTAATAAATTTCTTGGCGTATTCTTGAAGATTTCTAGCCTACCCTAGGCGTGAAATCGAATTTTGTATTGACCCCAAGTCAAAAACTCATTTCTTAAACCCTCAAATATTTCTTCAACTAAATGAGCACATTTACGTGGTTTATGATGAAAGTCATAATAAAAGCATTGGAATAATGAAAATCATGGGTATATGAAGTATTAGTAAGTTTTATGATGAGTTATGTTGGTTGGTATGTGAAAACATGAAAGTTTCTTAGAAATCACAAAGAGTTGAAAATCGATTTTGGTGAAAAACGTAACATGAAATTCAATTGACCATATCTCCTATTATATTTTGAATTTTTGAGTATGGTCAAGTTCTAGAGTTAGATCTATGAGTTACCTAACTAATCCAAGTGGAATTACTGGAAAAGGTGTTGTAAATTTTTGTGTGGACTGATTTTAGCAAATGAGGCCAAAGCTGTAAATTTCAAAAATGCTACTGCCCAGAACCTTTAAGGGACTGTTTCGGCCACTTAAATTATGAGAAAAATTCTGGCCTTTTGGGACATGAAAGTATATGGTATAAAGTACCTCCTGTCCAAAAATGAGCTCATTCTGACTTAAAATGAGCAAGTTATGACTATTTCAATATTTAGGTTTTTTCGACGAAAAATGCTATAACCGGAGTTCTATAACTCCGATGACCATGAAATTTAAACTGGAAGCTCACGTTAACATGTGTAAGGTCCTGCCAAGATTTGGGAATTTTTGGAGTTAAACTTGAGGTAGCTAATTTCTTAAGGAATTAAGTGGAAATTGATTTTTGAAAAATAGTAAATGAATTTTAAAAATTCGAGAAAATATATTTTCATTATGGGACTATATTATGCTAAATCCCAGAAAAGAAATATTTTTGGGGCTGATTTGGTATTTTCATGAAAATAGTTTAATTACTGAACATATGAGTTAAATATGTTATGTGAAGTAACAAAGTTGAAAATAGGATTTTATGGCTAGAGAATCCTATATAGAGTATATGCATATTTTTTGATGAGGATTTGATAATTGGTGATGATATTTTATGAGTATGACATTTTGAATGATTAAATGCATTATATGGTAAAGCGTAAACAATTAAGATAAATTATTTATAAATTTAAGAAGTGATTAAAATATTGTTATAATATTAATGATATTAGATTATGAGATTATTAAGTGATTAAAACATAGGGATATTCTTGAATCTGGATAAATTATATTATAAATGTTTAATATTTATCCTTTATCTCATTTGATTGATTCTTTATATCATTATCCTCATGTTTTATATTATGTTGAAAGTCATCATCATGGCTCGTAGATGGACTTGGTATGATTATGACCGAGGATTATTCGGTATAATCATAACAGTAAATGAATACACAATTATCTTTGGTAGTAGTGCATGGATAATTTGTGGTGGTCGTGATCTTAATGAATACACAATTATCTTTGGTAGTAGTGCATGGATAATTTGTGGTCGTGATCTTAATGAATACACAATTATCTTTGGTAGTAGTGCATGGATAATTTGTGGTCGTGATATCTTAATGAATACACAATTATCTTTGGTAGTAGTGCATGGATAATTTGTGGTCGTGTAATCTTAATGAATACACAATTATCTTTGGTAGTAGTGCATGGATAATTTGTGGTCGTGATCTTAATGAATACACAATTATCTTTGGTAGTAGTGCATGGATAATTTGTGGTCGTGATACTTAATGAATACACAATTATCTTTGGTAGTAGTGCATGGATAATTTGTGGTCGTGATCTTAATGAATACACGATTATCTTTGGTAGTAGTGTGGATAATTCGTGGTCGTGATCTTAATGAATATCCTTGGCACATAGTAGTGCGGGGATGATTCGATGATATGGATTAATTATTGAAATGAGTCTCGTGAATGAAATATTAATTCATGGATGTGGTAAAAGTCATCTTTTGGTAGTAGTGCATTGATAGACTTGGTATGATTATGACCACGGATTATTCGGTATAATCACGGTAGTAATTGAAAACACGAATATCCTTAGCAAGATAGTGCATGGATAATTCATGGTTGTGATACTATTAAGTTTGAGTCTCGGTATTATTGGTTTCTGACGGTTGTATATCTTTGGCTTTGTAGTGCAAAGATGAATTGTTAATGAATATCTTTGGTAGAATTGCAAAAATGAATTTAATGTTTTCAACGATAAAGGTATTCAAGGTATCCTCACCTCTTTATCATATCAGTCGTACCCTAATTTCGGTGGGCGAAATTCCATAAGGAGGGAGATTGTGAGACCCCAGATTTTATCGATAAAGATTTAAATTTTGTTGAAATAATTTTTTAATATTATGGTGTAAATTTAAGATAATATTATAGTTGTGGGTAGTATTTATAAATTTTGCAAAGTATCACAGTGGTTATATTATATTCGATTGGTGGGGGGAATATTCGATTTAGCGGGGAATATTAAATACAATGGCTCAATCATTGGTGGACCTAATAAAATAATTATTGTCGGATTGAAAAGCGACAAAAATATTTTATTGAAATAACGGCGGAAGTTTTACTAGTAGTTCTTGTTGAACTACTCGGTAGTAAAAATACGATGTCGTGTGGTTGCATAGTAGCATACGGTATTGATTATTGATGCTTATGTGAGAAGTCACTCGGTTTGATTCCATTATTGTGGATTAATAATATGAATTATTATAGCGATAATGGCGTTTTGTTTTATTCGTATTATTAACGTAATAAAAGCGAAACATCTTTTATATAAAATAGAATACTTTATTAAAGTTATTACATAAATAGAATATATTATATTTTATTATGCATAGTGTTGCATAGTGTTTTGCGTAGTGTTTTGCATAGTATTGCATAGTGTTTGCATAGTAAAATGTTTTTATATAAATAGAATATATTATATTTTATTTAAAAGATTTTTCTTTAAATATGGACCGTTAGATTAAAATAAATCAATCTGGGATAGTTCATGGATTAATTCTTATGCATTCCATTTTCCTATAAATAGAAGCTCATTCCTTCATTATTTTCTTACGAATTCATTGAAACCTAGAGAGAGAAATTATAGAGAGAAGCTATAGAGAGAAAATATAGAAAGAAGAAGAGTATACCGCTACTTCACTACTTCTATATTAGGTTCTTTTTACGGTAAGGGGTGTTATTCTTTCTTCTTGAAGAGAACTTACATTATTCCATTCACTATTATTATTACATTGGAATAACTTTGTAAAAGTGGCATACCCTATACATAACTTTGTATCTGTGGCATACCATATACTTGGTGAAATCCTTATGTTATTCCATTGCTTATTATTACATTGGAATAACTTTGTATGTCTGTGAGTTTACCCTATACTTGGTGACATTCTTTCTATTATTACATTGGAACATCACATGCGTGTGTTTTACAGGACTGGTTCCGATTTTATTATTACATTGGAACATCACATGCATGTGTTTTACAGGACTGGTTCCGTCTTTATCATTACATTGGAATATCTATCTGTGTGTTTTACAGGATGCGGGTTCCATCTTTATTATTACATTGGAACATCACATCGGTGTGAATTTCACGACTGGTTCCGATTATTATTATTATGTTGGAATAACTTTGTCTATCTGCAATCGCATGCGTGGTGATTTCTTTTGTTATTCCATTCTTTATTATACCCGGTTGGTTAAAACTTTGACTTTATACTCCATGAAATTAGTAGAATATCCTTGATATTTGCGTTTCATCCGATATCTTTTCATGGAAATATTCTTACGATCATTCTTGAATTTTACTCTACAAGCGAAGTATCATGTTGACAATTTGGACGTTAATAATTCATAGATTAAATAATTCTTGAACTTGTTTTATTGAATTATTATGTCATTGTCATCATCCTCGTGTTATATTATGTTATCTTTTGGCTTACGTGCATAGATGAACTTAGTATGATTATGACAAGGGATCATTCGGTATAATCATGACTTGATATAAATGATGTGACTAAAGTCCTCAGTGGCCTGTAATGCAGTGATGGATAGTTTTTGGTATGATTATGACCAGGGGTGATTCGGTATAGTCATGACCATTGATAATTTGATGAAAATCCTTGACCGTGGTACAGGGATGATTAGATGTGGTGGTTTATTTATTAAGCTGAGTCTCAGCGATAAAAATTGATGAAAACCTTTTAAAACCTAAAAGATAGTAGACTTTATTCTCTACTTGATTTTTTAATGGATTAGCATATATATTCACCGCAGATTAAAGCGGTTTATACATTGTATTTTATCGGTTTAACCTTTGTTGAAGGCTAATGATAATTTATTACGCATTATCTTAGTCATAATATTTCTTCTTGGGCTAGTTGAGCTCACCCTTTCTTTCAATCTTTATTCTCTTCGTGAAATGAGAACACATATTTGGAGACAGTCGGGGAGCGGAGTAATGGTCGAGAGGATAGCATTAATAGTCCTCACTATTACGTGAAATAGTGTGATAATAGTTGTAATGAGGACTCCTTTTGAGTTTGTATAATATCTAGTAGATAATTTTGTATTCAAACTCACGTTTATGTCGTATCATATACACAGCACGTTATATTAGTAAGTTGTATTTGAATTTATGTACCATGTAAGTGGCGACCCAAGATGGGTGACGTATACCTAATTTTGGGGGCGTCACAATGTATACTTGTCAGGTGCATTAGAAGTAGTGATGGTATTCACACTTGGAATTCCAGAAACATGATAATCTTGCATCCACAAGGGAGTAGTTTTCTGTCTCAATGATGTTCTTAGTGGAATAAGTGGGGCATTGTGTTGGTGAGGAGAATCATCATTGTGTTGGTGTAGTGCAGAAGATATAGCTGAGATTGAAGAACTGAGAATGGGGGATGAAGAACTGATATAAGGATTGACAGTGGAATGCCAATAAGGATCGTTCAAAGAAGTGGAGATAAGGTTAAAATCTGGATTGAAGTCAGATTTGAAAGGAAAAATGTGTTCATGGAACAAAACATGTCTTGTATCAAATATAGTCTTGTCTTGCAAAGAATACAATTTGTATCCTTTTTGATTATATGGATAGCCAATGAAAACTGCAGGAATAGCTCTAGGATCTAATTTATCAAGATGATGGACTGAAGCAAAACACAAACATCCAAATACTTTCAGATGGTGATACTCTGGAGGCTTGTTAAACAACAACTCATAAGGTGTTTGAAATTGTAAAATAGAAGTTGGTAACTTTGTTGATAATATATATATAGCGATCAATAAGCAATATCCCCAAAAATGTTTAGGAGTAGAACTCTGTAATCGTAAGGCTCTAGAAATTTCAAGTAACTGCCTATGCTTCCTTTCAACCCTTCCATTTTGCTGAGGAGTATGAGTACAAAAACTTTGATGAGCAATACCAAAACGAGAAAGTAACAGTTTGACTTCTTTCCACATAAATTATGTACCATTATCAGATCTCAAAGTTTTAATTGTTGTACCAAAATGATTTTGAGTATACAAAATAAAATCTTGAAGAGTAGAGCAAACATGTTGTTTGGTAGTCAAAAGAAAAGTCCAAGTTGCTCTAGAATAATCATCAACAAGTGTAAGAAAGTACTTGCATCCATTAACCAGTAGTGAGCCTATAAGGCCCCATAGGTCGCGATTGCACAAGTTCAAATAAACTACCAAATTTCTAGAATTGCTAATGAGAAAATGGAACTTTTGTTTGTTTGGCTAAAGGACATATCAAACAAGGAGTGTTACATTTGTTAGGCAAATCGTCTCGATCAAGAGGTATTTTGCCTAGAACTTTATATGAAGTGTGACCTAATCGTTGATGCCAAAGGGAATTATCAGTAGTACCAACAGCAGTGCAAATAGCCTTGCTTTTATTAGAAGGTATGTCTAAGTAATATAAGCCATTCTTGCACTCACCAGTTGCAAGTATGCTCATCTGGTACAGGTCCTGAAACTCACAACCATGTATAGAAAATTTCACAGAACAATTAGTATCATGTGTGAACTTGCTGATAGACAAAAGATTATAATGGAAAGTAGGAATGTATAGTGTGACGCCCCCAAAATTAAGTATACGTCACCCATCTTGGGTCGCCACTTACATGGTACATAAATTCAAATACAACTTACTAATATAAGCTGCCGTGTACAATACGACATAAATCGTGAGTTTGAATACAAATTTTGTCTACTAGATATTATACAAACTCAAAAGGAGTCCTCATTACTGACTATTATCACACTATTTCACGAATAGTGAGGACTACTAATGCTATCCTCTCGGACCATTACTTCGCTCCCCGACTCGTCTCCGGTATGTTCTCATTTCTCAAGAGAACAAAGTTGAAAGAAAGGGTGAGCTCAACTAGCCGAAGAAGAAATATTATGACTAAGATAATGCGAATAAATTATCATTAGCCTTCAATGATGTTAAACCGATAAAATACAATAGACAACCGGTTTAATCTGCGGTGGAATAAGCAACCCATTAAAAGAGTCAAGTAGAGAATAAAGTCTACTATCTTTTAGGTTTTAAAAGGTTTTCATCAATTTTTATCGCCGAGACTCAAATTTTAATAAATAAACCACCACATCTAATCATCCCCGTACTCACGGTCAAGGATTTTCATCAAATTATCAATGGTCATGACTATATTAGAATCACCCCCGGTCATAATCATACCAAAACTATCCATCATCGCATTACATAAGCCATCGAGGACTTTTGTCACATCATTTATATCAAGTCATGATTATACCGAATGATCCTCGGTCATAATCATACTAAGTTCATCTATGCACGTAAGCCAAAGATAACATAATATAACATGAGGATGATGACAATGACATAATAATTCAATAAAACAAGTTCAAGAATTATTTAATCCATGAATTATTAACGTCCAAATTATCAACATGACATCGTTTAGAGAGTAAAATTCAAGAATGATCGGAAGAATATTTCCATGAAAAGATCTTTGGATGAAACGCAAATATCAAGGATATTCTACTAATTTCATGGAGTATAAGTCAAAGTTTTAACCAACCGGGTATAATAAAGAATGGAATAACAAAAGAAATCACCATGCATGCGGTAGATTAAGATAGACAAAGTTATTCCAACAGAATAATAATAACGGAACCAGTCGGTGAAATTCACACAAGATGGGATGTTCAACGAGAATAATAAAGATGGAACCGGATCCGTGTAAAACACACAGATAGGATATTCCAACAGAATGATAAAGACGGAACCAGTCCGGTGTAAAACACATGCATGCGAGGATGTTCCAACAGAATAATAAAGACGGAACCAGTCGGTGTAAAACACATGCATGTGATGTTCCAATGTAATAATAGAAGAATGTCACCAAGTATAGGTAAATCACAGCGTACAAAAGTTATTCCAATGTAATAATAAGCAATGGAATAACATAAGGATTTCACCAAGTATAGGGTATGCCACAGATATCTGAGTTATTCCAATGAGAATAATAAGCAATGGAATAACATAAGGATTTCACCAAGTATAGGTATCCGCATGTCACAAAGTTATGTATAGGGTATGCCACTTTTACAAAAGTTATTCCAATGTAATAATAGTGAATGGAATAATGAAGTTCTCTTCAAGAAGAAAGAATAACACCCCTTAAGTAAAAAGAACCGAATATAGAAGTAGTGAAGTAGCGAGAATACTCTTCTTCTTTCTATAATTTTCTCTATAACTTTCTCTATAATTCTCTCTAGAGTTTCAATGAATTAAGTAAGAAAATAATGAAGGAATGAGCTTATTTATAGGAAAATGGAATGCATAAGAATTAATCCATTTGACGGTCCAGATTGATTTACTTTAAATGACCGGTCCATATTTAAAGAAAAATCTTTTAAATAAAATATAATATATTCTATTTATATAAAAACATTTTACTATGCAAACACTATGCAATACTACGAAAAAACACTACGCAAAAACACTACGCAACACTATGCATAATAAAATATAATATATTCTATTTATAGAATAACTTTAATAAAGTATTCTATTTTATATAAAAGATGTTTCGCTTTTATTACGTTAATAATACTGAATAAAACAAAACGTCATTATCGCTTATAATAATTCATATTATTAATCGACAATAATGGAATCAAACCGAGTGACTTCTCACATAAGCATCAATAATCAATACCGGTGTGCTTACTACGCAAACCACACTTATTCTTGTTCTTTTACTATCGAGTAGTTCAACAAGAACTACACGGTAAAACTTCCCGCCGTTATTTACGTAGAAGACCCCAATTTTATGAAATAAAAGTATTCAATTTTTTTTAATTACTATTCATGACTTTACTATTCACGAGTTACTATTCATGAAAGTTATTATTCACGAGTTACTATTCATGAGTTACTATTCACGAGTTACTATTCACGAAAGTACTATTCATGAAGCATGATAATTTTTTTTTCGTAAGAAGGCATTACTTAATAATTGTTATATGTAATTCTTTATGCTCAATATTTTATTTTATTGATTCAATAATTGTTGCGTTGATATTTTATATTATTGTTGTTTCAATAATTGTCATTACACAAGATTTTTTATTATCGAAGCAATAATTCATATTATCTGAATAATATTATTAGATAACATTATTGGCAATGTCTAGAAAGTTCATCTAAGGAGAGGTTTGGTCACCTAATTACGCCAAGAAGAGAGAAATTCTTATTGGAAAGCCCTCTTTCCCTGAACCGCACGGTCATCAATAATGTGATTTCGTAATATTATTTGTGAATAATTAATTATTGATTTATATGATGAGGAAAATATTGATTTTATGTGGATATAGATGGAGAAAATTTTTAAAATGACAATTGTTGAAAATTAATATTTTATCTTTTTACGATAAAATAATTCATTTAAATAAATTATTTTAATAATATATTAACGGTGATATTTTTACAACGAATGTGGGATATATGAGTATACGAGGAGGAAGAGTATTTTTGTTGCAATAAATGTTTAAAACATGTTTTATGTGTCGGTGGACCCCATTTCTTGACTGAAATTTGATTATAGCTTGTAAAATCGTCCGTTTGTGGATTTCGGTCAATTTCTGTTTGGAATTTGGAAAAACTTTCTTCTGAAAATTTGTAGAGAATTGAATTTCCTATAAAAACTCGCGAGATTCGAATTTTCTGATAAAAGGGCTATTTATTGTGAATTATTGAAGTTTCGGTATATCGGGTGTGAATTGATTTTTGGAGTTTAAATTATTTTTGTTAGAAAAACGTTTTTTATATTTTTTTGGACATCATTAACATGTGTTGCTGGTGTTTTTGACCAAAAGGTGGGCTAAGGAAAATTTGTATAATTATATTAATATTATATTCAATTTTCTGCTTTGGTGTTCTAAGCAATTTCCTATAAATAGGGTGCTTAGGTTAGAATTGAAAATCACACCGTAAACCTCAAGTTTTCTCTATTTCTCTCTCGATATTTTGAGCGTATTCTTGTGAGTATTTTGAGTATACTTTGAGTATTGCTATACGGTGAAAGTTCGATTCGGTGTTATTCCAAATGTAAAATCGCTTTTTTTGAGGTAAAGGATATAAGAGGGATTTTAAAGGGTTATTATGTTTTTTAGTTTGAAATTTTTCTGGATTTTCAAAATTCTGGAAAAATTTGAAATGATATTTTGATGAGTTTTAGAGAGTGTGTCCAAAAATGGCGATTTTTGGATGTATAGATTAGAGTTATGGATTTTATGAGAAAAGACTATTTTAAAAGTAACTATTTATAAATCCTTGTGGTTAACTCCAAAATTGATGAAATTTTTATTGGGAGTACATCTATATAATATCAGTATACCGTATTAATTTCAAAATTTTTGGATAAAAGTATAATTTATGATAAATGTTTAAATATTCGGTGGTTTTGGCCATATGAAAAAATAGTAAATGAATTTTAAAATTTTGAGAAAAATATATGTTCAATATGGGACTATGTTATGCTAAATCCCAGAAAAGAAATATTTTTGGAACTGATTTGGTATTTTTCATGAAAATGTTCTAGTTATGAGTAAATGAATTAAATATGTTATGTGAAGTAAAAAAATTAGAAAATATGATTTTATGGTTTGAGAATCATATATGAGGTATATGCAGATTTTTGATGAGGGTTTTGGTTATTGGTGACGAAATCTTATGAGTTTGGCATTTTATGATGATTAAATGCATTAATTAGTAAAGTGTAAACAATTTAATTAAATTGTTTATAAGTTTGAGAAATGATTAAAATATTATTATAATATTAATAATATTAGATTATGAGATTTCTAAGTGATTTATAACATTTGGATTAAGGTGTTATAAATATGGATATGAATTTTATTATGAAACTTTATCTTTTCGTATCGAGGTTCTTATGCACGATATACTGGGACTATGTATTTATCACGGGATACTATTCACTTAAAAATTGGTTTCTTTTTCTAACCAAATTATAGTTGATTTATGAATATTACTCTTGAGATTAAATCTAGATGTTTTGATTATATTATTTTTATATAACATTCTTATAACCCTAATGATGATATTTCTCTTTGACTTGAGTGTAAAGATGGGTAGATTATTGGTATGATCGTGACCATAGGTTCTCTTTGGCGATGAGGGAAAAAGTTGAATTGTGGTTGGTATGATCATGACCATTGAATTTACAATTGAATATTTTTAACTTAAGTGCAAAGGTGAATTGATCAACATGGTTATAATTATTGTTATATAACTTCGAGATGATTATGTATTTCTTTGATATATGAATATCTTTGGCTCGTTGTACAAAGATGATTGTTGTTGAATATCTTTTGCTTTGTAGTGCAAAGATGAATTATTGATGAATATCTTTGGCTCAGATCGCAAAGATGACCCGGTTGTTGAATATCTTTGCTTCAGTAGTAAAGCAGAAGATGAATTATTGATGAATATCTTTTGCTCGTAATGCAAAGATGACCGGATGTTGAATATCTTTAGCTTTGTAGTGCAAAGATGAATTATTGATGAATATCTTTGGCTTGTAATGCAAAGATGACCTGTTGTTGAATATCTTTTGCTTTTGTAGTGTAAAGATGAACTGTTGATTGAATATCTTTGGCCCGTGGTAGTGCAAAGATGAATTTATTAGTATGATTATGAACAGAACCGTGATTTGGTATAACCATGATATTTGATGTTTCGTAAAGACAAAGTGATGAAAATTATCTTCGTCCGGATGAGAAGAGAATTTAGAATCACAATTATGATTATGAAGTTATTCATATGATTGTGGAAAGGAACTGTTGATTGATGTTACTGGGGATAAAACATTGTTGGTGGACTTTTAACGTGGAGAAGACAATAGACTTTATAGTCTATTTGACTCTTTTAATGGATTGCTCGTTCACCGCAACTATGGTTGAAAAGTTTTATCATCTACCATATGTTCTAAATCTACGATTTATTATTGATGAAGACTATTGATAATTTATTTATCTTTAGTCATAATATTCTTTATCGAGCTAGTTGTGCTCACCCTTTTGTTTTCACAATTCCTTTCTGTGTAATAAAAGTGTAATTTGGGTTGGTTGTGGGGGATAACAAGGAATATAATGGTGGTCTATAGTTGTTGAGGTTCTCCTAAAGAGTATGAAAATAATTTTATTGAGGGCTTTAGTGTGTTGTATTTTATACATCATTTAATAGTTATTTTTGGTGAATTAAATAGGTGAGGCTAACCCAACTTTGGAAGGGTGTTTTGTCACTATCATACAAGATGTCTAATGACATACAAACTCGTGTTATCATAAGACATGGTTGTGCTCATCCACTTTTCGAGTATATTTACAAGCACTACCTATATAATCTTGGTGTTTGTTTGGAGTATAATACCCAATTAGAGACAGTGGAGATAATGATATGTCAAGAGAAGACTCACCATTGGGAAGAATATGATAGTAATCTTTCGCTTTTTTTTGGGGGGTCTATTGGGTCAACCAAGGATAATTTCTGTGGCCATATGATATCTACCATAATCTAAAAGCATGGCCTCCCATGTATGAAGGTTTCTTGAGCACTTCCCAAAGATTCTAATTTCTAAAACAGTTTTTGATTATACCTTTATGTAAGGTGTCATTGTGACGTCTTCATGATTGGTATATATTTGTATCCAAACTCATAAAGCATATGTGTTGTTGTTGTATTTTGCACGACAATTGTTGTAATAAAGTTGTAGTTGTTTTTCGTACCATATATTTGGCGACTCGAGAATGGGTTGGATGGAATGGACCTATTTTGGGGGCGTCACGGTTGGTATCGAGCTTAGGGATATGATCTCGCGGAGATCGGGATTAGAACTAGGAGGGAGAGATGAGTAAATCCTTCGCCAATAAGTGTGTCCTACCTAAGCTTATTTGTTGGTCGTATCATAATATCGGGATATTATGTGATATGTTAATTTGTTAAATTAACCCCTTGTTTTGAAGTCGTATATTCTAGAATGATATCCAAATACGTGATATGAAGCAATGGAGAAATCATGATGATGGGGAGATAGAATCTGAAATGAAAATAAGGTATTCTCAACTCTTTGAAATACCAGTACATAAATTTTGGGGACGAAATTTCATAAGGAGGGAGATTGTAAGACCCGAATTTTATGAAATAAAAGTATTCAATTTTTTTAATTACTATTCATGACTTACTATTCACGAGTTATTATTCACTTATTTACTATTTCACGAGTTACTATTCATGAGTTCTTATTCACGAGTTACTATTCACGAGTATTCATTAGTCTATTCATGAAGCATGATAATTTTTTTTTCGTAAGTAAGAAGGCGTTACTTAATAATTGTTACATGTAATTATTGTTCAATATTTTATTTTATTGATTCAATAATTATTCACGTTGATATTTTATATTATTGTTGTTTCAATAATTGTCATTACACAATATTTTTTATTATCGAAGCAATAATTCATATTATCTGAATAATATTATTAGATAACATTATTGGCAATGTCTAGAAAGTTACATTTAAGGAGAGGTTTGGTCACCTAATCAATTGCGCCAAGAAGTGAGAAATTCTTATTGGAAAGCCCCTCTTTCCTGAACCGCCTCGTCGGTTCAATAATGTGATTCTGTAATATTATTTGTGAATAATTAATTATTGATTTATATGATGAGGAAAATATTGATTTTATGTGGATATAGATGGAAAATTTTTAAAATGATAATTGTTGAAAATTAATATTTTATCTTTTTCTCGATAAAATAATTCATTTAAATAAATTATTTTAATAATATATTAAATGGTGATATTTTTACAACGAATGTGGGATATATGAGTATATGAGGAGGAAGAGTATTTTGTTGCAATAAATGTTTAAAACATGTTTTATGTGTCGGTGGACCCCATTTCTTGACTGAAATTTGATTATAGCTTGTAAAATCGCCCGTTTGTGGATTTCGGTCAATTTCTGTTTGGAATTTGGAAAAACTTTCTTCTGAAAAGTTGTAGAGAATTGAATTTCCTATAAAAAACTCGCGAGATTCGAATTTTCTGATAAAAGGGCTATTTATTGTGAATTATTGAAGTTTCTGTATATCGGGTGTGAATTGATTTTTGGAGTTTAAATTATTTTTGTTAGAAAAACGTTTTTTATATTTTTTTGGACATCATTAACATGTGTTGCTGGTGTTTTTGACCAAAAGGTGGGCTAAGGAAAATTTGTATAATTATATTAATATTATATTCAATTTTTCGCTTTTGGTGTTCTAAGCAATTTCTATAAATAAGGTGCTTGGGTTAGAATTGAAAATCACACCTTAAACTCAAGTTTTTCTCTATTTCTCTCTCGATATTTTGAGCTTATTCTTGTGAGTATTTTGAGTATACTTTGAGTATTGCTATCTGGTGCAAGTTATTTCATTACGTTATTCGAAATGTAATCATCGCTTTCTTTTGAGGTAAGGGATAGTAAGGGATTTTAAGGGTTATTATGTTTTTAGTTTCGAAATTTTTCTGGATCTTCAAAAATTCTGGAAAAATTTGAAATGATATTTTGATGAGTTTTTAGAGTGTGTCCAAAATGGCGATTTTTGGATGTATAGATTAGGAGTTATGGATTTTATGAGAAAAGACTATTTTAAAAGTAACTATTTATAACTCCTTGTGGTTAACTCCAAAATTGATGAAATTTTTATTGGGAGTACATCTATATAATATCAGTATACCGTATTAATTTCAGAATTTTTGGATAAAAGTATAATTTATGATAAATGTTTAAATATTCGGTGGTTTTGGCCATATGAAAAATAGTAAATGAATTTTTAAAATTTTGAGAAAAAATATATGTTCAATATGGGACTATGTTATGCTAAATCCCAGAAAAGAAATATTTTGGAACTGATTTGATATTTTTCATGAAAATGTTCTAGTTATGAGTAAATGAATTAAATATGTTATGTGAAGTAAAAAAATTAGAAAATATGATTTTATGGTTTGAGAATCATATATGAGGTATATGCAGATTTTGATGAGGGTTTTAGTTATTGGTGATGAAATTTTATGAGTTTGGCATTTTATGATGATTAAATGCATTAATTAGTAAAGTGTAAACAATTTAATTAAATTGTTTATAAGTTTGAGAAATGATTAAAATATTATTATAATATTAATAATATTAGATTATGAGATTTCTAAGTGATTTATAACATTTGGATTAAGGTGTTATAAATATGGATATGAATTTTATTATGAAACTTTATCTTTTCGTATCGAGGTTTCTTATGCACGATATACGGGACTATGTATAATATCACGGGATACTATTCACGAAAAATTGGTTTCTTTTTTCTAACCAAATTATAGTTGATTTATGAATATTACTCTTGAGATTAAATCTAGATGTTTTGATTATATTATTTTTTATATAACATTCTTATAACCCTAATGATGATATTTCTCTTTGACTTGAGTGTAAAGATGGGTAGATTATTGGTATGATCATGACCATAGGTCTCTCTTTGGCGAAGAGGGAAAAAGTTGAATTGTGGATCGGTATGATCGTGACCATTGAATTTACAATTGAATATTTTTAACTTAAGTGCAAAGGTGAATTGATCAACATGGTTATAATTATTGTTATATAACTTCCGAGATGATTATGTATTTCTTTGATATATGAATATCTTTGGCTCGTTGTACAAAAAGATGATTGTTGTTGAATATCTTTTGCTTTCAGTAGTGCAAAGATGAATTATTGATGAATATCTTTGGCTCAGATCGCAAAGATGACTGTTGTTGAATATCTTTTGCTTTTGTAGTGCAAAGATGAATTATTGATGAATATCTTTTGCTCAGAATGCAAAGATGACCAGATGTTGAATATCTTTAGCTTAGTAGTGCAAAGATGAATTATTGATGAATATCTTTGGCTCAGAATGCAAAGATGACACATTGTTGAATATCTTTGCTTTGTAGTGTAAAGATGAGCTGTTGATTGAATATCTTTGGCCCGTAAGTAAAAAGATGAATTTATTAGTATGATTATGAGCAGAGGCGTGATTTGGTATAACCATGATATTTGATGTTTCGGTAAAGACGGTGATGAAAATTATCTTCGTCCCGGATGAGAAGAGGAATTTAGAATCACAATTATGATTATGAAGTTATTCATATGATTGTGGGAAAGGAACTGTTGATTGATGTTACGAGGATAAAACATTGTTGGTGGACTTTTAACGTGGAGAAGATAATAGACTTTATAGTCTATTCGACTCTTTTAATGGATCGCTCGTTCACCGCAACTATGGTTGAAAAGTTTTATCATCTACCATATGTTCTAAATCTCCGATTTATTATTGATGAAGACTATTGATAATTTATTTATCTTTAGTCATAATATTCTTTATCGAGCTAACAGTTGTGCTCACCCTTTTGTTTCACAATTCCTTTCGTGTAATAAAAGTGTAGTTGGGTTGAAGCGGGGATAACAAGGGAATATAATGGTGGTCTATAGTTGTTGAGGTTCTCCACAAAGAGTATGAAAATAATTTTATTGAGGGCTTTAGTGTGTTGTATTTTATACATCATTTAATAGTTATTTTGGTGAATTAAATAGGGTGAGGCTAACCCAACTTTGGAAGGGTGTTTTGTCACTATCATACAAGATGTCTAATGACATACAAACTCGTGTTATCATAAGACATGGTTGTGCTCATCCACTTTGTCGAGTATATTTACAAGCACTACCTATATAATCTTGGTGTTTGTTTGGAGTATAATACCCAATTAGAGAGCAAGTGGAGATAATGATATGTCAAGAGAAGACTCACCATTGGGAAGAATATGATAGTAATCTTCTCGTTTTTTTTTTTGGGGTCTATTAGGTCAACCAAGGATAATTTCGTGGCCATATGATATCTACCATAATCTAAAAGCATGGCCTCCCGTGTATGAAGGTTTCTTGAGCACTTCCCAAAGATTCTAATTTCTAAAACAGGTTTTGATTATACCTTTATGTAAGGTGTCATTGTGACGTACACAGTTGGTATATATTTGTATCCAAACTCATAGCATATGTGTTGTTGTATTTTTGCACGACAATTGTTGTAATAAAGTTGTAGTTGTTTTTCGTACCATATATTTGGCGACTCGAGAATGGGTTGGATGGAATGGACCTATTTTGGGGGCGTCACAATTTCAATAAAATATTTTTGTCGTTTTTCAATCAAACAATAATTCTATTAATCAGGTCCACCAATGATTGGAGTTATCACGAATATTCCCGCTAAAACCGAATATTCCCTAACCAATCGAATATAATATAACCACTGCATACTTTGCAAAATTTATAAATACTACCCACAACTATAATATTATCTCAAATTCACACCATAATATTAAAAATTATTTTGACAAAATTTAAATCTTTATTGATAAAATCCGGTCTCACAATCTCCCTCCTTATGGAATTTAAGCCTTGAAATTAGAATGCGATACTGATATGATAAAGAGATGAGGATACCTTGAATACCTTTATCGTTAAAAATATTAAATTCATCTTCGCAATCCTACCAAAGATATTCATTAACAATTCATCTTTTGCACTACTGAGCCAAATATATATACTCAGTAAAACCAATAATATCGAGACTCGACTTAATAGTATCACAATTACGAATTATCCATGCACTTCTTGGCTAAGGATATTCGTGTTTTCAATTACTATCATGATTATACCGAATAATCCTCAGTCATAATCATACCAAGTCCATCAATGCACTACTACTAAAGATGACTTTTACCACATCCATGAATTAATATTTCATTCTTTGAGACTCATTTCAATAATTAATCCATATCATCGAATCATCCCCGCACTACTGGGCCGAGGATATTCATTAAGTATCACGACCACGAATTATCCACGACTACTACCAAAGATAATCGTGTATTCATTAGTATCACGACCACAAATTATCCATGCACTACGGCCAAAGATAATCGTGTATTCATTAGTATCACAACCACAAATTATCCATGCACTACTACCAAAGATAATCGTGTATTCATTAGTATCACGACCACAAATTATCCATGCACTACTACCAAAGATAATTGTGTATTCATTAGTATCACGACCACAAATTATCCATGCACTACTACCAAAGATAATTGTGTATTCATTAGTATCACGACCACAAATTATCCATGCACTACTACCAAAGATAATCGTGTATTCATTAGTATCACGACCACAAATTATCCATGCACTACTACCAAAGATAATTGTGTATTCATTAATATCACGACCACAAATTATCCATGCACTACTACCAAAGATAATTGTGTATTCATTAATATCACAACCACAAATTATCCATGCACTACTACCAAAGATAATTGTGTATTCATTAAGTATCACGACCACAAATTATCCATGCACTACTACCAAAGATAATTGTGTATTCATTAGTATCACGACCACAAATTATCCATGCACTACTACCAAAGATAATCGTGTATTCATTTACGGTTATGATTATCTTACCGAACAATCCTCGGTCATAATCATACCAAGTCCATCATCTACGCACTCATGTGCCACGTAGATGACTTTCAACATAATATAAACATGAGGATACTTGATATAAAGAATCAATCAAATGAGATAAAGGATAAATATTAAACATTTATAATATAATTTATCCGAGATTCAAGAATATCCCCATGTTATCAATCACTTAATAATCTCATAATCTAATAACATTAATATTATAACAATATTTTAATCACCTTCTTAAATTTATAAACAATTTTTCTCAATTGTTTACGCTTTTACTATATAATGCATTTAATCATTCAAAATGCCATACTCATAAAATATCATCACCAATTATCAAATCCTCATCAAAAAATATGCATATACTCTATATAGCATTCTCTAGCCACAAAATCCTATTTTCAACTTTGTTACTTCACATAACATATTTAACTCATATGTTCAGTAACTAAACTATTTTCATGAAAAATACCAAATCAGTCCCAAAATATTTCTTTTCTGGGATTTAGCATAATATAGTCCCATAATGAAAATATATTTTCTCGAAATTTTTAAAATTCATTTACTATTTTTCAAAAATTAATTTCCACTTAATTTCTTAAGAAATTAGCTACCTCAAGTTTAACTCCAAAAATTCCCAAATCTTGGCAGGACCTTACACATGTTAACGTGAGCTTCCAGTTTAAATTTCATGGTCATCGGAGTTATAGAACTTGGTTATAGCGTTTTTAATTCGGAAAAACCTAAATATTGAAATAGTCATAACTTGCTCATTTTAAGTCAGAATGAGCTCATTTTTGGACAGGAGGTACTTTATACCATATAATTTCATGTCCCAAAAGGCCAGAATTTTTCTCATAATTTAAGTGGCCGAAATAGCCCCTTAAAGTTTCTAGGCAGTAGCATTTTCGAAATTTACAGCTTTGGCCTCCTTTGCTAAAAAATCAGTCCACACAAAAATCTACAACACCTTTTCCAGTAATTCCACTTGGATTAGTTAGGTAACTCATAGATCTAACTCTAGGACTTGACCACACTCAAAAATTCAAAATATAATAGTAGATATGGTCAATTGAATTTCATGTTACGTTTTTCACCAAAATCGATTTTCAACTTTTGTGATTTCTAAGAAACTTTCATGTTTTCACATAATAACCAACATAACTCATCATAACACTTACTAATACTTCATATACCCATAATTTTCATTAGTCCAATGCTTTTATTATGACTTTCATCATAATCCACGAAATGCATCCTTTTAGTTGAAGAAATATTTGAGGGTTTAAGAAATGGGTTTTTGTCTTGGGGTCAATACAAAATTCGATTTCACGCCTAAGTAGGCTAAGAAGTCTTCAAGAATACGCCAGAAATTTATTAATAATAGAAATATCATTCAAAATTGTGACTCTCCTCCAAGACTTGGATAGTACATCACATTGATACCAACTGTGACTTCTATCCCTTAACCCAGATAAGACCTCACAATGATACCTATAAACTTGCCATCTTCATTTACGATTTACGCCTACAGAAAGTCCGCTTCACGTGCATTCCACACAAGGAAGTCAACAACGAAAGGATCGGACTCTTTACTTATGGCTTGATATAATGTTGATTAACTTTACGGTTTGGTTACTTTGAATTCGTATAATAGGTTGGTTATGAATATAAAAGCTAACAACCTTACTTAAAAGAATAATGAGTAGTTAATCAATCGTTTTTAAAATTACCTTAAAGGCAAGTATTTTCAAAGAGATAAGATCGACAGTAACGTGAAAGTGTTTATTTGAAACAACAAGATTAATAAGCAAAGTGGAGGTAGTGAAGGTTTCTCCCAACGAAGTTTCAATAGATAAATCAAAGTCTAATTTCTCCGGAGTCAAATTTAAACGTTGAACGCAAGCAAGAGAGATAAAAGAATGGGTAGAACCGGTATCTAATAAGGTATAGACTTCGCAAGAATTTATAATTAACTAACTCGTGCTAACTTCGCTCGTAAGTTACCCACTTTTTGAGAAGTCAAAAACGCTCTTCCCGAAAACCACCGACTTTGTTTTGTCCAGATCCGCCTTTGGTGCCACTATCCCAAATTTGGACTTGACTTTGATTGCACAACAAAATTGAGCTAAATTACCTTCTTCTTGTAATTTCCACTTTATTATCTTTGCCATGATTACCATCAAGTGGTTACCATTCTTAACATGATAATTTCCACGATGGTTATTGTGTTCGATAAGTTGCCACCAAAGATGATTATTATCGTATTGTTGGTCGTTACCTTTTGTTCGATTTGAATCAACACTCTCATGTGCTTCATTGCTTATCTCAAAGCATTTCAGATATCATTCTCAAACACCGTCACAAAATAAGGGTTAATTAACATATCACATATTATCCCTATACTCGAATCGACCAATTAAATACCAAATAAATTTAGGTAGGTCATACTAGCGAAGGAATTCCCGTCGCCTCCCTCCTAGTTCTTCTCTCACATCTCACCAGGATCATATCCCTAAGCTCGATACCAACCGTGACGCCCTAAAATTAAGTATACGTCACCCATCTTGGTCGCCACTTACATGGTACATAAATTCAAATACAACTTACTAATATAAGCGTCGTGTACAATACGACATAAATCATGAGTTTGAATACAAATTTTGTCTACTAGATATTATACAAACTCAAAAGGAGTCCTCATTATAACTATTATCACACTATTTCACGTAATAGTGAGGACTACTAATGCTATCCTCTCCGGACCATTACTTGCTCCCCGACTGTCTCCAACTATGTTCTCATTTCCAAGAGAATAAAGTGAAAGAAAAGGTGAGCTCAACTAGCCCGAAGAAGAAATATTATGACTAAGATAATGTAGAATAAATTATCATTAGCCTTCAACAAGTGTTAAACCGATAAAATACAATAGAAAACCAGGTTTAAGCTGCATAATGGAATAAGCAACCCATTAAAAGAGTCAAGTAGAGAATAAAGTCTACTATCTTTTAGGTTTTAAAAAGGTTTTCATCAATTTTTATCACGAGACTCAAATTTTAATAAATAAACCACCACATCTAATCATCCCCGTACCACTGGCCAAGGATTTTCATCAAATTATCAATGGTCATGACTATACCGAATCACCCCGGTCATAATCATACCAAAAACTATCCATCATCGCATTACAGCCAATCGAGGACTTTTTGTCACATCATTTTTATCAAGTCATGATTATACCGAATGATCCTCGGTCATAATCATACTAAGTTCATCTATGCACGTAAGCCAAAGATAACATAATATAACATGAGGATGATGACAATGACATAATAATTCAATAAAACAAGTTCAAGAATTATTTAATCCATGAATTATTAACATCCAAATTATCAACACGACATCTTTGTTTTCAGAGAGTAAAATTCAAGAATGATCGGGAAGAATATTTTCATGAAAGATATTGGATGAAACGCAAATATCAAGGATATTCTACTAATTTCATGGAGTATAGAAGTCAAAGTTTTAACTATTTGGGTATAATAAAGAATGGAATAACAAAAGAAATCACCATGCATGCAGCTTGCAAGATGATGTTGTTATTCCAACAGAATAATAATAACGGAACCAAAGTCGGTGAAATTCACACCCAAGCGGGATGTTCCAAATGTAATAATAAAGATGGAACCGGATCCTGTGTAAAACACACGATAGGATATTCCAACAGAATGATAAAGACGGAACCAGTCGGTGTAAAAACACATGCATGTGGATGTTCCAACAGAATAATAAAGGCGGAACCAGTCAGGTGTAAAACACACGCGATGTGATGTTCCAAATGTAATAATAGAAGAATGTCACCAAGTATAGGAAATCACAGATACAAAAGTTATTCCAAATGTAATAATAAGCAATGGAATAACATAAGGATTTCACCAAGTATAGGGTATGCCACAGATACAAAAGTTATTCCAATGTAATAATAAGCAATGGAATAACATAAGGATTTCACCAAGTATAGGTACGCCGGCAGTATACAAAGTTATGTATAGGGTATGCCACTTTTACAAAAGTTATTTCAACAAGAATAATAGTGAATGGAATAATGTAAGTTCTCTTCAAGAAGAAAGAATAACACCCCTTACCGTAAAAAGAACTGAATATAGAAGTAGTGAAGTAGCAGTAATACTCTTCATCTTTCTATAATTTTTCTCTATAGCTTCTCTCTATAATTTCTCTCTCTAGTTTCAATGAATTAAAAGAAAATAATGAAGGAATGAGCTTCATTTATAGGAAAATGGAATGCATAAGTAATTAATCCATGAACGGTCCAGATTGATTTACTTTAATCGACGGTCCATATTTAAAGAAAAATCTTTTAAATAAAATATAATATATTCTATTTATATAAAAACATTTTACTATGCAAAACACTATGCAATACTATGCAAAACACTATGCAAAATACTATGCAACACTATGCATAATAAAATATAATATATTCTATTTATGAATAACTTTAATAAAGTATTCTATTTTATATAAAGATGTTTCGCTTTTATTACGTTAATAATACGAATAAAACAAAACGTCATTATCGCTATAATAATTCATATTATTAATCGACAATAATGGAATCAAACTGAGTGACTTCTCACATAAGCATCAATAATCAATCTGGTGCTACTATGCAACCACACTTATTACGTATTTTTTTACTATGAAAGTAGTTCAACAAGAACTACGGTAAAACTTCCGCCGTTATTTCAATAAAATATTTTTGTCGTTTTTCAATCCGACAATAATTTTTGCTAGGGTCCACCAATGATTGAGTAGTTGTACTAATATTCCCCGCTAAACCGAATATTCCCACCAATCGAATATAATATAACCACTGCGTGATACTTTGCAAAATTTATAAATACTACCCACAACTATAATATTATCTCAAATTCACACCATAATATTAAAAAATTATTTTGACAAAATTTAAATCTTTATTGATAAAATCTGGGGTCTCACATATAAGACATTGTGTAAGGATAGCTTAGGATTAATCCAGACTGAACCAGATTGGGTGACTGAGATACATGATCCATTAGGAAGCACCACTTGAATAGGGGTAATAGGCATGATGGACGTAAACAGAGAAATATCACAACACATATGATTTGTTTCTCCAATGTCAATGATCCACTGAATACCAGGTCTAACTGAATGAGTATGTAATGAAAGAACAATACCTGCTAGATGATCATCAGGTATAGAAAAATCTTTGAATTTTCCTTTGTCAATGATGCTCAGTATATGATCAAACTTTGCTTCAAGTTGCTCAAATATGCCATCATTCTCAGAAGGACTTTGAATTTCCTCAGACTAAGCTTGCATTGCCTTTGGTCCAGCATAAACATAACTCTTTTGAGAAAAATTACCAGTACCTTGAGTGAAATTACCTTTCTTAGTCATTCCGGATGTGTTACTGTGTCCCGTAATTGAGTCTTAGCTTTATGTGTAAAGGATGTCCTTAGGATAGCCATTAAGTTTGAAACAAGTCTCTCTAATGTGATTCTTGCCATGACAATAACTACATTCCATGCCTTCCTTAGAAACTTGAGGTTTATACTGAGTATTAATAAATCTTTTTTTGTTTTGAAAACCAAAGCAGAGAGAACAGGTTTAAAACCAAAGATTTGAAGCAAAGGCCATGACATTAGAATTTGTATTTCCAGTCTGATAGCCTTGCCTTTGTTTTTCATATTATTTGATCAAAGAATATGCACGAGTCACTGTAGGTAAAGGACTCATCACGAGGATTTGACCCATTGCAGTTGCAAAACTATCATGTAGTCCCATTAAAAACTGCATTAATTTCCTCCTTTGCTCCTGTTCATCTTGTGCTTTAGATGCACCACATGTACATTTAGAAACTACTTCAAGAGCAGCATGTTCATCCCAAAATCCTTTTAGTTTGTGATAATACATATCAACTGATAGATTTTCTTGCCATAAAGTGTTTATGTCCTTTTGAAGTTCATAAATCCGATGTCCATCAATGCTTGAAAATCTTTCATTCAATTCATTCCATACAGAGAAGGCATTTTCAACAAATTTCATACTATCACCGATTTCATCACTAATAAAGATTCATTATCCAAATTTTATTATCATATCATTCACATGCATCCATTGATTATACAAGATTGAAGTCTCAGTAGGTGTAGGATATGTTCCATCGATAATTGTCATCTTATTCTTAGCAGATAAAGTAATTTTAATTGATCTTTTCTAAGTAGCAAAATTCTCTGCTCCATTGAGTTTCTTTGAGATTAAAATCATACCTGGATGATCATTATTGTGTAGAAATAATGGATGTGAGTTAGACTCAAACGCACGAAAATCATCTATGCTCTGTTCTGATTCTTCATGTGTGTTTGTGTTTGATGCGGAAGCCATGATTAACTTCTTCAAGTAATAAAAAAAAATATTCGAATAGAATCAGATTGAATCAATCGAATGAGTTGAATTTTTATGATAGAAATCCAAGGATCTTTAAAATGATCTAAAATTGTAGAGTGGATGAGCAAAAACTGATAAAAGAAAAAGGAAAAACAAATGCTCTACACATTTGTAGCTTTGATACCATGAAAACTAAGGAATAATGGATCACGAAAGAATTTAAATGTGGAGAGAAAAATATTCTCATTTTCATCAGAAAATTATTACAAAAACAATAAGTCAAAATCATACACACCAAAACTATTTATACTAAGAACATTGCTTGAAAGATAAGCTAACCTCACTACTAACTCTAGTTAATTCTAATCTAACTATAGTATATAAATTAGCTTGTTGTCACTTTATCAAGTGATCAAAGACTATTCCTGCTTGTTTCTCCGCTCCATCATAAGGACTAGATGTGTTCACACTACTATTATCCATCCTTTCATTCTTTTAGTTGTAGTCACAATCTTTGAGACATTTTATCATGGAAAGCTTCGGTGCCTTTAGTATCATGTGGACTTGGTTGTGAATAATGTGTTCTTTGGACATGTTGGTGCGAAGAATCGTAGAGTCAGCCAGAGAAGCTGCAGTATCCATAATACTATTAGTAAGAATCAACTAAATGGGAGCATTTCCACAAGTATAGGAGCTTCCAGAAGATTTAATGCGTCTCTTTCAGTTGAGGGATTTGAATGTAGCTGCAAATCATATTTAGGGAAGGATCATTGAGAAGATTGGCAATTCCAAACAACTGGAATTTATTGATATATCAAGACACAAACTTTCTCGTTGAAGCTTGTCTGATTTAAACTATCTAATCACTTGGACCTGTCGTTCAATCTTTATCAGGGAAAATCCTATTAAACAGGTGAAGAAATCTTTCAAGTTTAATGAAACCCGTTCTGTATTGCCATTGCTTATAATACAGCTACTGAAACTATCCTACTGAAAAATAATTATATTGCCCAACAGTCCAAGTAATAGACTACAACATGTTTGAACTAAACTGATGTTATTCCGCCCATGTCCTCTTGTTACTACTTAGCGCAAGTTTTTGGCTCTCCAGTCTCCAGTGAGGTATACATTTATAATATATTTGTTGTCTTCTTTGCAGGTCTTTTTGGTGAAGGCTTTAAATTAATCCAGTTAACAGAAAAGATTTGGTTGATGGTGAACACTGTCATAGAGTGAGGTATGGATTTTCTTTGTGGAGAGGAAGTTGGGTACATGCCTACAACGAAGTTATTCGCATCAAGTTTTTTATGGCATTATGTCAGATGATGGAAACAAAGATGCTACTAGGTGTCAAGGTAAAGTCTTCGTGGTAGCCTTTGGAATATATTTGTTTGCCTTGTATGAAATATCAAATCAATCTGTACTTCTATATCTAATATGTCATACCACTAGGATATGCGAAATAAGTTTGTCTGCTGCTTTTTCAACACTTCTGAAAGAATAATTTTTTAGCTAGCTTACATATATTAGCTTTCATGCGTTGAAAAACTCAATACACAGAGCTTGTATATATCTTTTGGTGATTAATCAGAGCTTGAATATTTTCAAAACATATGCCAAAATGTTCTTGAGGATTGGATGTAAATAAGGTATACAAATTCATTCTATATGCTCAATTTTATTTTATTTTGTTGGACAAAAGGAAATAATCTATGTTTCAGTTCAGCAGGCTTGGTTCTTTTTCTTATGTTTGTTATCTTAATTCGGTGAAGTAGTTGATATATGAACCATTTGATTGTTGAGTAAACTCAGTTTATTTCCATATATGTGCTAGTTTCTGGCTTACATACAAGGAAACAATGTTGAAAATAGGTAAAGTATCAAAAAGACTCCCACTTTATGCTTTGACAGGAATATAGAGATGATTTACATAAAAGTTGCATGCTTAATTTAGTCAAAAAATAAAATATAAAATGGTGGTTTGGCTGGAGCCACCGGATTATATTATATTCAAGAGTACATTTAATACATAGTTGGTCAACATTTTTGACATCTCACATCTAATGTTCCTAATTTAAATTTATATTACTAACAAGTTTCAATTCATATGGTGTTGCCTCAAGTACAATTTATTTATTGGTCTTCTGCTATGAAGAATATTGTTGGCTTTTTTGGTTCTATGATCTCGACTGTCCCTTCCAGCATCTTAGCCACCTTCCCCATTGACGGCCTCGTCTCGGGTCGATCCTGTAGGCACCACATCGCAGTTTTCACCATCCGATTCACCATATCAAAGTGTGCCCGGCTATCTTAGGTGTGTTTAATCTGCCTGTCCAAAATGTCTTCTACATTCATTTCCTTGAAAACCTTGTCAAATGCCCACATAGGAAAATACCAGTCTTCACTATCCATTTTAGATCCTTGGATCTCTCTATTCCTCACACCACTCACAATTTCCAACAATACCATCCCAAAGCTATAAACATCAGCTTTCGGTGTGATTGTGTCTGATTTGGCCCATTCGGGTGCTATGTACCCTGGGGTCCCTTGAATTCTTGATATGTTCACCACATCTTCTTTCTCTTTCTTCTTCAGCTTAGCCAATCCAAAATCCGCTACCGTCGGGCAAAAGTCGTCCCCCAAAAGTATGTTCTCTGGTTTGATGTCACGGTGTAGCACCCACTCTAAACACTCCTTATGGAGGTAAGCAATTGCTCTTGCCACACCTACAGCAATTCGGTACCTAATACTCCAATCAAGTATTGGTTTTCTTTCCGTGTCTGCATCTACATCCGCATCCGACTCAACACCTGCGGACCTGCTTTGTCCCGGACGAAAGAGGTACTTGTCAAGTGAACCATTAGGCACATACTCATAAACAAGTATTCTATGACCCTTCTCAGCACAAAAGCCCCATAGACGGACCAAATTGAGGTGGTGCATCCGGCAATTATTGTGACCTCCGCCCAAAATTCACGAAACTCGCCTTTCTTTTCTTCAGCGGCTGTTATATTTTTCAAGCATTTAACCGCTACAACCCGGTGATCGCTCAACTCTCCTCTGTAAACATCCCCAAACCCACCTTTTCCAATAATGCTGGAGAAATTATTAGTAGCAGCTTTGAGCTCCGCATAGCTGAACCGTTTTGGTCCGCCCGCTGGAAAAAATTCAAGCCCAAAGGTTTGAGCCATGTCCCTATACTTCACATACTTCTTTTGGAAAGCCCAGAAGAAAACTACTCCACTAATAAGCTCTGCAGCAAAGAGGGTACATATTATCACTATGTTTCGGGTTGTGGAAGTGGATTCTTCTGGTGGTTCAAGGAGGCTGATCTAATAGGGCATGTCGTCTCGAGCACGTTCGTCATGCCAGTGAAGTTTGATGTTTCAGTTTCGGATTTAGACACCCGGAGAAAAGTGACTACTTCTATACCCGGAGACCAATATCCATATAGTAGCCTATCCAACTGTAGCACACAATAACCACTCCCATCATACTTGAATGAAAACCCGAGACAATTCCGGGAACTCAAGCATTCGGCTTCACAAGTTGAATAATTCCTAGCCTTTAGGTCTGTTTGGTTTGAACTGCCTCTAAAAGCCACATAGTCTAAACGTAAAAACCTGCTGTTTTTTGGGTCGTTGTTGATCGAAAGTCTCCTTTCATATGAATCCCCGCCCTTTGAGTACCCGGTGGGCAGACACAAGAGATAGAGTTTAAAGCATCAAAATTAGTACAAATAGAGTTGGGACCACACTTACCCTGATTCTGCATAATTCAAACATTACGTGCCAAACACTAGTCCATTGACCCAGTTTCGGATCAAAAGCATAAACCAAGAGATTACCATCTTCATCAAGAGTCAATCTTCTCAACTTGGTTTCGCCAAAATCCGATATAATGAAAGAATCGCCGTTTTCTTTGATGATCTTCCCATCATCATCAAGTTGCAGAAACATGTTTGATGCATTCCAGTAACTCTCACTGCCATTATAGTAAAGGCCTTTGGAACTCTCAAACTTGTATTTCCCATTCTTTGATGATAGTGTTGTCAATGTTCCATTTATGGGTTGATTGGGAAGAATAGTATTGGTTGGATAATCAAAACTATTCCACTTTCCATGCACAAGGTTCCCAACATCACCAAGAATGAGTTTTGTAGTGTTTGCATTCTCAGTCGAGTTAAATGGCCATAAGTTCTGACCGGAAGAACCATTTAACCAAAGCTGGCCAGAGCGCGTGATGACGAGTGGGAATGTCCCGTTGACCGGGGTTCTATCGTTGGCCGACCAAACTACGGTCTTAACGGAGATGTTATAATACCAGATTGAGAAGTTGTAGATGTGACGCCCGCAAAATAGGTATACATCACCCATTCTGAGTTGTCAATACATGGTACAGAAACAACTACAACTTTATTATTACAACATATAAACTGTGGGTTTAAATACAGATATTGCCATCTAGACAATATCCACACGCAAATAAATCCCCATCATAATTATTGATACATTATTTTACAAAAATGGTGAGGACTACTAAACAACTCTCTCTAGAACCTTCCTTCCATACCCCGACTAGTACTCGCTACATTCTCGCCTCCCGAGAAGAAAAATGGAACAACAAAAGAAAAGGGTGAGCTCAACTAGCCCAAAGAAGAATATTATGACTAAGATAATATACAACAAATTATCATTAGTCTTCAACAGAAAAAACTAATAGAATACAATAGACAACAAGTTTTAAACCAATATTCGCAATGAAATAATAATTCATCGGAAGAGTTAAGTAGAGAATGCAAATTACTATCTTCTATGTATGAATTTAAAAGTTCGTCGCTCTATCTTTTATCCCGTAACATCAATCAATATACATCCGAATCAAATATTCATCTTTGCACTACGTGCCAAAGATATTCATCATTGGTCATGTTCATCTAAACACTGCTCATCTTTGCACTACTACGCCAAAGATATTCATCGAAATCATTCATCTTTGCACTGTGCCAAAGATATTCAATAATATCATCATTTAAGACCGAGGATGATGAAAAATATTTTTAAAGAAACGAATCCAAAGTGAAACAAAATGACAAGGATTAAGGATTAAGGATTCAGTACTTTGTTTTATCCATGTCCAACAATACCTCAAAAATAATCATAGTGGTGTAAAATTCAAGAATGATCAAAACATGGATACAATCAAAGCTAGTATCCGAATAGATATTTTGGACGAAAAGGAAAATTTTCATTTTTCGATGAATAGTGCCAGATTCGTAAATAGTGTCAGATATCGTGAATAAGGTCAGTATCGTGAATAGAAACTCGACACCAAAAGTTCCAAATTTGATAAAACTTCAGATCAATATTTCAAAGATAATGATATTGAAGAAATAATATCATTACTGAAAAAATAATATCCCTTACCTCACAAAGACAGAAGATTTAGTCAAACACAGGATATAAAGCTATGACTGAACTCGCACCGTATAGTAATACTCAAAATATACTCAAAATACTCACAAGAATGCTACCGATAATATAGAGAGAGAAAACTTCAGCTTCTGGTGTGATTTTCAATTCTAACCTAAGTTACACCTATTTATAGGAAAATGCTTGTAACACCAAAGTTAGTAAAATTTAATAAATTAATATATATATATATATTTATATATATATCAAATTCATACGCCACTTTAGAATTGACTCCTAGCATTTCCCACATGCCACCTTCTAGAAAAGTAAGAAAAAAACGTTTTTCATAAAATAAATAATTAAAACTTTCAAAAATCAATTATTTTGAGCTTCGTAACTTCAATAATTCATAATAAATAGCCCTTTTATCGGAAAAATTGAATCTCGCGAGTTTTTATAGGAAATTCAATTTCTACAACTTTACGTAAGAAAGTTTTCCAAATTCCAAATAGAAATTGACCCAAATCCACAAAAGGGCGATTTTACAAGTTTATAATCAACTTTCAACAATAAATGGGGTCCACCGACATGTTTAACATGTTTTAAACATTTATTGCAACAAAAAATACTCTTCCTCCTCAGATACTCATATATCCCACATTCGTTGTAAAAATATCACCATTATTATATTATTAAAATATAATAATATATTTAAATGAATTATTTTATCGTAAAAAGATAAAATTTCAATTTTCAACAATTGTCACATTAAAAATTTTCTCCATCTATATCCACATAAAATTAATATTTTCCTCATCATATGAATCAATAATTAATTATTCACAAATAATATTATGTAATCACAATATCGACAACCAGCGGGCCCTCAGGAAGAGGGCTTTCCAATAAGAATTTCTCTCATCTTGGCGGCAAGCAATTAGGTGACCAAACCTCTCCTCAGACGTAACTTTCTAGACATTGCCAATAATGTTATCTAATAATATTATTCAGATAATATGAATTATTGCTTCGATAATGAAAAATATGTGTAATGACAATTATCAAACAACAAAGAATATAAAATATCAACGTAGCAATTATTAAATCAATAAAATAAAATATCGAAAAGTAATTATCGTAACCATTATTGAGTAAAGGCCTTCACGTAAGAATCAATAATTGGTGCAATACCGCGCAAAGCATCTTGTGTTTTAACCAATCGAGTATTTTACAAGATTAATCAGAATAACTACTACCGTTATTTTTAAACAACTTATATTCATCGCTTTCTTCATCCAATCGCTCAAGTTATGGGCCCACATAAAGATCAAGGTCGTCAGCATTTAATATTCCCCGACAAAGAAGAATATTCCACGACCAAACGAATATTCCCGACAACAATGAATGAATATTTGATAACCACTTGCTTATTTTGAAATATTTCATGTATTTTATCCATAACTATCCACATTAATCAAATCAACCCTTACTATTTCAAAATAGAGAAAATTAAATTTCATTAATAATAAGTTGGGGTCTTACAACCTCCCTCCTTATGAAATTTCGTCCTCGAAATCGACGACGACGACTGGTGTTTCAAAAGGTGAGGATACCTCGCTTTCATTTCCGCTTCCAATTCCCGTGTCATTTCTCTATAAAGCATGATTCCTCCACAAAACTTTAACTTGTGGTATGACTTTCTTGGCGTAGGACATGCTCCTTCCTATCCAAGATCTTAATGTGTACCTCCTCATACGTTAAGTCTTCTGGCTATTTCGTCCGGCTTTCTAACTCTATAACGTGGTTCGGGTCTTTCACATATTTTTCAAGCATGAGATATGTGAAACACATTATGAACACGAGACAGACATACTGAGGTAACGCAAGTCTATAGGTTACATTTCCTACTCACCAAGAATTTGAAATGGACCAATAAATCGTGGATCGAGCTTTCCTCTCTTCCCAAATCTTGTAACTCCCCTTCCGTGAAGCAACTCGCAACAATACATGATCCCCTATACTAAATTCCACGTCCTTTCGATGAAGATCCGCATAACTTTTTTGTCGATCTTGTGCCGCTTCAGATACGTTGTCGAATCATTTGGATCTTTTCCAGTAGTCATACGCATTCAACTCGGGTCCCAACAATGTTGACCCACCTCGTCCCCAACATACCGGAGAGCGACATTTTCGTCCATATAATGCTTCGAATGGAGCCACACCTATACTTGCTCGATAATCTGTTGTTGTAGGAGAATTCCACCAATGGTAAATACTTATCCCAACGCCGCCTTGAAGTCTAGGATATGTAGTCTTAATAGATCTTCAAGAGTTTGAATAGTCCCTCTCGATTGTTCGTCCGCTTTGAGGATGGTATGCCAAATCAATCGTAAATCCGTGCCCATTGCTTTTTTACAAGCTAACCCAAAATCTTGAAGTGAATCTTGGGTCACGATCCAAAACTATGGATACAAGCATGCCATGCAACCTCACAATCTCATTCACGTACATACTAGCAAGACGCTCAAGAGGAATAAGTCTCCCGATCGGCAAGAAATGAGCGCACTTGGTTAATCTATCAACAATAACCCAAATAGCATTAATGCCTTGAGAAACCGTAGGAAGACCCGTGAATCTAAATCCATGGTAATGTGTTCCCACTTCCATTTCGGAATCTCAAGTGGTTGCAATGGACCCTTAGGTACTAGATGCTCCGCTTTTACACGTTGACAAGTTAAACACATCGAGATAAAATTTGCAATCTCTCTCTTCATATTGTTCCACCAAAATGTATGTCGAAGATCACGATACATTTTAGTACTTCCAAGATGGATTGCAAATGGTGTATGTGTGCCTCCATCATAATCTTGTACTTCAAATCGAGTCGTTAGAACACAAAGTTCAGAGTGGACTCAAGTATTCCTTCTTCATCAATTCTCGCTCCTAATAGCTCCTTCTTGTACTTTCTTCTTCATATGCATCATTTCCGATTCGGTGGCTCGAGCAACCTTAACTTTTTCTATTAAAGTTGGTTCTACGCGATACTTGACATCATCGCACTTGTTCTCAAGATACGATCTTCTACTCAACGCGCCACCACCACGCTCGCTTTTCCGTGATGGTATGAATAGTGTGGTCGTAGTCTTTCAATAGCTCGAGCCAACGTTGTCGCCAGATGTTGAGTTCTTTTTTGAGTGAAGAAATATTTAAGGCTTTTTACGGTCCGAATATATCTCTACTTTCTCCCCATATAGATAGTGCCTCCGGATCTTTAGCGAAAACGATCGGGCCGCTAACTCTAGATCATGAGTAGGATAATTCCTCTCATATTCTTTAAGTTGTCATGAGGCATAGGCTATGACTTTCCCACGTTGCATGAGAACACATCCTAACCCTTTGCTCAAGCATCATCAGAGATAACAAATCCATCCGAACCGGATGATATTGTTGTAACAGTGCTTCAAATAAATCTCCTCTTAAGCTCTTGGAAACTCTTCTCGCGATTCTTCGCTTCCAAACGAATTTTGTATCCTTCCGAAAGTTAGTTGGGTTAATGGAGTAGCGATTCGAGAAAACCCTTCCACGAATCTCCGATAATAACCCTAAGCCCAAAAGCTACGTCTTCAACCACCGACTTTGGTTGTTCTAACTTCAGATTGCTTCAATCTTCACGGATCAACAGATACTCCATGTTTCGACACCACGTGCCCAAGGAATGCTACTTCCTCGCCGTAACTCGCATTTCTTCAATTTGGCATATAGTTTGTTTTCACGAAGTTTTCGAGTACCAAACTTCAAATGGTGCTCATGATCTTCACGACTTTTGGAATATATGAGGATGTCATCAATAAAAACAACAACGAATCGATCTAAATATTCCTTAAATACTTGGTTCATCATATCCATAAAAGTCGCAGGAGCATTAGTCAATCCGAATGACATGACTAAGAATTCATAATGCCCGCATCGAAGTTCTAAAGCGCCTTTGAATATCCTCGCCTCTAATCTTCACCATGATATCCGTAATCTAAGATCGATTTTTGAAAAGAATTGTGCTCCTCAGAATCGGGTCAAACAAGTCATCAATACGAGGTAGAGGATACCTATTCTCGATGGTGACATGGTTCAATTCCCAATAGTCAATACAAAGTCGCGATACTCCCGTCTTTCTTCTTTATTTAATAAAACAGAGCACCCCAAGGAGATGTACTTAGATTTAATGAAACCGATGTCCAACAATTCAATAGTAGTTGGACCTTTAACTCCACGAAGTTCAATAGAGTCAGAAGACCTCAAATTTTTTAAAATAAAAGGAATTTCCTTTATTTATTATTTTGAAATAGTAAGGGTTGATTTGATTAATGTGGATAGTTAAGGGTTAAATATGCAAATATAATAATCACAATTTTCAAAATAAGCAAAGTGGTTATAAAATATTCATTGTGGTTTGGGAATATTCGTTTGGTCATGGAATATTAAATGCATTACGGGAATATTCGACGACCACAAGCGACCATGTGTGGGCCCCATAACGGAAAGCGATTGGATGAAGAAAAACGACAAATATAAGTTGTTTTTAAATAGCACAGAAGTTGTTATGCTTAATATCGTTGAATATTCCCCGGTGGTTAAAACACACTAATACGCGTTGTTGAACAAGAAGACTTGGTATTGCACCAATTATTGATTCTTACGTAAGAAGGCACTACTCAATAATGGTTACGTTACGTAATGAATAATCGCTCAAAGATTTTATCGAGTTAATAATTGTCGCGTTGATATTTTATATCATTGTTGTTTCAATAATTGTCATTACACAAAGATTTTCATTATCGAAGCAATAATTCATATTATCTGAATAATATTATTAGATAACATTATTGGCAATGTCTAGAAAGTTCGCTCTAGGAGAGGTTTGGTCACCTAATTGCGCCAAGAAGAAGAAATTTTTATCGAAAGCCCCCCTTTTCCTGAACCGCCTCGTTGTTAATATTGTGATTTCGTAATATTATTTGTGAATAATTAATTATTGATTTATATGATGAGGAAAATATTGATTTTATGTGGATATAGATGGAGAAAATTTTTAAAATGACAATTGTTGAAAATTAATATTTTATCTTTTTCGGTAAAATAATTCATTTAAATATATTATTTTAATAATATATTAATTGGTGATATTTTTACAACGAATGTGGGATATATGAGTATACGAGGAGGAAGAGTATTTTTGTTGCAATA
This sequence comes from Panax quinquefolius, assembly GCA_020205615.1. Lineage (NCBI taxonomy): Eukaryota > Viridiplantae > Streptophyta > Magnoliopsida > Apiales > Araliaceae > Panax > Panax quinquefolius. The sequence goes on along the minus strand of CM035173.1, from coordinate 12,157,567 downwards.
AATGTTTAAAACATGTTAAACATGCTCGGTGGACCCCATTTATCGAATCGAAATTTGATTATAAATGTAAAATTGCCTGTTTGTGGATTTCGGTCAATTTCGATTGGAATTTGGAAAAACTTTCTTCTGCAAAGTTGTAGAGAATTGAATTTCCTATAAAAACTCGCGAGATTTGAATTTTCTGATGAAAGGACTATTTATTATGAATTATTGAAGTTCAAGTTCAAATAATTGATTTTTGAAGTTTAAAATATTTAAAATTAGAAAAACGTTTTTTCTTATTTTTTCTAGAAGGTGGCATGTGTTTGATGGCTGAAATCAGATTCTAGACATGTGTAGAAAATAATATAATTATATTATTAATTTATTAAATTTTTCGCTTTGGTGTTCTAAAGAATTTCCTATAAATAGGGTGCTTGGGTTAATTGAAAATCACACCGTAAATCAAGTTTTTCTCTATATTATCGAGCGTATTCTTGTGAGTATTTTGAGTATACTTTGAGTATTGCTATACTATGCAAGTCCAAGTCATAGCTTATATATCCGGTGTTTCAAATTTGTAAAATCGATCTTTCGAGGTAAGTGGATATTATTTTTTTTCAGAATGATATTATTTCTTCAATATCATTATATCTTTGAAATGTTGATCCGAAGTTTTTATCAAATTTGGAACTTTTTCATGTCGGGGTTACTTATTCATGAGTTATTATTCACGAGTTACTATTCATGAGTTACTATTCACGAAGTTACTTATTCACGCAGTACTATTCATGTAAGCGTGAAGATGTTTTTGTGGAATTTCTATCTTTTGGTGTCTGAGTTATTATTCACGATATCTAAGACTATTCACGATACTGCACTATTCACGATACCAGATTATTCAATAGAAAAATAAAATTTCTTCTTTTCGTCCAAAATATCTATTCCGGATACTAACTCGATCAGATCCATGTTTTGATCATTCTTGAATTTTACACCACTATGATTATTTTTGAGGTATTTTTGGCGTGGATAAAAACCAAGTACTAATCCTTAATCCTTAATCCTTGTCATTTTGTTTCTTTGGATTCGCTTTTAAAAATATTTTTTCATCATCCTCGCCTTAAATGATGATATTATTGAATATCTTTTGGCCAGAGTAGTAAAAGATGAATGATTTCAAGAATATCTTTGGCCTCGTAGTGCAAAGAGATGAATGTGTTAGTGAGATGAACACGATCGATTGATTAATATCTTTGGCCAGTAGTGCAAAGATGAACAGTGTTTAAATGAATATGACTAATCGATGAATATCTTTCGCTCAGTAGTGCAAAAGATGAATATTTGATTCCAGATGCATATTGATTGATGTTACTGTGGATAAAATATTGATGATGGATCGTTAAATTCATAGATTATAGTAGATTTCATTTCTACGTAACTCTTCTATGAATAATTATTATTTCACGCTAATATTGATCTAAAACTTGTTGTCTATTGTATTCTATCGATTTTTCCCCGTGAAGACTAACGATAATTTGTTGATATTATCTTAGTCATAATATTCTTTATCGGGCTAGTTGAGCTCACCCTTTTCCTTGTTGTTCCATTTTTTTCTTCTCGGGAGGCGAGAATGTAAATGAGTCTTAGCTCGGGGTATGGAAGGAAGGTTCTAGAGAGTTGTTTAGTAGTCCTCACCATTTTTGTAAAATAATGAATCAATAATTATGATGGGGATTTATTTCAGATGTGGATATTGTCTAGAAGACAATATTATATTTAAACTCATTAATATATATTGTCGTATTTCACACCGACATTTGTATTATCAAGTTGTAGTTTGCTTTTTGTACCATGTATTTGGCGACTCAGAACGGGTGTTGTGTATACCTATTTTGGGGGCGCCACAGAGCCATTCGATATGGGGTTTTAGAAATGGGCTTTGTACTGTGTTCAAGATCAATAAAGAATTCAACTTCACGTTCTAGGGTAGTAGATCGGAAGTTCTTCAGAAATACGTCGGGAAAGTCAATAACAACAGAATATTATTCAAATTTGACGTGTCTTTATTCAAATCCATAACATGGGCTAAGAAAGCTCGACATCCGCTTTTCAATAAACGAATAAAGCTTTATGATTAGATATGACAAATGATTGATTTTAATGGTTTAGTTGCTTGAATTCGCATAACAAAGTTGGTTAGGAATATGAAAACTAACAACCTTATTTAAAACAATCAATTTTGGCGTGATGAGTAGTTAACCAATCAATCCCTAAAATCACATCAAAAGCAAGTATCTTTAAAGAGATAAGGTCAACACGGGTAAGGTGATGGTGCCAACTTGAATCAAACAAGATTTATAAGCGATTGGATGTGATGAAAGTTTCTCCTAACGGAGTTTCCACAGATAGGTCAAAGTCTAATTTCTCCTGAGTCAAGTTTAAACGTTGAGCACAAAGGTAGAGAGATAAATGAATGGGTAAAGACCGGTAGATCAAGTAAGGTATAAACTTCGCAAGAATTTATAAATAGCTTACCCGTGATCACCTCGTTTGGGTTCCTCGTGATTTTGACCATCCACAACAAACGCTTCTTCCAAGAACCATCGACTTTGACTTTTCGGGACGGTCTTTTGAGTCACCGCCTCATTGAACTAGGTTTCGCCATCGTGCATAATCTCGAGCGATATGTCCTTCTTTACCACAATTATAAGATACCTTGAACTGTTGTGGGCGCTTGACTGATATGTCTCTCTTTCCCGATTTATAAGATATGACCGGTGGTCGTTTTCCTCCCTTAGAACCGATTCTTCTGCCGTGACTGCGTCTTCACATGGTCGTTGTTAAATCTCCTCTTTTAAAATCTCTCCCGACTCGCTTCTTCTATTTTCATGGCCATGATTACCACCAGGAGTGGTTACCATTTTTGTCCATCTGTTTTTTTCTCCGCCGGTTATCGTTATTTACATTGATCGCTATCTCGGTATGATTACTCGTTATGGTCCTCTTGGTTGAACATACTCGTTATCTCGCTTCTAACAATTGAGCCTCTTATTAACAACATCGAATAGAGAGAAAATTTATGAGAAATGAGATATTGTCGTATGCCGGGTTTCAAACCTCTCGTAAATATCCGCATCATACGCTCCTCATTCTCCACCAAATGAGGTGCAAAACTGGATAACTCGCAAACTTTGCCTCGTGACCGAGACACCGCCATGTTGTTTTGTTCTAATATGATGAACTCCACTTCCTTCATATGATTTAACACTTTCGTGGAAAGTATTTGTCATTAAATAGTTTCAAACGTCTCCCAAGACATGCCGAGTGCGCGGTGGATATGTACGCTTCACGAGACTCACCAAAGAATCTCGCCGCCACGGAACATAAAGGTGGCGAATGGAACCTTCGTTTTCTCCGTGCATCCCAAGACATCGAATATCTTGGTAATTTGCTTGACCCATGTTTCCGCCATGATCGGATCCGGCTTTCCCTTAAATTTCGTGGTCCCAACTCTTCGAATCGCTTGGGTCGTGATAACCCGTGAATTGCTATCATTTCTCCTCAGATTTTGAACACTAGTTTCCTCGCCTCGATTTTGTATGAATCGCAAAAAGCTTCTAAACATCCCTCGCTCATCATCCGCTTTCAATGGTGTTGTTCACGGGAGGAACATTGCCGCCATTGTTGCACGTTCTCCTCGTTGGTGAGTACAGCGTCTCCACGGCCTCATTTCCATTGTTAATATTCTCAACGACATTCTCAATATCGTCATAAAACAAGGGTTAATTAAGGAAATCAATATATCACATAATATCCCTATATACTTGACCAACTAACAAATAAGCTTAGTAGACACACTAGCGAAGGATTTACTCGTCTCTCTCCTCCTAGTTCTATTCCCCGATCTCCGCCAGAGATCATATCCCTAAGCTCGATAAGAATCGCGACGCCCCCAAAATAGGTATACATCACCCATTTCGAGTTGTCAATACACGTGCATGTAAAACAAGTAGAACTTTATTATTACAACATATAAACTGTGAGTTTAAATACACGATATTGCCATCTAGATAATATCCACACGCAAATAAATCCCCATCATAATTATTGATACATTATTTTACAAAAATGGTGAGGACTACTAAACAACTCTCTAGAACCTTCCTTCCATACCCCGACTAAGACTCGCTACATTCTCGCCTCCCGAGAAGAAAAATGGAACAACAACAAGAAAAGGGTGAGCTCAACTAGCCCAAGAATAATATTATGACTAAGATAATATACAACAAATTATCATTAGTCTTCAACAGAAAAAAAAACTAATAGAATACAATAGACAACAAGTTTTAAACCAATATTCGCAATGAAATAATAATTCATTGTAAGAGTGTAGAAGAGAGAATGCAAACTACTATCTTCTATGTATGAATTTAAAAGTTCATCAGCTCATCTTTTATCCCTCAGAACATCAATCAATATACATCCGAATCAAATATTCATCTTTGCACTACAGCCAAAGATATTCATCATTGGTCATGTTCATCTAAACACTGCTCATCTTTGCACTACGGCCAAAGATATTCATCGAAATCATTTATCTTTGCACTACTGTGCCAAAGATATTCAATAATATCATCATTTAAGAGGCGAGGATGATGAAAATATATTTTAAAGAAACGAATCCAGTGAAATAAAATGACAAGGATTAAGGATTAAGGATTCAGACTTTGTTTTATCCATGCCCAACAATACCTCAAAAATAATCATAGTGGTGTAAAATTCAAGAATGATCAAAACATGGATACAATCAAAGCTAAGATCCGTAATAGATATTTTGACTTAAAAGGAAAATTTTCATTTTCGATGAATAATAGCCAGATTCAGAATAATTATGTCAGATATCATTGAATAAAGGTCAGATACGTGAATAAGAACTCGACACCAAAAGTTCCAAATTTGATAAAAACTTCAGATCAATATTTCAAAGATAATGATATTCAAGAAATAATATCATTCTGAAAAAAATAATATCCCTTCACCTCACAAAGACAAGATTTTTAGTTGAAACACCTGATATAAAGCTATGACTGAACTCAGCACCGTATAAAGAATACTCAAAATATACTCAAAATACTCACAAGAATGCTACCGATAATATAGAGAGAAAACTTCAGCTTCGGTGTGATTTTCAATTCTAACCCAAGACCCTATTTATAGAAAAAATACTTAACACCAAAGTTAGTAAAATTTAATAAATTATATATATATATATATATATATATTATATATATATATATATCAAATTCATACGCCCACTTTAGAATTCAGCTCCTAGCATTTCACATGCCACCTTCTAGAAAAAGTAAGAAAAAAACGTTTTTCATAAAATAAATAATTAAAACTTTCAAAAATCAATTATTTTGAGCTTCGTAACTTCAATAATTCATAATAAATAGCCCTTTTATCGTAAAATTTGAATCTCGTGTTTTTATAGGAAATTCAATTCTACAACTTTGCGTAAGAAAGATTTCCCAAATTCCAAATAGAAATTGATCGAAATCCATAAACAAGCTATTTTACAAATTTATAATCAAATTTCAACAATAAATGGGGTCCACCGACATGTTTAACATGTTTTAAACATTTATTGCAACAAAAATACTCTTCCTCCTCAGATACTCATATATCCCACATTCGTTGTAAAAATATCACCATTATTATATTATTAAAATATAATAATATATTTAAATGAATTATTTTATCGTAAAAGATAAAATTTCAATTTTCAACAATTGTCACATTAAAAATTTTCTCCATCTATATCCACATAAAATTAATATTTTCCTCATCATATGAATCAATAATTAATTATTCACATAATAATATTACGTAATCACAATATCGACAACCGCGTTAGCCTCAGAAAGAGGGGCTTTCCAATAAGAATTTCTCCTTACTCTTGCCGCAATTAGGACCAAACCTCCTTGTACAAAACTTTCTACATCGCTAATAATGTTATCTAATAATATTATTCAGATAATATGAATTATTCGCTTCGATAATGAAAAATATCGTGTAATGACAATTATCAAACAACAACAATATAAAATATCAACGTAGAATTATTAAATCAATAAAATAAAATATCGAATAAAGAATTATCAGAACCATTATCGAAGAAAGTGCCTTTCACGTAAGAATCAATAATTGGTGCAATACCGCGTAATCTTCTTGTGTTTTAACCAATTTAAGTATTTTAACAAAGATTAATCTGTGAATAACTATTCTGTTATTATTTTTAAACAACTTATATTTATCGTTTTCTTCATCCAATCGCTTTTTTCAAGTTATGTACCACTTAAAAGATCAAGGTCGTCGCATTTAATATTCCCGACAAAGAAGAATATTCCACCACCAAACTAATATTCCCAACAACAACGAATATTTTATAACCACTGCTTATTTTGAAATATTTCATGATTTTTACCCATAACTATCCACATTAATCAAATCAACCCTTACTATTTCAAAATAGAGAAAATTAAATTTCATTAATAATAAGTTGGGGTCTTACAGTAGAGCTTTGGTGAATTGGGAAGAGGCAGAAAACCAGCAGCAAAGGTTGAGTTTGGCGTGAGAAGGATTTGGTTCTGGTCTGGCAACCATGGACTGTTTAAGAAAGAGAAGGAAGTGATGGTTTTTTCTCGCTGTGTTTGGGCTGATGATGGTGGAGGGATTGAGAGGAGAAGGATGGTGAAGAATGGGAGAGAGAAAATGTAGGAAGAAGAAGATAGAGGCATGGTATTGTGGGTGGGTTGTGAGATGGAAAAGGCTGTGTTTGGATATTTGTATATTAGGAAGCTTTGAATCTGGCTGGCTGGCTAGCTTTGACGCACTAATATCGACTTGCGGAATAGAATAGACCTTTTGCTGTGGAATTGTACTAGACTTCCATACCAGTTTTCACACGCTAGTAAAGACCTGAATTCAATTCTGGGCCTAACAGATTATTAATGGGGAAAGAGGTTTTATATAAACAATAAGTTTACTATCACATAAAAATCGCTCACATACTGTTCACATATATTTACATGCATATTGGTATGACCTACGTGCAGTGCAAGTCATGTGAGTCATAACAATATGTATGTAAGTGTATGTGAACGATTTTATATGATAATAACATTACTCTTATAGGAATAGCATGGTATTGTGCTGACATGAAACATGAAACCTCCAGGGACTAGGATTATCATTTTTCTTGTTTATGAAATATCACTTGATTTTTTCAAGAGTATTTACATGAAATTTACATTGATGCAAGTAAACCTTATAAGAATATCAATTTTTGAATGAAAAAAAATGTTGTGGTAGGTCTATTCTCCGTATATAATTATTACTCTAATTTATAAAGTATGACAAGTGGTAATTAGGAAATGTCAGAAGCGCGTGTGAACATATATTATGTTTAATATGCTACTTTAGATAACCGAATACATTAAGATAATTGACTGAAACTGAAAGGAGGTAAGGACTAGGGAAGGGGATGCATGCACCACAAATAATTTGACTAGTTTTGTTAGAAATTTATCAGTACTAAAAGATGACCCTCGCCTCCATTTATTGCTTTGCCCCCACTTTGTGCTTCACCTGCTTTCTTATTACTTTGATGCTGAAGCCATGAAACAATAAAAAAATAAGTAAAAAGAGAAGAAAAAAAAAATAAAAAAAAAATAATAAAAAAAAAAAGTCAGAAAAAAATAACTACATGAAGAATACTCTTAATTCAAAATTAGAGTTGTACCTGCAAATTAAAAAAAAAAAAGAATTATTTAGTTTAGTCCAAATGTTGGTTTTAAAAGCAAAGAAAAAACTAAAAAAGTATTGTCTAAATATGTCTTGGAAAATTTTAATAAAAAAAAAAGTCAAATGAACTCTTACTTATTTCTAATCAGTGATTGAGAAATGAGAAACAGTAAAGGAAGAGATGGACCTACCACCTAGAAGGTCCTCCATAATTTCCATACCCTCTTCTTCAACTTCTGACAGGCCCAATAATACTAATGCCCAATTGTGCTACTGAACTTTTGAAATTTAAGACCAGAAGCCTGTTGAATTAATTTCTGTTTATCTGTATACAAAAAGAAAAAAAGAATTTCAGTTGACCACATTTCTCGTGTATATATTTCTTTTTATAATGTGTTCAAAATAATTAATCAAGTTTAAAAATCAACATGTGCAACACACGTGGGTTGTCTTTGAGGGAAAGAAGAAAACAACCCCTTGAGGGAGGTCAACCTATACGAATGGTTAAAAGTTTATATAACTGAAAAACAAACTATTTAAATCAAAGTCATTATTAATTATCTTCACTAGAGAAGTCACGCCTTAATTAATTGACATAAACCCAAAAAATGCACCAAGTAAAAGAAATTTGAATATATAACATATGAATATTCATTAAGCATATAATTACTCTCTTTTACAAAAAGAGTTTCATTTGAATTTAAATTTCAATAATAATATGAATTTATTTTAATTTTTAAAATAACAATTTTACACTTGGTATATATATATATATATATATGAAATTTCTTCCATAAAGAATCCCATTGTTATGTGATCGCAACCCTTTTTTTGAATGGATTGATAAACTTATTGGAAGGTGAGATTGAAACATAAATATCCAAATTGTAATAACATCATTACGGCTTTTATTTTTAATATGAGGACCCACTGATAATCAATATGTTGTCGGTTTGTTTAACTAAAACGAATTTTAATATTAAATAATACGGCAAGATGCACTTTGTACTTCTAGGTTTAAAAAAAAATACTAACCTAAGACAACCTCTTACTATTGTATAAAAAATCAAATAGTAGCACAAGTTCTTTATTTGCTATTTTTATAACAATATTTATTATTTTATAAAACAAATATTTTTATAAAAACAAATATTTTTATAATAACAAATAAAGAATAAAATATTTTATAAATACAAATATTTTATAAAAACAAATGTTATTATAAAATATTTTATAAAACAAATATTTTATAACAAATGTTTTTATAACAAATGTTTTTATATAAAATAATTTATAACAAATGTTTTTATAACATTGTTTATAACAAAAATATAAAACATTTGTTATAAAATATTTGTTATAAAATATTTTTTTTTATAAAACATTTTTTTTTTTTTTATTTCCTACGGTAGGTAGAGCTTGTCTTCTATTAATAATTTTTTTTTTTTTTTTTTCTTCTTTTCTCCATTATATGTTATGACTCAAAGAAATTAAAATAAAAAAAAAAAACAACTTGACTCAGATATATTTCGTCACTGGTGAGGAAAAAAAAATTCGATATACCAACTAAGAATTATTTGAACAGATTCGAACTCATGACCTCACGCAATTAATACCTCATTATATATTTGACCACCCGAAACACCACTTGCCTAAATTGCTAAGTTCAACCAAGGATATATCCTTATAGAAAAACTTCACCATCCCCAAAATCTATATTTTTGCATTACTATTATATTACAATTTATTATTATTAATAAATTTATATTATTAATTGGATTTTCTAAATAGAAATAAGTTAATATCTATATTTATTATTATCCCTTTAATATGTTTTCTTATCTTTGTAATAATATCAATAAAAAGATTATTAATATATTAAAAATAAATATCATTCTTTAATAAAATATAAATAATGATCATTATAAATCTTGTATTATTAGTATTAATAATTTTATTATTAAGCAATGATTATTAGTAATGATTTTATATATTAAGCAATGATTTTATTATTAAGAAATGATTTTATTATTAATAAAACTAGTTCAATTAGTTTAATAAGTAATGATGATAATTTTTCAAGTCATTTCAGGAAATTAATTTACTTATCGAATTTATAAAAGTAGTGAAGTATTATTATAATAATAATAATGTGATTATCAATATTAGAAGTACAGATTATACCAATACTAAGATCGCATAACATTAAGAGGAATAAGACATATTACATGTTTTTTAATATGTACATTAGATAACGTTGAATGAGTTCTATACAACCGACGCCTATTTTTTTGGCTCAGGAAGCCCTAGCACTCGATAGTGATTTCGCTTATCGTGGTCGGTTTCAAAGCCACAAATTGCACATTTTCGATGAGTCTTAGAAGGAATGATTTTCGAGTGCACTCTTGAATCTAGATTGTTTTTGCGGCCCTTTGTTTGAGAAATATTAGGCGGAAAAACTCTTCTTCTTCTTCCACCTCCGCATCTTCATCGTCATTATCGTATCCCATATCATGATTTGGATCTCCAATTTGTGCAATCAATGTCGCCATCCGCCGATTCAATAATATTCTCATCCGGATCATACTTTGTCAACCAACTCTTTTCCTCGTGCATCGGGTTTAAGAACAGTTTTGTAACTCGATCGAGCAAGCCGCTTTCTTTCGCTAACTCCCGGTAACTCCCGGTAATCACTCATCAAATGATTATAAGCAGATTGCTTGATTTTGTTCAAGTCGCCAGATGTGGAGTTAAAGAGTAAGTCTTCACCATTGCTTTTGTTCAAGGCTCTTTGTCCACCGATGAAGGATCATGTCGGTCGGTATTTGTGAAATACTTTTGCTATGAAATATCTCAAGATGTGCTCGCATAATTCACCCGAGTGAGAAAACATTTGGCGATTATATGTAACCGATCCCAAATTGTCGATTGTTGACAACTTCTTTATATCTTCCACCACTTTCAACAGATTCGCATTATATAATCGCATAAACCTTAGTATCAAATGACACACAACTCACTAAGTTTACTTGAACATTGTATTTCATGGAATCGATTTAATCGACGTTGGAAACGTCTAAACATCTCTTTGTGTACACTTGTGCAAAGATGAACTTCTAAAGATGAACCGAGTACCATAATCCTTTTACGATGTTTTGTTATGTAGTCGGCCTTCCTCTCCTCGATAAACCTGTCTTTCTACAAATTTTTTGACTCTGCAGATACAAAACATAGCATACCCTGTTGATGCATTAACATACTCATCAAAAAGGCATTCATGCTCTCGCTTCTTCCAGTGGTAGTCATTTCAGCGGCAAAATATCTCTTCAGTATATCTTTTGGAATCCATTTCGTCAGACATCATACAAACTTCCAAGCCATTCATTAGTATACAATTCATAGGAACTTATCGTAATATGCCAACGCTCTTCAAATTCCTCGATGGACAATGAGTTATACACACAAATTGTTAAAATCATTTTTGAACGATGGGTGCTCATAATAAACATGATACAATTTTTTCGTGAAATTTATTGCTAATATGCCAAGAACACAATAAATGATAACTAGTTGGAAGTACCGTAGCAATAGCATTATTACTCATGGCTCTGTCTTGATCGGTGATGATGGTCAGTAGGTGCCTTGTACTCCATGGCTTTTAAGCCGTGTCTGTAATACCCAAACGAAAGTGTCCTCTCGTCTCATCTCAAATAAAGGCAAATCCAAACAATATAGATCGATAATGGTGGTTGACCCCGGCTAAGAATGGAACAAACGGCATGCCATACTTATTTGTCCCAGATGTATTATCAAATGTCACAACGTCTCCGAACCGCTGATATATAAACTTTGATCGGGCGCCAACCCACAAAATACAAGCTATGTGGTTGTTTTCACCGGGTTTCACTTTCTGAAAAAAATTTCGGCACTTCCGGATGCAAGTTTGTTCAAATGATTGTGACTTGTGCATCATTTTCATCTGCAGAATCACGCCTTAAATCTCGCACTACATTCTCAACATTTGTGAGACCCCGTGATTTTATCAATAAAGATTTAAATTTTGTCAAAATAATTTTTTATATTATGGTGTGAATTTGAGATAATATTATAGTTGTGGGTAGTATTTATAAATTTTGCAAAGTATGCAAATGGTTATATTATATTCGATTGGCCTGGGAATATTTGATTTAGCGAGGGAATATTCATAACTACTCAATCATTGGTGGACCTCATTAATGTAATTATCATTTGATCGAAAAACGACAAAAATATTTTATTGAAATAACGGCGGAAGTTTTACCGTGGTTCTTTGTTGAACTACTCGGTAGTAAAAGTAAAGTAATACGTGTGGTCGCATGCGTAGAAAAGATACCAGTATTGATTATCGATGCTTATGTGAGAAGTCACTCGGTTTGATTCCATTATCACGATTAATAATATGAATTATTATAACGATAATGACGCTTTGTTTTATTCGTATTATTAACGTAATAAAATGTAAACATCTTTTTATATAAAATAGAATACTTTATTAAAGTTATTCTATAAATAGAATATATTATATTTTATTATGCATAGTAAATATAGATGTTTTTGCATAGTGTTTTGCATAGTATTGCATAGTGTTTGCATAGTAAAATGTTTTTATATAAATAGAATATATTATATTTTATTTAAAAGATTTTTCTTTAAATATGGACCGTCGATTAAAGTAAATCAACTGGACCGTTCATGGATTAGTTACTTATGCATTCCATTTTCCTATAAATAAGCTCATTCCTTCATTATTTTCTTATTTAATTCATCAAAACTAGAGAGAGAGAAATTATAGAGAAGTTTATAAAGAGAAAATTATAGAAAGAAGAAGAGTATTCTCGCTACTTCACTATTATTTCTATATTAGGTTCTTTTTACTAGTAGTGGGTGTTATTCTTTCTTCAAGAGAACTTCATTATTCCATTCATTATTATTTCGTTGAATAACTTTCGTAAAAGTGGCATACCCTATACATAACCTCAGATACGCCAGATACCCTATACTTGGTAAAATCCTTATGTTATTCCGTCATTGCTTATTATTCATTAGAATAACTTGTGATACGCTGTGTTTACCCTATACTTGGTGACATTCTTCTATTATTCTCGTTGGAACATCACGTCTCGTGTGTTTTACACCGGACTCGGTTCCGCTTTTTATTATTCTCATTGGAACATCCCGCTACGTAGTGTGTTTTACACCGGACCGGTTCCGCGTCTTTATCATTCTATCGAATATCCTATCCGTGTTTTACACCGGATCCGGTTCCATCTTTATTATTCTCGTTGGAACATCCCGTCATTGTGAATTTCACCCGACTCGGTTCCGTTATTATTATTCTCGTTGAATAACTCGCCTATGCGCAAGTCACCGCATGCATGGTGATTTCTTTTGTTATTCCATTCTTTATTATACCCGGTTGGTTAAAACTTTGACTTCTATACTCCATGAAATTAGTAGAATATCCTTGATATTTTGCGTTTCATCCAATATCTTTTCATGGAAATATTCTTCCGATCATTCTTGAATTTTACTCTCACGTAAACAAAGATCATGTTGACAATTTGGACGTTAATAATTCATGGATTAAATAATTCTTGAACTTGTTTTATTGAATTACTATGTCATTGTCATCATCCTCATGTTATATTATGTTAACTTTCGCTTACGTAAGCATAGATGAACTTAGTATGATTATGACCGTGGATCATTCGGTATAATCATGACTTGATATAAATGATGTGACAAAAGTCCTCGATGGCTGTGTAATGCGTTGATGGATAGTCTTTGGTATGATTATGACCGGGGTGATTCGGTATAGTCATGCGACCATTGATAATTTGATGAAAATCCTTGACCGTGGTAACGTGGATGATTAGATGTGGTGGTTTATTTATTGTCGAGTCTCAACGATAAAAATTGATGAAAACCTTTTAAAACCTAAAAGATAGTAGACTTTATTCTCTACTTGACTCTTTTAATGGATTGCTTATTCCGTCGCAGCTTAAACCTGGTTGTCTATTGTATTTTATCGTTTAACATCATTGGAAGGCTAATGATAATTTATTCGCATTATCTTAGTCATAATATTTCTTATCGGGCTAGTTGAGCTCACCCTTTCTTTCACCGTTCTCTTGAAATGAGAACATAGCGGGCCGAAGTCGGGAACGTAAGTAATGGTCCAGAGGATAGCATTAGTAGTCCTCACTATTCGTGAAATAGTGTGATAATAGTTGTAATGAGGACTCCTTTTGAGTTTGTATAATATCTAGTAGACAATATTTGTATTGCAAACTCACGCTTTATGTCGTATTATACCTACGCTTAGGTTAGTAAGTTGTATTTGAATTTATGTACCATGTAAGTGGCGACCCAAGATGGGTGACGATACCTAATTTTGGGGGCGCCACAGGTTGGTATCGAGCTTAGGATATGATCCCTGGCTAAGATGTGAGACAAGAACTAGGAGGGAGAGACGGGAATTCTTCGCTAGTATGACCTACCTAAGTTTATGTGGTATTTATTTGGTTGGTCGAGTATAGGATAATATGTGATATGTTATTTAACCCATGTTTGGTGGTGATTTGAAAATGACATCTGAAAATATTGAGATAAGCAATGAAGCACATGAGACCGTTGAGTCAGCTCAACCAAAAGGTAATGAGCAACAACACGATAATAATCATACTGGGGTGGCAATCGGCCATCTGAACAATGATAACCATCGGGGAAATTATCATGTCAAGAATGGTAACCATTTTCGGTGGTAATCATGGCCAAGATAATAAGAATGGACATTTCAAGAAGAGAGGGTTCAACAATGACGTGAAGACGCTTCAAGATCAAAGACACCGCTTCAAAGGAAGAAGAACGACCACCTGGTCGTATGTTTCAAATGCGACGGGAGGGACACATCCGTCTAAACCTGTACGCAAAGAATCCAAAGCGTGTTTTAATTGCGGAAGAGGAGGTCACTTAGCTCGATTTTGTCGTATGGTGAAGTCAAGTCCAGTTGAGATAGTGATGCCAAAGGATGTCCCGCACAAGCCAAAGCCAGTAGTTTAAGAGAGTTTTTTTTCTCGTGACGAGGAAACCGAATAAAATTATCACGCAGTAAGTTAATCATAAGCTCTTGCGAAGTCTATATCGTATTCGATACCTGGTTCTACCTATTATTTTATCTCTCTTGCTTATGCTCAACGCTTAAATTTGACTCAGAGAAATTGGACTTTGATTTATCTCGTTTAAACTTAGTTGGGAGAAACCTTCGTTACCTTCCATCGCTTATAAATCTTGTTGATTCAAATCGAAACTTTCACGTTACTCGTCAATCTTATCTCTTTGAAAATACTTGCCTTTGATTTTAGGAATCAATTGGTTAACTACTCATCATGCTTTTCGTAAGGTTGTTAGCTTTTATATTTATAACAACCTCATATACCTAATTCAAAGTAACCAAACCCTAAAATTAATCATTGTCATATCAAGCCATAAGTAAAGAGCCCGAACCTTTCGTTGTTGACTTCCTTGTGTGGAATGCACCAAGCCGCATTTCTTCGTAGGCAACATCGTGAATGAAGATGGCAAGTTTATAGGTATCATTGTGAGGTGCTATCTAGGTTAAGGGATAGAAGTCACAGTTAGTATCAATGTGACGTATTATCCAAGTCTTGGATGAGAGTCACAGCTTTTGAATGATATTTCTATTTATTAATAAATTTCTGGCGTATTCTTGAAGACTTCTTAGCCTACTTAGAAGCGTGAAATCGAATTTTGTATTGACCCCAGTACAAAAACCCATTTCTTAAACCCTCAAATATTTCTTCAACTAAAAGGATCTGTTTACATGGATTATGATGAAAGTCATAATAAAAGCATTGGACTAATGAAAATCATGGGTATACGTGGTATTAGTAAGTGTTATGATGAGTTATGTTGGTTAGTATGTGAAAACATGAAAGTTTCTTAGAAATCACAAAGAGTTGAAAATCAGATTTTGGTGAAAAACATAACATGAAATTCAATTGACCATATCTCCTATTATATTTTGAATTTTTGAATGTGGTCAAGTCCTAGAGTTAGATCTATGAGTCACCTAACTAATCCAAGTGCAATTACTGGAAAAGGTGTTGTAGATTTTTGTGTGGACTGATTTTAGCAAAGGAGTGCAAAGCTGTAAAACCAAAAAAAAGCTTCGCCATGATTTTAGAAAGGCTGTTTTGGCCACTTAAATTATGAGAAAAATTCTGGCCTTTTGGGATATGAAGGTATATGGTATAAAGTACCTCCTGTCCAAAAATGAGCTCATTCTGACTTAAAATGAGCAAGTTATGACTATTTCAATATTTAGGTTTTTCCGATTAAAAACGCTATAACCGAGTTCTATAACTCCGATGACCATGAAATTTAAACTAGAAGCTCACGTTAACATGTGTAAGATTCTGCCAAGATTTGGGAATTTTTGGAGTTATCCTTGAGGTAGCTAATTTCTTAAGGAATTAATTGGAAATTGATTTTTGAAAATATTAAATGAATTTTAAAATTCGAGAAAATATATTTTCATTATGGGACTATATTATGCTAAATCCCAGAAAAGAAATATTTTTGGGACTGATTTGGTATTTTTATGAAAATAGTTTAGTTACTGAACATATGAGTTAAATATGTTATGTGAAAGTAACAAAGTTGAAAATAGGATTTTATGGCTAGAGAATCCTATATAGAGTATATGCATATATTTTTTGATGAGGATTTGATAATTGGTGATGATATCTTATGAGTATGGCATTTTGAATGATTAAATGCATTATATGGTAAAAGCGTAAACAATTGAGATAAATTGTTTATAAATTTAAAAAGTGATTAAAATATTGTTATAATATTAATGATATTAGATTATGAGATTATTAAGTGATTGATAACATGGGGATATTCTTGAATCCTGGATAAATTATATTATAAATGTTTAATATTTATCCTTTATCTCATTTGATTGATTCTTTATATCATTATCCTCACGCTTATATTACGTTGAAAGTCATCACGGTATTCACCAGAAGTGCATAGATGGACTTGGTATGATTATGACGAGTGGATTGTTCGGTATAATCATAACAGTAATGAAAAAACACAATTATCTTTGGCAGTAGTGCATGGATAATTTGTGGTCGTGATACTAATGAATACACGATTATCTTTCGCCGTAGTAGGTATGGATAATTTGTGGTCGTGATACTAATGAATACACGATTATCTTTGGTCAGAAGGTATGGATAATTTGTGGTCGTGATACTAATGAATACACGATTATCTTTGGTAGTAGTGCATGGATAATTTGTGGTCGTGATACTAATGAATACACGATTATCTTCGTCAGTAGTGCATGGATAATTTGTGGTCGTGATACTAATGAATACACGATTATCTTTGGTAGTAGTGCATGGATAATTTGTGGTCGTGATACTAATGAATACACGATTATCTTTGGTAGTAGTGCATGGATAATTTGTGGTCGTGATACTAATGAATACACGATTATCTTCGTCAGTAGTAGTGCATGGATAATTTGTGGTCGTGATACTAATGAATACACGATTATCTTTGGCCGTAGTGCATGGATAATTTGTGGTCGTGATATTAATGAATACACAATTATCTTTGGTAGAAGTGCATGGATAATTTGTGGTCGTGATATTAATGAATACACAATTATCTTCGCCGTAGTGCATGGATAATTTGTGGTCGTGATCTTAATGAATACACAATTATCTTTGGTAGTAGTGCATGGATAATTGTGGTCGTGATACTAATGAATACACAATTATCTTTTAGTATGGATGATACTAATGAATACACAATTATCTTTGGTAGTAGTGTATGGATAATTTGTGGTCGTGATATTAATGAATACACAATTATCTTTGGCCGTAGTGCATGGATAATTTGTGGTCGTGATCTTAATGAATACACAATTATCTTTGGCAGTAGTGCATGGATAATTTGTGGTCGTGATACTAATGAATACACGATTATCTTTGGTCAGTAGTGCATGGATAATTTGTGGTCGTGATATTAATGAATACACAATTATCTTTGGTCGTAGTGTATGGATAATTTGTGGTCGGATACTAATAAATACACGATTATCTTTGGTCAGTAGTGCATGGATAATTCGTGGTCGTGATACTAATGAATATCCTTGGCCTGTAGAAAAGCGGGGATGATTCGATGATATGGATTAATTATCGAATTTGAGTCTCAAAGAATGAAATATTAATTCATGGATGTGGTAAAAGTCATCTTTCGTCAGTAGTACATTGATAGACTTGGTATGATTATGATTACGGATTATTATTTAAGATAATCGATCAGTAATTGAAAACACGAATATCCTTAGCCAAAGAGGTGCATGGATAATTCATGGTCAGGATACTATTGTCGTGAGTCTCAAAGATTATTGGTTTTACAAATTGTATATCTTTAGCTTCAGAGTGCAAAGATGAATAGTTAATGAATAGCTTTGGCAGATTTGAAGATGAGTTTAATATTTTCAAGGTATCCTCATCTCTTTATCATATCGCACGCATTCTAATTTCGAGAGCAAAATTCCATAAGGAAGGAGATCAGGAGACCCCCAGATTTTATCAATAAAGATTTAAATTTTGTCAAAATAATTTTTATATTATGGTGTGAATTTGAGATAATATTATAGTTGTGGGTAGTATTTATAAATTTTGCAAAGTATGCAAGTGGTTATATTATATTCGATTGGTGGGGAATATTTGATTTAGTAGGAATATTCGCATAACTACTCAATCATTGGTGGACCCCATTAATGTAATTATTATCGGATTGAGAAAACGACAAAAATATTTTATTGAAATAACTATGGAAGTTTTACCGTGGTTTCTTTGTTGAACTACTCGGTAGTAAAAGTACGATAATAAGTGTGGTTGCATATAGTACACCGGTATTGATTATTGATGCTTATGTGAGAAGTCACTCGGTTTGATTCCATTATTGTCGATTAATAATATGAATTATTATAACGATAATGACGCTTTGTTTTATTCAGTATTATTAACGTAATAAAATGTAAACATTTTTTATATAAAATAGAATACTTTATTAAAGTTATTCTATAAATAGAATATATTATATTTTATTATGCATAGTGTTGCATATAGTGTTTTGCATAGTGTTTTGCATAAGTATTGCATAGTGTTTGCATAGTAAAATATTTTTATATAAATAGAATATATTATATTTTATTTAAAAGATTTTTCTTTAAATATGGACCGTCCGATTAAAGTAAATCAACTGGACCGCTCATGGATTAGTTACTTATGCATTCCATTTTCCTATAAATAAGCTCATTCCTTCATTATTTTCTTATTTAATTCATTGAAACTCTAGAGAGAGAAATTATAGAGAGAAGCTATAAAGAGAAAATTATAGAAAGAAGAAGAGTATTCCGCTACTTCACTATTTCTATATTCGGTTCTTTTTTGTAGTGAAGGGTGTTATTCTTTCTTCTTGAAGAGAACTTCGTTATTCCATTCATTATTATTTCATTGGAATAAACTGTAAAAGTGGCATACCCTATACATAACTTTGATATACTGTAGATACCCTATACTTGGTGAAATCCTTATGTTATTCCGTTGCTTATTATTCGTTGGAATAACTCAGATACATGATTTACCCTATACTTGGTGACATTCTTCTATTATTACATTGGAACATCCCATCATGTGTTTTACACGGACCGGTTCCGCTTTTTATTATTCTCATTGGAACATCCCGTTCGTGTGTTTTACAGGACTGGTTAAAATCTTTATCATTCTATTGAAATATCCTATCATGTGTTTTTTACAACCGGATCCGGGTTCCATCTTTATTATTCTATTGGAACATCCCCGTCGGTGTGAATTTCACACGACGACTTCGTTCCGTTATTATTATTCTCGTTGAATAACTTTGTCTATCTAAATACCGCATGCATGGTGATTTCTTTTGTTATTCCATTCTTTATTATACCCGGTTAAGTTAAAACTTTGACTTCTATACTCCATGAAATTAGTAGAATATCCTTGATATTTGCGTTTCATCCAATATCTTTTCGTGGAAATATTCTTCCGATCATTCTTGAATTTTACTCACTAAAACGAAGATCATGTGTTGACAATTTGGACGTTAATAATTCATGGATTAAATAATTCTTGAACTTGTTTTATTGAATTACTATGTCATTGTCATCATCCTCATGTTATATTATGTTAACTTTGGCTTACGTGCATAGATGAACTTAGTATGATTATGACCAGGGATCATTCGGTATAATCATGACTTGATATAAATGATGTGACAAAAGTCCTCAATGGCCTGTAATGCAGTGATGGATAGTCTTTGGTATGATTATGACCAGGGGTGATTCGGTATAGTCATGACCATTGATAATTTGATGAAAATCCTTGACCGTGGTACAGGGATGATTAGATGTGGTGGTTTATTTATTGTCGAGTCTCAAATGATAAAAATTGATGAAAACCTTTTAAAACCTAAAAGATAGTAGACTTTATTCTCTACTTGACTCTTTTAATGGATTGCTTATTCCACCGCATTAAACTAGTTGTCTATTGTATTTTATCGGTTTAACTTTGTTCAAGGCTAATGATAATTTATTCGCATTATCTTAGTCATAATATTTCTTCATGGGCTAGTTGAGCTCACCCTTTCTTTCATTTGTTCTCTTGAGAAATGAGAACATATTTGGGACGAAGTCGGGAACGTAAGTAATGGTCCGAGGATAGCATTAGTAGTCCTCACTATTACGTGAAATAGTGTGATAATAGTTGTAATGAGGACTCCTTTTGAGTTTGTATAATATCTAGTAGACAATATTTGTATGCAAACTCACGATTTATGTCGTATTATACCTACATGCAGTTAGGTTAGTAAGTTGTATTTGAATTTATGTACCATGTAAGTGGCGACCCAAGATGGGTGACGTATATACCTAATTTTGGGGGCGCCACAACATTAGCGAAGAGAGAGAAAGGAACATTTTGCAACCCACCTCCCATTGTTCTCAAAAACATTCATCATCTTACTAGACCAATATGGGACTTATTTAAAGTGTCAATTAAAGTTCTTGCAACAGAGTAATATTTACGTGAGTCTCGATCAAATCTACTTTGGTGGGGGTCACTAAGTGATGATTGTGCTCTAATTGATAGTAGATATACGCCCAATTGTCCTCTTTCTTATCAGGACAACATATATTCTAGCTTTTGCACATTGTTCGTCCCTATAGAGTCTCTCCGTTCTAGTTATTTTATTACTACTATCTTCATCATCGTGTAAACTCTTGCCAACAATTGGTGTACCGCTTTTTACATACATACCGCTAGATCCGATATCATTCAGATTAGCATGTTTATGACTAGTTGCAATTCTAATCTCAAATCCATTTTTATGAAAGCATATGATCTATAAAAATATTCAACCTCTTCCAACGCATACAAAATAATTGACCAACGACGAATAATATCAGATTTATTACATCGTCAACTTCACTAACAAATTCGGATGTATTATATGACATTTTGAAAAACTTACTTGTGAATAATAGTGATGAATTTTTTTGCTCGATCAGAACTTCAACTTGATTTTCTGAAGTGAAAGTGGGCAACCAGATGAAACAAATTATGAGTAGAGGAGAAAAGAGAAAATAATATCAGAGAACAAATTTTATGGAAGGATAAGAAGATAACTTGAGAAAATAGCGACTTTCCTGACAATATTTAAAGGTAAAAAGATCAGCCGGTACAGCTTGTAGCGGTTAATGCTCAAGAAGTCAAACTAATGTACTTTTCCCATATAATCAATGTCAGCTTTGTTCTATTCCCATAGTGTTGTATTATTATGTTTGACTACTTATTCACCACACATTGTTTATAATAATAATAATAATAATAATAATAATAATAATAATAATAATAATAATAATAATAATAATAATAATAATAATAATAATAATGATAATAATAATAAAATAATAAAAAGTACATAAGCCGCTAGAATATGGAACGACTTTATACTCAATTCGTAATAATAATAGAATAATAATAATAATCGAATAATTATAATAAAATATTGAGAAATTTAATTTTGGGGGAGATGGAATGTTTTAAGATATATTCAAATCCAAGGTAAGATATGACAGCTAGGCCCGTGGTGCTTGGGTGGTTATATGACCGAATGTTTAGAGCTTGAGGTCGCGGGTTCGAGTCTACTAAAGAAATGAAAAATTGATTTATTTCAAATTGTTATAGCCTCTACCTACTTAGAAACGGTTTTTTATTAATAATATATATTTTTTAATTTCCAAGCCGTTATAGTCTCTACCTAACGTATAAAAAAAAAAAAAAAAAAAAAAAAAATCCAAGCCGTAAGAGCTTGTCCCGGTCGCCTATTTTTTTTTTTTTTTTTTAAGCCGTAAGAGCTTGTCCCGGTTTTTATTAATAATATATATATTTTTTAATTTCCAGCCGTTATAGCCTCTACCGGCTTGTATAAAAAAAAAAAAAAAAATCCAAGCCGTAAGAGCTTGTCCCGGTCGCCTATTTTTTTTTTTTTTTTTTTTTTAATTTTTTTTTTTATGTCGTAAGAGCTTGTCCGCTTTTATTAATAATATATATATTTTTTTAATTTCAAATTGTTATAGCCTCTTTCTACGGCTAGTAGTAAAAAAAAAAAAAAAATTCCAAGTCGTAAGAGTCTTGTCCTGGCCGCCTATTATTAATGTACTTTTTTTTTTTTTTTACAAAATGACAAACCTTTATGCCGCCACATCGCTTCTGGAAATGCACTTTTGACCACTTTTTCTCGCCACATTGCCTCGGAAAGAACACCGCAAGCTCTCAGTAAACTAAAAAGTCGAGACATTTGTTTGAATTTGGTCCTAAATTAATTCATACTAGGACATTTGAATGAGAGCTTATTTAAACGTCTATTCGTAACACATGTTGTTCAAACTAAAGTTCACTTGCCAAGCTAGATAAAATAAAAATAACGAGAGAGAGAGAGGAGTATTTAGGAGAGAGGAGAAAAAAACTTCAACAAATCAAGCTATTTGGAATCCATTTATTATATTCTCAAGACATCAATTTTTTTGTAAGATATATTGTTATTGGTACTCCATTTCATATTATTATTTGCAAAGATGTAAGATATTGTTATAGTCATTATTGTTATTTGTTTTGTTTGAAATAGTTTTTATCACTTCATGTTATTATTATCGAATTAAAGGGATATAATACCATGCATGTATTTGTTTTTGTTGTCATTAATGCATGTTATCATCGTGATATTACGCATGCATGTATTCTAATTTGGATGCTTTTTTTATTTGTTTTTTATTTTAATTTGTTGAGTCATCATTATACAAATGGAGAAAAGAAGATAAAAAAAAAAAAAGCTAAGTTTGCTTAAGTCAGATTCTACGAAAAAAAAAAAAAAAAAAGGAAAAGAAAACTTTTAAAGATAAAGATTTATCGATAAGTATTTATTTTATTATTATTTTCATTTATTGTTTTTATTTTATTCCGTTGTACTCAATTGTTCACTTATTGTTTTAATTTATTTTTCTTCTTATTGTTTTTATTTTTAATAGTTTCGCTTTTTACTAGTTTTTAATGCATGTTAATATTATTACATTATATACATGCATATTATTATTATACATGTTGTTCAGCTTTTTAATGCATGTTAGTGTGTATTGTTATTATCGTCATTTTGCAACATGTTACTTTCAACTTCATTTTGTCACGATCTTAATACTAATATGGAATTGATGTATTTTTTTAGGTAAAAGATGGATAGTTGGGAATACGGGCCAATTCGATCCAGTGTTTCGCATGATCAACAAGATCATGTATCGATGACATATATCATGGGAGAGATAGGGGAAAACTAAGCTCAAAACCAATATAATCGATCGTAAATATAATCAATGAGCTTTGATAAAAGACAAAAAATCCTTTTAAATAAATGTGGATTTGGAGTATTTAGTTATCAAGGTGTTGTACACCAAACCGATCTTGGTCTCGATATCCGCTTTTAGTCGAGAGACGGGCGCTCGGAGACTAATACTTTTCATTTAAACCGTGGAGAAATAACAATCACGCTAGAGGATGTTCACTTTATTTTTGGGTTATCGGTGGTAGGAAAGCCCTTAAATCGGGTCCCTCATTGTCACCAATTTGAATTATTTTAGGATTGTTTTGAGATCAATTAGTCGGTGAATATTTTAGTTCAAAAAACGCAAAGTGCAATTTCATTAGTGTGGTTGCACTAACATTTTAATAAATGTCCCGAGAATGCAAGTAAAGATGTTGTAGGCGACACACAAAGGCATACATGTTGTGGTTGTGGGCAATATTATTCCCTAATAGAATGTAAATAAGTGTGCACCCAACGATATTTGTCTTTTATCGCTAACGTCAAGAAGATTGTGTAACTTACTCTTGGGCGCCGCAGTTGTTAGTATATTTGTACAGATCTTTATATACCGCTACTAGGAAAGGAGTTAAATACATTAATGGTCAGGTTACATTGTTACAAATTTGGGCTTATGAGCGTGTAAGTAATGGAAAGCCAAACCCTTGGCCACAATCATCCTTATGGTTACCTAGGGCTTTAGCATGGTCCTATTTTGGAGCCCACAGTTACCCTGGTAGACGTGAGAATCCCCATCACCATTTGTCATTTTACCGAGGGGAGTTAGATATTAAGTCTATGTGGGATGTGGTTTGGCGGCCTTACATAATGTGGGATGATGATATCAGTGGATTTAATTTTGAAGGCAGGTTGTTGGGATCTGGTGGGGTCCCCTTGATCCACTTTGATATTGTGGAATTTCAGATGCCGGACCGTGTGATGAGACAGTTCGGGTTCATGCAAGGCATACCATCAACTGCCAAAAACCACGGTGACCTTAAGCAGAGAAAAAATTTAAATTTATTGATGTCGAGGATCGTACGGCCTCGAGAGGGAATATATTTCGATGTGGGAGGCATACATGGATCATCTCAAGGACAACAAACCGAAATATCGATTATGTCCCAATAGATGATTACATGGTCCGGTATAGGAAAATTACACGTTGGAAAATTCACCGACTCTCGACAAAAAGTAATTAATTACAACGGTTGTTATGAGCCTCGGGCCATTTACAACCAACAACACCTTATTCAAATGGTATAAAATTATATTCTTCTTTAATAAATCATGTATTGGAGTAAATACTTAATATTACATTTATTCATATTTATTGTTAATAATATTTGTTTGTGTTTATCTTACATGACAAAGTTGAGAGTGCAAAGTCGTTATTGATAAATTTTCAAGATTTACTCACCGCCTCCCGAGTTGGTTCGCAAAAAAATAATTGGGATTTCAATACGCCTATACGACTTCAAGCAAGAGGTAAACAAATACCTCGGCTGTGGGGGTCCCACAAATTTTGGACCACAGCCCAATACACACAACTCAATGAAGGGCTTGGGAAATAAACTGATTATGTGTTGACAAGAGAGCTACATACCCACCCCACAAGTAATCGAAGAGAGCTCCATTCCCACCACCCAAGCTTCTACGAGGAGTGTTACATTCCAACTTTCCAAACCTATGAGGAGTGTTACATTCCAACCAACTCTTCATTTCATGGACTTTTCGACGCCAAGGATCTAGTTCACAAAAGGTATATATAGTTATGTTAATAGTGATGGTTTTAATTATTATTGCTATATAATAATAATGTACATTTGGGTCTCAATCAGTGTACAAGATGCGGAGACCACATCTCTTATGGACCAAAAGGGTCCTTATCCAAAAGACTTAAAGATTGGAAGGAGACATTTGTAAATAAACATATGTTTGGAAACGTGGTGGCACCGTAAGGGATTTATATCCTTTATCACATCCGCGCCAGATTATATAAATTAGAAACATAATGCAAGGCAATCCTTAGGGCCCGGGAGTGGATATTCGAGCATGTCATCGACGCTTATATGTTGTTGCTACGAGATGTAGAAGAATACTAAGGTGTCGCGGGGAATACAAAGGTGGTCCCAATTTGGTTTCATTAATTCATTCTTCATGATCTTGGGTGTGGCTATGTGCCTGCGCACTAACGTGAATATCGCATGGAGTTTTTGCGATCCGTATGTTAACCAAGATGTTGGTCCACCTTTACACTAATGCAAATACATATTCATCGCCGGTGTGTAGTACCAATCAACGCCATTTTATCTTGTTCTATTCGCGAATGAAGATCGATGGTTACCATAATCGACCGCACTACAATGACACTAAGTATATTAAGTTACATGAAATGTACTCGTAATCTGCTCAAGTCATGCGGATGTTTAGTTTTAAAATATTTTAATTTTATAATGTCCTTTAATATTAAAAAATTATTAACCAACTACTTTGTACACATGCAGTACATTTGATACCATTTTGTTTTTGCGAAATGGTAATCCGACGCGTGAGTGGCCCAAATGGGTAATCCCATCTGTGCAGCATCTTTAAAGATTCGAATCGAAACAACACAACCACTCAGATTGTGGCATTTTTATACGCAAGTATGTTGATCGCTTCGTTAGGCCAATGGTAATATTTCAAGAGAAGTGGTCCTTGGAAGATGTCACAATCTTTTCGTTATCAGCGTCGTGATCGAGCTCTACAAGAAACTGCAAGATTACTCCCCGCCTCTCAAATATGTAGAACTTATTCAACGTTATCTAATGTGTATATATTAAAAATGAACATGTAATATGATTTATTCCTCTTAATGTTACGCAAGACTAGTATTGGTATAATCAGACTTTAATATTGATAATCACATTATTATTATTATAATAATACTTCACTACTTTTATAAATTCGATAAGTAAATTAATTTCCGAAATGACTTGAAAAATTATCATCATTACTTATTAGACTAATTGAACTAGTTTTATTAATAATAAAATCATTTCTTAATAATAAAATCATCGCTTAATATATAAAATCATTACTAATAATCATTGCTTAATAATAAAATTATTAATACTAATAATACAAGATTTATAATGATCATTATTTATATTTTATTAAAGAATGATATTTATTTTTAATATATTAATAATCTTTTTATTGATATTATTACAAAGATAAGAAAACATATTAAAGGGATAATAATAAATATAGATATTAACTTATTTCTATTTAGAAAATCCAATTAATAATATAAATTTATTAATAATAATAAATCGTAATATAATAGTAATGCAAGAATATAGATTTTGGGAGATGGTGAAGTTTTTCTATAAGGATATATCCTTGGTTGAACTTAGCAATACTAGGGCCTGTGGTTTTCGGGGTGGTCATATGATGAGGTATTGGTGCATGAGGTCGCGAGTTCGAATCGCTCAAGCAAATACTACTAGTTGGTATATCAAAAAAATTTTTTTCCTCACCGTGACAGCTATATTAATGCAAGAGTTTTTTTTTTTTTTTTATTTTAATTTGTCGAAATATAACATATAATGGAGAAAAGAAGAAAAAATTATTAAGTTTTAAGATAAGCTCTCAATTTCTATAAATAAATAAGGAAATAAAAAAATAAAAAAAATGTTTTTATAAAACAAATATTTTATAACAAATGTTTTTTATTTTTGTTATAAACAATGTTATAAAAACATTTGTTATAAAAACATTTGTTATAAATTATTTTTATAAAAACATTTGTTATAAAACATTTTTATAAAATATTTGTTTTTTATAAAATATTTTATAATAAAATTTGTTTTATAAAATATTTGTTTTATAAAATATTTTATATTCTTTATTTGTTATTATAAAATATTTGTTTTTATAAAAAATATTTGTTTTTATAAAATAACAAATATTGTTATAAAAAATAAGCAAATAAAGAACTTGTGCCACTATTTGATTTTTATACAATCGTAAGTAAGAGGTTGTGCTTGGGTTGGTAATTTTTTTTTTTTTTTTTTTTTTATAGTCGTAAGAGCTTGTTACTAGTTTAGATTTTTTATTTATTTATTTATTTATTTTTATTTTTATTTTTTTTATGTGAAATACTGTTTTGCATTCTACGGTCATTATTATTTAATATTAAAATTCGTTTTAGTTAAACAAACCGACAACGTATTGATTATTGTGGGGTCCTCATATTAAAATAAAAGTCGGTGACAAGTTATTACTTATTTGGGTATATTTATGTTTCAATCTCAAACCTTCCAATAAGTTTATCAATCAATCCAAAAAAAGGGGTGTAAGATAAGATCCATAAAGAATAGGATTCTTTATGGAAGAAATTTCCTATATATATATACCGTTCAAATTTAGATAAGAAAACGTGAAATAAGACTCATTTTTGGCCACATTCAATGCCATTGATGACTACAATATTAATGCTAAGCATCTAATAGAAAGAATCCTACAATGAGCTGGTGCTGGCGGCTGGTCAATTTTTGTAAAGCACATTCCTTCCTTCCAATGAAATCCAAATGGCTCTTTCACAAATTAATCTTCTTTTAAAATCATGAACCCACTAATAACAAAATTTTCTTTGTAGCCGTCGTTACTATCTAACATCCAAATGTTATATATACATATATATGTGTGTGTGTGTGTTGTCTCGCAAATTAAATGCAAATTAACTATATACAACCAACTCATCTCGTTATTTTTTATGCTTCACGGCCTTGAACAAAACCCGCTCTCCTCTTCCTTTTTATCTTTCATAGAACGTACGGCAGAAGTAATATATATTATTCAAGAAACACTAATTATACATCTACCAGTTTTGGTAAATTTTGTATTGTCATCAATATAATCAGTTTCCCGGTGTAATTGTCTCTGGCATCACCACTCTATTCTCAAAATGCAGAGGCGATTCCGGCAAGTTTTTTCATCACTAAGAGAGCACACCTTTGTTAGTTATGCCAAAATGGCGACTGCCGGAGGGTTTTGTGACCTGGACCTTATAGTTGTGAAAGCAACATCGCCGGATGACTTACCATTGCCAGACAGATATGTCCATCAACTCCTAAAAATCTTCTCCATTTCTCCTTCCTCGTACCGCGATTTTGCAACAAGTTTTGCTCGGAGATTTGGCAAGACCCAATGCTGGAGAGTTGCTCTCAAATGCCTAGTCCTGCTCCATCGTTTACTCCGCTCATTACCCGATCACACCGCCTTCAAAAACCAGCTCCTTTGGGCCCGATCCAATGGATTTTTATCGTTATACCCTTGTCACTTTCGTGATTGCTCCTCCTCAGCTCATGCTCATCAAGATTACACCCTTTTTATCAGATCATATGCTCAGCTACTTGATGAAGCTCTAGACTGTTTATCCATTGGTAAAGAAATTGAATTACTTATAGACCAAGAAATGCCTGCAGAAGAAGAAGAAGAAGATGATCGATCACTACCTGATAAGATGAAGGAGATCGATACAATGCTTCAACTTTTGCCACAAGTTCAGAGCCTTATTGATAGAGTGATGGACTGCAGGCCTAATGGGGCAGCTGCTAAGAACTTTGTTGTGCAATCCGCGATGAAATATATAATTCGCGATAGTTTCATATGTTACACAACTTTTAGGAGGGAGATTGTTGTGGTTTTAGAGCAACTAATTCAGATGCCATACATAAGTTGTGTTGCTGCTTTTGGTATCTACAAAAAGGCAGCACTGCAAGCAAAACAACTCTGTGAGTTTTATGATTGGTGTAAATCTTTGTGGCTTTGTGGGATATACGAGTACCCTTTTATTGATCAGATCCCACAGATTCAGATTCAAGCTCTTGAGACTTTTCTTAATGGAATGTGGCAACTAACTGATCAGTCTTCCTCTTCAACGGAATATAATTCCATAACATCAACATTGGAGTCTCCATCGAGTTGGAATGAACAGGTGATTAGGCCGGGTAGCAATAATTGCGCAAATGAGGAAGAAAATGGTACTACCACGGAAAAATCTAAGAAAGATATGGAGCCATTGATACAATTTGATCATGATGAAAATGTTAGTTGGGAGGCTCTTTTAGAAGCTTCTATTAATTCGAAGAATTTCTTCTTTTTCCCACCTAATGGTCATGGCAATGGATATGGTAACAATTATTCAGCAGATGTTAGCTGGGATGAAGCAAACGGATGGCAGATGCAAGTGTATAATCCTTATATTGCAAATCCTTTTTGTCAGTCCCATAACATGGCTGCAGCTAATAATTCAACTTATCCATGGGGCCTTTGATGCCTACCGCCAGGGATTTCATCAATTTTTGAAAATAAATGTTGGATTATGACTTTTTTATATTTTAATGAATAATACTCCTTTTATCCTAATTAATAGAGACATCCTAATTTCACTATATATGTTGATTAAGAAAATTTAACATTTCAAACTTGGCCTTTTAATTATGCTAATCAATTTTTCAATTTTATTTTCTCCCTATATAAACACACCTACTATTTCTTATGAAATAAATTTGTAAAAGTGTATATAATTTATTTGCAACCTATGCAGAACTTGGTATTAGTTATTT
Source organism: Panax quinquefolius (assembly GCA_020205615.1). Lineage (NCBI taxonomy): Eukaryota > Viridiplantae > Streptophyta > Magnoliopsida > Apiales > Araliaceae > Panax > Panax quinquefolius. Next base: position 12,127,124 of record CM035173.1, on the reverse strand, counting down.
GTTTTTCGAAACAATAAGATTATTCAACAAAAAGGTGGTCCTTGTCACACTAGCTAGGTCTAGTGTTATAAAGCAGTTTCTTCAAGAGCGATTACAAGTCTAAAAGAAAAATAATTAAAAATATTTGATAACATAGAGATGGAAAAGGGAGCACAGTTGCTCCAGTTAGTATATATATTAATCTAATTTCTAATAATGATTTCCAACAAAGATATACATGAAATGACTAGTTATTCCCATCGACTATGGTATGCTTTATCCAATCTAATGGGGGGAAAATAGCAAAGAAAAACAATACCTAGACATTTCTTGTCAAATTACTGAATGAACACAAAATCAGGTACACAACTCCGAATTTACAATTTGTAATGTATAATATATAGTTTAGTGAAAGAACATAAAGTACAGTCGACGAGTCTTCATTTTTATCCTTAAAAACTATTTCCGGTGCCTCCTCTTTGGCTCAACTCTCGGCCTCTTCTCATCATCCCACTCCCTGTCATACATTCTAAAGCAGACTGTTAAGGATATGCAAAATTTTAACAAGAATGTCTGACCAGCATACACATTTATTGCCCTAAATTACAGTTTTCTTCACATGCACAACATATCACGTCAAGGTAATTTCGGCACAAGTTGGTCCTCTTGAAGCAAGAAGAAAACCACCACTACTGCATGCTAAAATAAAATGGAAAGGTAAATTATTTGAAAATGACAAACTAAACAACTTCAAGGAGCTGGAAATACTTCATGGAAACTATTTGGTTGATATCAATCAGTACCAGTATGACATGTGAAGAACACAACATAAACAGAAAGACGGCACTATCATATTGAACTTGAAAAGAACGAATTAGATTTTTTTAGGATACTGGTCTGTATCACGACGGGTCATCTTGTTGGCTGCTTCTTTACCATGATTTCTCAGGACAGGTTCTTCAATGTAACCAGGACGCTGAGGCATGGCTGCCTTCCGGTCTCCCCTCTCTCTACCATCATAGGACTGTGACAGATTAATAGTAAGAGGAGGTGGAGGGGCTGCTGGTAAATATTCACCAGCTTCTGCTGGTAGATGCTCTCTTTTGAGTTTCCGTCTCTTAGATGCGGCACTTGCATCCAAGTCCTCCTTCAGAAGGTTTGCTTTCTCCCTCTCTCTCTCCTCCATCTAAATGAATAATCAGAACGTTAAGCAAACAATCAAAATATAAAAACTTAACAAGATCCCCTAATCAAATAAACCTTAAGCAAGACCTCTATATATCCTCAAACAACAACATTCATATAATTTTAAGGTATGTATGTGTACAAACTCAACAGCAGAATCTAAAAAGACTTATTTCAGCCAACACATGCCTCAAGCCAGATAAGTTATTCACAATTGAGAACTAATTAAACTACAAGTTACAGGTTGGAAGAAAAGTTGATTTACTTCAACTACATGCCAAATTGGTAACCTGAGAGGCTATGTACACACCCAAATTGTACATGCCAAAGCGTGTGCCAAGAGGCTAGCAATATTAAAAGATTACCAACATGGTCATGTATGAATGCTGCACTGAAGGTAGGATCCCTGCATACTTTAAGATTGTGACAGAAAGAGATGTATTTAGCTTCACGCAGGGAGGAAAAATTTAGCCCGAATGTGCAGGGAGCTTCAAGATTAACCATTAGTATCTAACGTGACAATACTTTGATGGTTTATGACTTTAATTTTGTGAGGACTCTAAAATTTAGGTAGAGGACAACAAACAATGATACCTCCTCGAATTTTTTAATCTGATATTTTTGGAGGTTCAACTTTACTTCACAGAAAAGCTACATGGCATACTGAAGCTCTAATAAGGTGTAGAAAAGTGAGCAGTGGCCCCAACATGGTTATGAAAAAGTAGAAGAGTGAACAAAAGCCAAACACCGAGACTTCTCTCAGCACATTTGGTTATGCTAATCCTGATTAATTACTCTCCTACTCAAAGACAGAGAGGAAATCCAAGAACAATGGTAACAAGTGAGACGCAAAAGATTGAGGAGCCAACTCTTTTCAAAGCACCCATAAATTGTTTCACGTAGAGAATCCATGGACCATCATAAGCTTGATAAACAAATTATACATACAGTTTTGTACCATGTTTATAGGGCAGATGCGAAGTCATCTCAACACAAGTAAAAAAAATACCTTTACTGAAAACCCATCTCGTTCTTCACGCTTCCTATCACGAAATTCATCTTCTCTTCTACGTTTTGCATCATCTTGTGATATTAAAATATTCTCCTCCTCAGATCGCCTCCGTTCTCTGTCATCATGTCGGGGGGAAAGTCTTTGAGTATGTCTAGCAGTTCCCAACCTTCTATCACCATCATCATCCCTTCTGCCTGCATTAACGGATTGGGGGACAATGTGTGCAGGTAAAGGAGGTGGTGGTGGCAAGCTTTGCCCGTGAAACCGGTCATCGGCATGAGATTTTTCTTGAGATGTTTCATTATACCGTGACTTACTTCTGTCATCTTTGTTTCTTTCATCCTTTGTTTTTTCAGTAAGCCTATCAGAACCCCTGTCACCACCTCTCTCTTGTAATCTATCTACAGAACGCTCTCTTCCATATCTTTCCATTGACCTATCTCTTGATTTTTCTGAT